>CM077149.1:1208725-1754737 GCA_039583875.1 Platanthera guangdongensis | reverse complement strand
CAGGGGATCCGGACTCGCAGTCGGGAGCTGACGCAGAGGAAGAAGAAGATGAAGAAGACGAAGACAGAGAGGGGGAGGACGGCGAGAGCTCCCCTTCCCTTCATCTAATGAGATAGAGGAAATCTTGACCAGTGCCGGGGCGCTAGAAGACGGGGGAAGAAGGTTGCCGCCGTCCTGTCGAAGCTTATCCGGCGGGGAGCGGGCCCATGACTCCGCGGCGAGAGAGTTCCGCCATCGGTGGAGAAGAGGCTGGAGGCTTTGGAGCGGGACTACTTCATCGGCGAGACGGATCGGTCAGGCGTGCCTACCGCCGGGTCCTCTCCCAAAAGGTGCATCGCGCGGATCCGAGATGTCTCGCCGGATCAACCTAGGATGCACCGTCTTGTCGTCCTACTTCAACCCGCAAGCGCCACCGAGGACCAGGCAGCGGGAGCGAGGACGATGCCGGTGGGAGCCCTATTGATTCGTGAGACCTCTTCTTTCTTGCTCCCGGCCTTCCCCTTCCCCATGTACCCATATTTATTCTCATCCGTCTGTAGCTAATGACTGCTATTATTGCTGTTACCTTTTATTCAGCTTTCGCTTGGCGAGAGTAATAACATTACTATTATTATTATTACTTTCTATTCAGTTCTCGCTCGGCGAGAGTAACCCTGCTTCCGTTTGTTTTACTTGTCGTGTGTCATCTCATAATGCTTGCGCTAATCATCTGTCAGTCAGTCACTGTCAAACTTGGGCGGGAAAACGAAGCGCCGCCGACTTAGGGCGTGACGGCTGTACCCCCGCCGCCTTTTTGAAAACAGTCATGATGATCACGGTTTTCTATAATAGAGAAGTTCACCTATCATATTCATTTCTCCGATCCAAATCCTCTCTTTTTCTCTTGTCGCTCTCGCGGTTTGCCAAAAGCTCCCGCATGCTTCCGCCCTCCTCCTCCTCGTTCTCGCTGTTCTCGCTGTTCTCGCTGTTCTCGCTGTTCTCCTCTGAAGACTCGCCTACAACCTCTTAAACACGATGTCGGGCGAAGTGAGGGGCGTTCGAATTGCGCGGAAGCCTTCCAGAAGCATTTGTTCCCCTCCTGCAGCTTGACCCTGGAGGAGTTCCAACTGACCCAAACTCGTTACGTTCCCGCCGGCTTCACCGCGCGGAACCCCGGCAACCACGATAAGGTAAACAGCGCGGGGGAGGGGGAGCTCGCCATCCCCCTTGAGCACTTTGAGGTGGGCTTCCGCCTCCCGCTGTGGCCCGAGATGCGCCAGGCCCTCCGGTATTACGGAGTGGTTCCCGCGCAACTGAATCCAAACTCGGTCGCGATTCTGGTGGCCTTCATCTGCTATATGCGATCCGAGAGGATCGAGTTCAGCCTTCCTATCTTCCGGAAGCTATTCACTTTCCGCCCAAGGGAGGGGTGGTCTTCTTTTCAGGGCAGCTGCCCAAGACCATCGGTCTCGCCAATAAGCACCACCACTGGGGCGAGAGGTTCGTCTTCGTTTCCGCGATTTCGGGAACGTGCCTCTCGCACCCATTCAATATAAGGACGCCGCTTATAAACCGCCCTCCTTGGGCTCGCGCGAAAGCGCCCTCGTTGAGTTCTTCGGAATCAAGATTTCGACGTCCAACTCCTCCGGCGGGATGTCGATTCACTCCTCCCCTGCCTCCGGCGAAGGTATGTTTTCGCTTCCGCAGGAGAGCGCGAGATCCCCGTGCACCAACCCTTTGACGAGGCTCGCGCTGCCGGGAGCCAATCTGTGAGAGACCCGTTGGCTCTCGCGAAAGCCGCGGCCCAAGCTTGCCGGGACGAGCCGGCCCCGCCTCCGTCGACCGGCCTTCTCGCCTGCCGTCGACCGGGGGTTCTCACCATACTGCAGGTATGCGGTTTGCGGTATGTTTATCACGATTATCACTTATTCTCGCCATGACTGTGGAATTCTTTTGTCAGGGGATCCGGACTCGCAGTCGGGAGCTGACGCAGAGGAAGAAGAAGATGAAGAAGACGAAGACAGAGAGGGGGAGGACGGCGAGAGCTCCCCCTTCCCTTCATCTAATGAGATAGAGGAAATCTTGACCAGTGCCGGGAGCGCTAGAAGACGGGGGAAGAAGGTTGCCGCCGTCCTGTCGAAGCTTATCCGGCGGGAGCGGGCCCATGACTCCGCGGCGAGAGAGTTCCGCCAGTCGGTGGAGAAGAGGCTGGAGGCTTTGGAGCGGGACTACTTCATCGGCGAGACGGATCAGTCAGGCGTGCCTACCGCCGGGTCCTCTCCCGAAAGGTGCATCGCGCGGATCCGAGACCTGTCTCGCCGGATCAACCTAGGATGCACCGTCTTGTCGTCCTACTTCAACCCGCAAGCGCCACCGAGGACCAGGCAGCGGGAGCGAGGACGATGCCGGTGGGAGCCCTATTGATTCGTGAGACCTCTTCTTTCTTGCTCCCGGCCTTCCCCTTCCCCAATGTACCCATATTTATTCTCATCCGTCTGTAGCTAATGACTGCTATTATTGCTGTTACCTTTTATTCAGCTTTCGCTTGGCGAGAGTAATAACATTGCTATTATTATTATTACTTTCTATTCAGTTCTCGCTCGGCGAGAGTAACCCTGCTTCCGTTTGTTTTACTTGTCGCGTGTCATCTCATAATGCTTGCGCTAATCATCTGTCAGTCAGTCACTGTCAAACTTGGGCGGGAAAACGAAGCGCCGCCGACTTAGGGCGTGACGGCTGTACCCCCGCCGCCTTTTTGAAAACAGTCATGATGATCACGGTTTTCTATAAATAGAGAAGTTCACCTATCATATTCATTTCTCCGATCCAAATCCTCTCTTTTCTCTTGTCGCTCTCGCGGTTTGCCAAAAGCTCCCGCATGCTTCCGCCTCCTCCCGTTCTCGCTGTTCTCGCTGTTCTCGCTGTTCTCCTCTGAAGACCTCGCCTACAACCTCTTAAACACGATGTCGGGCGGAAGCGAGGGGCGTTCGAATTGCGCGGAAGCCTTCCAGAAGCATTGTTCCCCTCCTGCAGCTTGACCCTGGAGGAGTTCCAACTGACCCAAACTCGTTACCGTTCCCGCCGGCTTCACCGCGCGGAACCCCGGCAACCACGATAAGGTAAACAGCGCGGGGGAGGGGGAGCTCGCCATCCCCCTTGAGCACTTTGAGGTGGGCTTCCGCCTCCCGCTGTGGCCCGAGATGCGCCAGGCCCTCCGGTATTACGGAGTGGTTCCCGCGCAACTGAATCCAAACTCGGTCGCGATTCTGGTGGCCTTCATCTGCTATATGCGATCCGAGAGGATCGAGTTCAGCCTTCCTATCTTCCGGAAGCTATTCACTTTCCGCGCCAAGGGAGGGGTGGTCTTCTTTTCAGGGCAGCTGCCCAAGACCATCGGTCTCGCCAACAAGCACCACCACTGGGGCGAAAGGTTCGTCTTCGTTTCGGCGATTTCGGGAACGTGCCTCTCGCACCCATTCAATATAAGGACGCCGCTTATAAACCGCCCTCCTTGGGCTCGCGCGAAAGCGCCCTCGTTGAGTTCTTCAGAATCAAGGATTTCGACGTCCAACTCCTCCGGCGGGATGTCGATTCACTCCTCCCCGTGCCTCCGGGCGAAGGTATGTTTTCGCTTCCGCAGGAGAGCGCGAGATCCCCGTGCACCAACCCTTTGACGAGGCTCGCGCTGCCGGGAGCCAATCTGTGAGAGACCCGTTGGCTCTCTCGAAAGCCGCGGCCCAAGCTTGCCGGGACGAGCCGGCCCCGCCTCCGTCGACCGGCGCCGGGAAGCGAAAGCCCGACGCCCCTCTGCCCCCACCGCTCAAGAGGCCCAAAATGATTGCTGCCGGAGAAGGGTAAAGCCGTTGCGGTGTCGCCCTCCCAACCTCCCGCTGCTGGCCGCTCCTTTGAGGAGATTTTGCAGGTCGCCAGCGAGATCGCTGTCACCAGGGGTGGCGCCGAGGCACCTGCCGAGAACCCTCCGGCCCCCGGAGTAGTAGATGGCGAGGGAGCCGCCGTCGAGACCTCCGCTCAGTCTCCGCCTGGAGAGGTGCCGCGGGGTCACCGTAATTTCGGTCTCGGCATGAAGTGCCTGGACGCGGAAAACAAGCCGCTGCTTCAGTGGGACCCTGACATCAACAGGGTCTCAATCTCGTCTCTTCTGCCTAGCTGGGCGGAGCGGGATGAGGTCACCAGCGAGGCCTTCGCCTTGGGCTACTGCCTCTACAGCCAGGAGAACGCCAGCGTTTATGACAAGATGACCACCAGGCTCCTGGCCTATGACTCTACCCGGGCCTTGATGCACGGGATGGAGCTTGCGCATATGTGTGCTCGCCGGAGCATCACCATCGACCGCAACTTCCAGGATATGTTCAAGGCCAGGGAGGGCGCGGTGGCTGAGGCGGCTACCTTGAAGAAGGAGCTAGCAGACGCCAAGCAACACTGTCTTCGCGCCGGGCGAAAGAGGTAAGCGAGACCTTTCACGGCACTCGCTCTCGCCACTGCAGATTTTAACTTCATTCGTTTCCTTTCATGCTAACCTCTCGCTATACAGGATTCCGCTCAAGCCGTGGCGCTTCGCGCAGAGCTGGCACAGGCGCGATACGAGAACGTCCTGCTGAGGGACCAGATCCTGCGCCTGGAGGCAAATGCGCCCCCTCCCTTGGACGAAAGGTTGAAGAGCCGCTACTACTCCGTCTACGACATCAACAAGCTCCTCCAGGCCAACGCGCAAGCCATAGTCAAGCTGACTCTGGAGACGCTGCGGGATATCGGTTGCTTGAATGGGAGGGGCAAGACCATTACTGCTCATCAGCTCGTCCCCTGGCTCTTTGAGCCTGTCCGAAGCCCCCATGCGCGCCTGATTCCCCGCCCTCGGATGTCCCGAAATCCCCTGCCGCGGGTGGCGAGACATCCGGGGAGAGCTCAGGCGAGAGCTCCAGCGGGAGTTCAAGCGGGAGCTCTGAGGGGTACAACTTGTCTCCCTGAGGGCCCCCCCTTTTATTTTCTTTTCTTTTTGTTTTACTGAGCGAGAATGCTCTGGATCTGTAACTATATAAAATACATTGTAAATGCTTTGTATGTATTGTCCTTTTCTTTTTATTGCAAATGCGTTTGATACAATTGTTGGGGCCGAATGCTTCTTAAGCACGCTTCCGCTGAGGCCCTTGGCCTCCCTAGGGTAGTCTCCCTTAGTGACGGATAGGCGGGAACATGTCGAAAGAGCCCAGGGCTTGGACGTTTCGTTCCCGCGTTCTGCCGAAAACCGTCTGCCGGGAACATGGCTCGCGGGCCCTTTAAGACGAGGCCGTCCCCCTTTAGCTTGCGCAAACTATCTGAAGCTTTCGCCCAACACCTCTCGCTGTCTGACCAAGAAAAGCTTGTCAGGAGTCTTCCGCCGAGAATTTCCTCGGCGAGATCTCCTTGACAGGGAACTCCCTAACCGAGACCTTCTCTGGCCGAGACCTATCCTGCCTTTACCTCCTTTTCATTCCGTGGTGCGTTTCTTGCCTTGCTCAGAGCATCCGAGTCAGAGTGTCTCCTAGGATCAAAAACTTCCCTCCCCCAGGCGAGCCCTCGGGCCTGCCAGGCTAACGATAGCCTGCGCAGCGGGTCTACCTGGGGCCGAGCCGAGCTCGGGGTGTCGATGAAGTTCTCAAACCAAACCTATCCCCCACAGGCGAGCCTTCGGACCTGCCAGCCAGATGAGAGCCTGCGCAGCGGGTCTACCTGGGGCCGAGCCGAGCTTGGGGTGCCGATGAAGTTCTCAAACCAAACATATCCCCCACAGGCGAGCCTTCGGACCTGCCAGCTAGATAAGATCCTGCGCAGCGGGTCTACCTGGGGCCGAGCCGAGCTCGGGGTGCCGATGAAGTTCTCAAACCAAACATATCCCCCACACGCGAGCCTTCGGACCTGTCAACTAGATGAGAGCCTGCGCAGCGGGTCTACCTGTGGCCGAGTCGAGCTCAGGGTGTCGATAAAGTTCTCAAACCAAACCTATCCCCCACAGGCGAGCCTTCAGACCTGCCAGCTAGATGAGAGCCTGCGCAGCGTGTCTACCTAGGGCCGAGCCGAGCTCGGGGTGCCGATGAAGTTCTCAAACCAAACCTATCCCCACAGGCGAGCCTTCGGACCTGGCAGCTAGATGAGAGCCTGCGCAGCGGGTCTACCTGGGGCCGAGCCGAGCTCGGGGTGCCGATGAAGTTCTCAAACAAAACCTATCCCTCACAGGCGAGCCTTCAGACCTGCCAGCTAGATGAGAGCCGGCGCAGCGGGTCTACCTGGGGCCGAGCCGAGCTCGGGGTGCCGATGAAATTCTCAAACCAAACCTATCCCCCACAGGCGAGCCTTCGGACCTACCAGCTAGATGAGAGCCTGCGCAGCGGGTCTACCTGGGGCCGAGCCGAGCTCGGGGTGCCGATGAAGTTCTCAAACCAAACCTATCCCGCACAGGCGAGCCTTCGGACCTGCCAGCTAGATGAGAGCCTGCGCAGCGGGTCTACCTGGGGCCGAGCCGAGCTCGGGGTGCCGATGAAGTTCTCAAACCAAACCTACCCCCCACAGGCGAGCCTTCGGACCTGCCAGCTAGATGAGAGCCTGCGCAGCGGGTCTACCTGGGGCCGAGCCGAGCTCGGGGTGCCGATTAAGTTCTCAAACCAAACCTACCCCCCACAGGCGAGCCTTCGGACCTGCCAGCTAGACGAGAGCCTGCGCAGCGGGTCTACCTAGGGCCGAGCCGAGCTCGGGGTGCCGATGAAGTTCTCAAACCAAACCTATCCCCCACAGGCGAGCCTTCGGATCTGCCAGCTAGATGAGAGCCTGCGCAGCGGGTCTACCTGGGGCCGAGCCGAGCTCGGGGTGCCGATGAAGTTCTCAAACCAAACCTATCCCCCACAGGAGAGCCTTCGAACCTGCCAGCTAGATGAGAGCCTGCGCAGCGGGTCTACCTGGGGCCGAGCCGAGCTCGGGGTATCACAAAACACATAATTGCGTCCTATTATAAAAATTTCACAGTAGACAAGAAAAAATCAAGTCAACTGATGTAGTATATTAAGTTTAATTTTGGATACACAATTACATCCTTCCCATTTCATGGGTAGAAGCGTTTCAGGTCATCGCCGCTCCAGGTGTGGCTTAAGGCCCTCCCCTCCACGTCCTGGAGGTAGTAACCTCTTGTTCCAAGGACTTCCTTCACTATGTACGGTCCTTCCCAGTTCGGGTTGAGCTTGCCCACGGGAGCCGACCTTCCTGCCGTGTCGACCTTTCTCAGCACCAGATCTCCTTCAGTAAACTGCTTGACCCTGACATGTTTATCAAAATACTTGGCCATCCGCCGCTTGATCTCTTCTTGCCTGATAGATGCCACGTCCCGCAGTTCTTCCACCATGTCTAGCGAGAGGCGCATCCCTTCTTCATTTTCCAATCTCCAAGTCTCATCTCTTTCGCCCGCGGCTGTGACCCGCGGGGACCGAACCTCGAACTCCACTGGTAGGACCGCCTCACACCCGTGAGAAAGCCTGAAGGGGGTCTCACCGGTGGCCGTGTTCGGGGTAGTGAGCTGCCTTGCGCCTGAAGCTTTTCCCGTCCTTGGTCCCCTCAGGAAGTTCACCGGTGGTTAGGAAGGTCACCAATGGATCCACCCACGGGGGTCGCCGATCCACCACCATCAACTCTCCTTCCTCGATAGCCGGTCGAAATAGCTCCGTCAAGGTCCCTCCTCCCCGAGGTCCAAACTTAGCCAATCGATCGGCAGCTATACTTTCTTCTCTTGGAACATGTTGGATGGAGAACGACCGGAACCCACCGATGATCGCCCTTACCTTGGAGAGGTATTTTATGAGGGTAGGCTCCCGAGCTTCAAACTCTCCTCGGATCTGCGACGCTACTACCATTGAGTCGGTGAAGGCCTCCACATCCTGAATCTCAAGCTCCTTTGCCAAGCGAAGGCCGGCGATCACGGCCTCATACTCCGCTTGGTTGTTGGTCACTGGAAAATGGTAAGCCACCGCCTGCTCTATCGCGACTCCCTGGGGGCTGATCAACACCACTCCTCCCCCGAGGGAATGTTTTCCCGAGGCCCCGTCGACCATCATCTTCCACGCTTCCTGTGGCTGCTGCTCTCCCTCCTCGACTTCAACAACATAATCTGCCAGGAAGTCCGCCACCGCTTGCGCCTTGATGGATAGTCTCGGAACGAAAGAGATGTCGAACTCGCTTAGTTCGATGGACCACTTAGCAAGTCTTCCCGAGTGCTCCACTCCTTCAAAGATCTTGCGAAGAGGCTGGTCGGTCACCACCCTAATCGAATGTGCTTGAAAGTATGGCCGAAGTTTCCTTGCAGAGATGACCAAAGCGTAGGCTAGATTTTCGAGGATGGGTTAGCGGAGCTCTGCTTTCTTCAATATCCGGCTGACGTAGTAGATGAGCAGTTACTTCTTTCCTTCTTCCCTCACTAGGACGGAGCTTACCGCCTCCGCTCCTACTCCAAGGTACAAGGTCAGGTCCTCCCCTTCTTTTGGGCTCTGAAGCAGAGGAGCCTGAGAGAGTTGTCTCTTCAACCCTTGGAAGGCTTCTTCGCACTCGGCGGTCCGCTCAAACCTTTGATTCCCTCGCAGCACCTTGAGGAACGAAGAACACTTGTCTCCTGACCTGGAGAGGAACCTGCTCAGCCCTGCCAGCTTACCTGCCAAGCGCTGGACCTCCTTGGCATCGCGAGGTGATTCCAAATCCATGATGGCCTTTACCTTATCCGGGTTAGGTTCCACTCCTGCCGGAGTCAAGAGATGCCTAAGGAACTTCCCGCGGCTGGCCCCGAAGACACACTTCAAGGGGTTCAGTCTCATCTTGTATCTCCGCAGGGTGTCAAACGTCTGCTCTAGATCTTTTAGGTGCGAATCCACGCACTTGCTTTTGATCATTAGGTCGTCGACATAGACCTCCAAGTTTCTCCCTCTTTGATCTCAGAAGACCCGATCCATCATGCGTTGGTAGGTAGCCCCTGCATTCTTCAACCCAAAGAGCATCATTTTGTAACTGAAGCACCCCTCCCTCGTGATGAAGGAAATGTCCTTGACATCGGGAGGGTGCATCCGGATCTGGTGATAACCTGAAAAAGCATCCAAAAAGCTCATGATAGAAAAATCGACGACTGAATCAACCAGCGCGTCGATCCGAGGCCGGGGGTAGCAATCCTTAGGGCATGATTTATTTAACAAAGAAAAATCAATACACATTCTCCATTTACCACCCCCTTTTTTAACCATTACCACATTGGAGATCCAGCCTGAATACTGGATCTCTGAGATGAAGCCGGCCTCCAGGAGCTTCCTGACCTCTTCGCGGATAGACTCCTCTAGCTTGGTGGCGATGACTCTCATCTTTTGGTGTATGGGGCGAGTGCGGGGGTCCAGGTTCAGGCGATGGCAGACCACGTCCGCGTCGATGCCCGGCATGTCTGCCGCGCTCCAAGCGAAGATGTTGATGTTGCTTTGAATGCAGACCCGCACTCGCTCTCGGGCCTCGGGACTCAAGCCCCCGTTGACCCGCACCCTTTGCACCTGCCCTGCGCTGGTGAAGACCTCCATCTCCACCACTTCCTCGGCCGGTTCCAGCCGCGACTGCTCCCAGCCGACCCTTGCCTCTTCCTCCAGCTCCAGCTCCTCCCTTCCTACCTCCTCCTCGATCTCCATTGCCTCCTCCAGCACCTCCTGCTGCTGCTCGACTTCCACGCCCCTCTGGGCCTCTTCCTCAGCTCCTCCCGCTTCTTGTTCTTCTACCTCCATCGCCCCTTCCGGCTCTCCTGCTCCTCGTCCCCCTGGACCTCCTGCACATCTCCTCCCTGCTGCTCCTCAATCTCCTCTCCTCCGACTTCCTCTTCAGCTACCTCTCTCGCCTCCTCTAGGCTCATCTCCTCTTCTCCGACAACCTCTTCATGTGCCGCCATCTCCTTCTCCAACTCCTCTGCCTCTGCCATCCACGATATGGTGTTGACCGCCGTAACGTAGCACTGTCTTGCCACCTTCGGGTCCCCTCTTACCCTGACCCGCACCCCTCCATTGTTGAACTTGAGGCACTGATGAAACGAGCAGGGGACGCAGCGAAAGGCGCTGATGAGGGGGCGCCCAAAGATGACGTTATAGCTGCTTGGGGCGTCCACGATCACGAACCTGCAGTTCCGTGACACGCCCCCCAACTTCACGTGCAGCCCTACTCTCCCTTCCACTTCCTTCCTCTCTCCAGAGAACCCGAACAACGGTCCATCCGAAGCCAAGATCCTCTTCCCTTCATCCCTCATCTCATCGAAGGCCTTCTTGAAGATAACATTTACCGAGCTCTCGTTGTCTACTAGTATCCTTGAGACCGTGAAGTTCTCCACCGCCGTCTGTATCACCAGGGCGTCACAGAATGGATCTTCGTAGTCCGGTATGTCTGCTGACGAGAAGGTGATCTTTTCTTCCGGTGGGGGAGCCTGGGAGGTAGAGGCGACCCCCCTTCGGTACATAGTTTGAAGGCTTCCCTTGCGAGTTGCCTCAATCCCTACTCCGCCATGGATCACCCCGATTCCTCCCCGGGTTCCCACGTCTACCCGATCTTCACACCTATCCTCCAACTCCCCCTGCTGTACTTCCACGATCCTAACCGGCGGATCCTGCCTCCCTGCTCCTCTTGCTTCCCTCATCTCCAATAACGCAGGACAGGTGGTCGTTGCGTGACCCTCCTCCTGGTGGAAGTCACAAAAGAGCAACGCCACCCTATCCCTTCTTCCTTCTCCTCCTCTTCTCCCTGCTCCTCGAACTCCTCTCCTCGCTCCTTTTCCTCTGCCCACCTCCATGGCCTCTTGCGGCGGCGGGACACGACCCCTTGGCTCTTGCCTCCACGCCAGTTGGTCAAACCTCCTGGGTTCCCGTAGATTATCCCTTCCCTGATAGCCTCCTCCTTGGCCCTGGGAGCGACCCTCATGTGGCCTCCAACCCAACCGGTTGTTCGGCTCCCGGGCCCCCCATCCCTGCTGCTGCCCCTGCCTTCGGGGCTCTTCCCTCCTCCTTTCTTCTCTCTGCTCCCTCTGCTCCCTCGTCTCCTTCTGCCTTCCCGCTGCAGGTTCCTTCACATCATCCTCCGCCAGCCTGGCCAACTTCCTAGCGAATGCTGAGTTTGCTCTCTCGAAGTCTATCTCCTTTGCCGCCCTCTCCATGAGCTCCTCAAAGGAGAGGGGGACACTCTCTTCAACTCCATACTGAAAAATCCCGGCCTCAGCCCCAGGGTAAAGACGAGCATCAATGCGTACCTTGGGACCTCCTGGACCAGGAGGATCTCTTCCTGAAACCGATCGACATAGTGACCCAATGTCTCATCCGGCTTCTGCCTCACCGCAAACAGGCACTCCGCCTCCTTCCGCTTCTTCGACGTTGAGAACCTCAACAGGAAACTTCTTCGCAGATCTTCAAAGCAGTAGATCGATCTTGTTGACAACTGGTAGAACCAGTCCCGAGCCTTCTCTTTCAACGTGATGACGAGTAGCCGACACTTGAAGGCATCTGTCATCTGCCTTATCGAAACGACATCTTCAAACCACTGCACGTGCTGTACAGAGTCATCCTTTCCCGAGTAGTAGGACATGTCAGGCTCCCGGAACCCCTCCGGTACCGGAGCTGAGATGATGAGCTCGCTGAACGGGCTCTCGCCTCCTGCCTGGCGAGAGGGCACGTCCCGCGGCCTCGGCGGGCTGACCCGATCCGCGAGACCGTGCCCAGGGAAGAGCTCTCGCACTGCTGCCTCCCTCTCGCCCAAATCTGTCAAAGCCTCCTTGCCCGGGCGCTGGCCTGGGAAGAGTTCCCGCCCCGCCACGTCTCTCTCGCCAGCCTCCGCCGGGACCTCCTTCCCCGGGCGCTGTCCTGGGGCGTTCTCACCCAAGAGCGGGACCTCCTCTATCGGAACCTGAGGTGTGGCCCACTCGCTTCTGGCCGAGAAGGCCGAGCTGATAGTCTGCAGGACTTCTCGCCTGAATTCATCCAGCATCTTGCTCGTCGCTTCCTCTCCCCGGGTGGGGGAGCCTCCAGAACCAGACCCTTCACCTTCACCTCTAGCCATGGGACAAAACTCAAGTCTTTCTTGTATCAGCTGCTTTCCACGCTCACCGCAGCAGAACTGTTGAAGCCAAAAATGACCTCAACGGGAGTTCAAAATATGGGTGCAGCCAACACCTACTTCTCTCAAGCCTCAGCCCTCGACTAGATTCAAAGGTCCCTGGACTGACCCAAAACTCAGCAGGGAGGTCCCACCTCACACCCGGAAGATCACTGAGAGCTTCCCCTCCAAAGCCAAAAGCTGGGCTAGGAGCTCCTCAGAAAGCACTGGAAGTTGGAAGATTATGAAAGCTTGTCTTCTAAGGAGCCCTTATGGGTCTATTTATAGCCTTTGCTGACCTAAGATTACTGAAATACCCATGGTTGATTTGTCGATAGCCAAATCCCGCTGTTTATCCTGAGGGTATAAGGGTAATTTTACCTGAGGGCAATTAGGTCATTTTACCCAAGGCCCTGGGCCCCACTCGGCGAGAGCTCTGAGTCGAGAGCCTTCTGTCCAGAGCCCGGCGCAAGCGGTCTCGCCTGCTTATAGGCGAGAGCTCCTTTAAGACAGGAGCTTGGCGCTAGCGCAAGCGTTCCTGCGTTGGCTGCGTTCGACGATCGGGCAAGCGATTTCCGTTCGACGATTTGGCTGCGTTCGACGATTTGGCTAGAGAGCTCCGTTCGACGATCTGTCAGCGGTCGACGATCTTGGCCAGAGAGTTCCGTTCGACGATCTGTCAGCGGTCGACGATCTTGGTTCGACGATCGTCGAGCGCGGGACGCTTTGTAGGCGAGAGCTCCTTTAAGACAGGAGCTTGGCGCTAGCGCAAGCGTTCCCGCCTACGTGGGCGAGAACTTCTTTAGGGCTAGAACTCCTCTGGCTTGCCTAATTGTGACCGTTGATGCCTCCTGGTCTGACTCAACGAATATGGGGTTGTACAGACACGCCCAGGTGCACGACTTGTCTAAGCCGTGAACTCTGTCGTCTCAACTGACATAACCACATACATGCTATGTTATTAAAGGCGCGCCTCAGACATGTCTAAGGCTCAAGGCTTATCAAGCTCAGAGGTTTGCGCCTCCATGCACCTTATTTGCGCCTTTATAATATAAAAGATGCGTCTGAGTGAGATTTTTGTTGAAAAATTTCTGCTTCAAAATTAAGAAAAAATAATGTAAGAACTCAATAATTTTTTATTGATTTAGTGTTTGTGAAATATAATTGTACGTTGAGACTTAGATATGATGCAAGTGATCATATTGATTTTATTTTTTAAGAGATGTAAATGATAATAATGAATGATTAATTAGTAGACTATATGAATAATTTGATCGGGAAGCTAAAATGATGTTTGATGCTGATTATTTAAAATGGATGTGGTTGCGTCTTGCCTTCGTCAAGCGCTCTCCTGTGCCTTGAGCCTTGTGCCCAGGGTCCAGGACCCCTTTGCGCCTTGCATACATGATTATGCAGAAGAGCACGAACTTCATAAAACCGTGGTGTTACAAGAGTAGCAGGAGATGGGAGGGCAGCGAGAAGAGGAAGTGGAGAGGGACTGGGGTTGGTTGCAAGTATAGGGTGTGCGTGTAAACAAGAAGGGTTGATGATGTGAAATAGGGAACAAGAAATGGAGTGTGGTGTATGCGGTGAAAAGAACCAAGCAGCGCCGACGTGCGCTGGGGAAAGGGCAGGATTTGCGGTTCACAATGAAGATAACAGACAAAACAACGCCTGGCAATAAGAATGACAAAATAAGCAGTGGCTAGTTATGAAAAGGGTGAAAGAAGCAGTCGCAAAGGAACAAGGGATGGCCCATGGAGTCTCATCTCAGAGGTCACAACATTGCACCATGGGACCAATGGTTTTAGGTTCTAACGTCCAAAACTCGATCCCTAAACCACTGCCTTCATGCATGTATAAATACATAACTGATAGGGAACCGGATCAAACGGCTCATTATATCTGAACTGATTGAATGTCAAATACAACTTAAAAAAACTTAAAAAAATGCATGAAGACTCGAAACGACCATCCAGACAAATCCGTGGACTTGGATCGTCTGAATGGGTATCAGATCACCGCCTTCTGTGTGAATAGAACTATGTGGGATGACGATCTCCATCCCTTGTTCTTGTAAATCAAAATTCAAAAATGTAAATGACAATGTTCTAAACTACAGCTTATGGACAATCCTTTGATTCTTGTTTTGTTTTGCAATACCCAAGTGTGTGTGTATCTACATATATATATTTATATATATATATATGCATATATATGTATATAAAATTAGCTGGAGACTGCAACAAAGTGATATGGACCCCTGATTGAGATCTCATTCGTGGTTCAGAGATATAAAAATCTTGGAGGAGGTTGGAGTTCCCCGTTTTGAACTCTCAGGAACTTATATCGGCGTCTGAGATGACTGGAAGTAGGCGTGTTCATAAAGCCCCCCAGGCCCGGGCCTAAACCGGGCCTCCCAGGCCCGGGCTTTCCCGAACCGGGCCCGGGCCTTGATTATAGCCAGGCCGGGCACCTGGCTCCGGGAGGGGGCCTGCTAAGGCCCCCAGGGCCGGGCCGGGCCGAGCCTGGGCTAAGCTCGGGCCCGGTTTTATTTAAAATTTTTTTATATATAAAAAAATTAAATATAATTTATAAATACAATGAATAATTTATGAACATGAAAAAAATACGAGTAATTTCATATTTTGGAAGAAAAATATAATAATTTTATTAATGTTGAACGGGGTTACGGAAGTATACAAAATTATAAATACACTGAAAAAAATACTTGTGATTGAAAAATCCAAAATTACAAATACAATAAAATTACATATCCGACATTTTAAAATATTTCAAAAATTCAAAAATTTGCCTCGCCATCTTTAAGTTTTAGTTTAAGTTGATCGCGTCCATCTCGTCTTCCATCTCCGACGAGCTATCCTCGATCGATGAAATATGATGTTTCCTCTTGATCGCATCCAAGTGGTCATTATAGCATATGCAGATTTCGAGCGATTATTCGCTTATGCGACTTCTTCGCTCATTCAACACCCTGCTACTAAGAGAAAAAGCAGACCCTGAAGCTACCGTGCTAGCTTGGATCGTTAGTAAATCTCGGGCCATATATGCCATAATATGATAGGTATTTACTTTACCACTCCATCCGGCGTGTTGCTTAAAATAATTTAATTTTTGTAAAATATTAATAATATTTTCAATAACTAACAGACCATTAGGATAATATACGCTAGATAGAGAATTTGTCACCGTATAAATAACTTCTAATAGATCCATATAATTTTCTAAAACAGTCCAATCAGACTCAGTTAATTCATGTTGATCTAACATAGTATAATATTGCATTAGTAGTGTTTTTTGACGAATCGCTCGTTTTAACATTGTAAATGTCGAGTTCTATCTAATTGGCATGTCAAATAAAGGTTTCAAAATTTTTTGACCTTGGACGTCTACGATTTTTTTAAAATCTTGTCGTCGTTGTTTAGAACTATAAATAAATTGTAACATTAAACGTATTTTATTAATGTATGGTTCCATACATGTTAAACTATCTTGTACGACCAAATTTAAAACGTGACAGACGCAACGAGTATGAAAAAAACACCGTTTAACATAGGTTTTAAATCACGTTTTAAGCACTCAATTGCGGTGGTATTATTTGTGGCGTTGTCAAAATAAATACTCATAATTTTATCTTTTATTTTAAATTCTCGCAAACATTTTGAAATAATTTGATAAATCGCGACACCGGTGTGCGAGACTTCGAAACCTTCAAAACATATTATACGCTTATTTAGATCCCAGAAAACGAGATCGACCCAGTGACAAGTGATGAAAATATATAATAATCCTAATTTGATATTACTTGTCTAAACGTCGCTCGTTAAACTCACTCGAGCCTCAAAATTTTCAAAATAATTAATTAAAGATTGCTTAGCTTCTAAATAATATTTAAGTGCGTCGCGTCTAATGGAAGATCGACTTACTTGATGATATTTGGGTTGTAGCCCTTGGTGGATGTACTCGGTTTCTTGCTCGTCATCGTAGTGGCTGAACGACAACCCACGTATGATGACGTTCTTCACCTGCAGCTCCCGCTGCCGACCTTGATCGTACGTCCACATTTGTCCAGATGCAGATAATTGCGCCTAGCTGGACTCGGGAGGAACTTGTTTGGCAGTGCAAGACTTAATGTGTCTTGCGAGTGTCGAGTTGCCACTGAGAGTAAGTAATTTCGAGCATTGCTTGCACTTCGCCTTATGCTCGGAGTCGACTTTCACTTTGTCGAAATATTCACAAACTGGCGCCGTATGCTTGTGCTCCACCACTTCGTGAGCGACTGATGATGATGATGACGCCATCGTCGATGGCATATTCGACGTAAAAAAATAATGGGAGGGGGGAAATGTGGGACTTAGGAGAGGTGGGAATGTGGGATTGGGAAATTTGAGTGTGAGGGGAGTGGGGGGGAATTTATAGATTTTAAGAAAATTTTTTAAAAAATTATTTTATTAATATTTATTAAATAATTATTAAATAAATATTAAATAATAATATTTATTTAATAAATATATATTAAATAAATATTAATATATATATAATATATTAAACAACGACTCTTAGAGCCGTTGGTAAAGGGGCCGGGCCGGGCCCGGCCCCGGGATTAGCCCGGGCCTAGAAACCGGGCTTTGCCCGGCCCGGCGCCGGGCTTAGCCCGGGCCTAGGAAACCGGTCTTTGCCTGTCCCGGACCAGGCCGGGCTTTAGGCCGGGCAAATGCCTATATATGGGGCCTTGTTAGGCCCCATGGCCCGGCCTGGGCCCGGGGCGGGCTTAGCGCGGGCTCGGCCCTAGCCGGGCTTTTACCGGGCCGGCCCCCCGGGCCCGGTTTTTATGGACACCCCTAACTGGAAGTGAGGGTGGGAGCTGGCGTCAGAGATCGACGAGCGGATGAGGTGGTTGTCATGCGGGAGGTGTGAACCGAATGGGGGCTAGGGCTGCATATCGGGAAGGAAGAGAGAGAGAGATAATATTCGATTAAAACTTGCATGCCCTTTATTTACCTCCAACCCGCATATAACCAGGTGGCCAAAAGTGCATCAAATCAGTTTCAAAAGTGCCCCACTTGAATAAGCATTTGTGAGGTAAAAGTAATGCGCAATAGGAAATATGAACGATATAAAATAAGATAAAAAATTGTGATGCCAAACTAATCCTAGCGGTCCAACGGACGATTTTTAGCGCTGGTGATTTTTGTAGATGAACCAGAATAAGTAGAAGGCCAATTCATGGTCCCAACAATCGACTTGATCCTATTTTTGAAACCTTGATAATAAATGTCCGATGAAGCTTACAAAATTATTATATTGAGTAATTATGTGGTAGACCAAAAACTAGCCATAAAAGGCTCCTTAGTTGTTAGGTGATTACACTTCGGAACATGCTTACCACGTCGTATCCATCCCTTGGCCACCAAAGCTATTTTTGAAGCTGTTATAGTTGAAAACTATTTTATTGTTTGGAAAGCTAGCTACTTAACTGCTATGTCAGTGTGAATAATAATTAATGTTCATGATGTTTTAGTAAACAAATCTGAAAAACTACATTGTTGAAAATTACCATGATGAAAAATTAAGAATATTATTAATTAAGAATATTGTGTCTGTGTTTCATTTTTCTTTTATATTTTAAGTTAACAAGTTTATTTTAATAATTTTAAACAAAAAATAAGAAAATATAGAATGTTATTTTTTGTGAAAGTTTATAGTCTTTGCAATTTCATATGAAAGATGCCGATATTTCAGACTTTGTTTTGGCTATTGGGCATCATCAAACATCCGAGTTAGTTTGGACAGCACATTCTTTACTGTTCTGTTCATTTTTTATGTCTACTGTCAATGCTTTTTATGTCTGCTGTCAAATACATTGTATATGTGCTTCCTGTAAATAAAAAATTAAAATGATTACTAATTCTTCTTAGCTGATATCCTTTAATTTTGTTTACATTTTTTTTCCACACAGAATTACTTTTCTTTGTTTGTTTGATTAACTTGATGTGCTTCCACACATTTCTGTATTCATTGTGATATTTGCATTCTGTAAATCATTTTATGCAATTGATCTCATAAAGAGAATTTCATGCAGGATCATCAGGAACTGAATTTACACCACATGTTCTTACTGTTAAGGCTGGAGAGGTATTACTTTGCCCCTTGCGAACTTGGATTTTAAGCTGGAAATTTAGCATCAAATTCATGTGTTGGTTTACTAAAATTAATATTCTGATGTAAATCTAACATTCCAATGTTTACTTTTTATTATTTCGACCCTGCAAAAATTTGAGAGATACTTTTACATTGAAGCTTCCCATTTTACACCTTCTTTAATATCCTTTTACACTTTTATGAGTTAATTGTATAAAAAATCACTGTAAATGCCCACTATAAGGCACATATTATTTATCCTTTTTGTTTGTCCTACATCTCTAATATTGGTTTGAGGTCACACTTCTTTGTATATATATATATATATATATATATATATATATATATATATATATATACTACTGTTATAAGCCAAGCCAAAATGCTGCAGTCCGTAACTTTTGATCTCCCGGTTTTGCCCCTCCACCATTTTCATTACTGCCACTGCCGTCATCCTCCTTGTAGCGCTTCCTGCTGCTTCCTCTGCACGCGACACCGCGCCTTGCATCTCCACCGCTTCGTTCTCCCTGCTGACACGCAACAGTTTAGTCGTTCTTCTCCACCGCTTCCGCTGACACCGCCACGACGACCTGCCGCTTCCGCTGCCACCCGGATGCCCCGCCGCTGTTTTTCTGGATATGTGCTCCCTCTTCTCTCTCCATTCCA
The DNA here is from genome assembly GCA_039583875.1 of Platanthera guangdongensis. Taxonomy (NCBI): domain Eukaryota; kingdom Viridiplantae; phylum Streptophyta; class Magnoliopsida; order Asparagales; family Orchidaceae; genus Platanthera; species Platanthera guangdongensis. Next base: position 1,735,807 of record CM077149.1, on the reverse strand, counting down.
TACTTCAATCTTCCGTCCAGGCTCTCCCTTCCGCAGCTCCATATTTCCTCCCGCCGGTAAGCTTCATATCTTTTTCAGTTTTTCATTTCAGTTTTTCGTTACTTCGATCTTCCGTCTAGGCTCTCCCTTCCGCAGCTCGCTCCATATCTTTTTCAGTTTTATTTTCAGTTTTTATATCTTTTTCAGTTTTTCGTTACTTCGATCTTCCGTCCAGGCTCTCCCTTCCGCAGCTCCATATTTCCTCCCGTCGGTAAGCTCCATATCTTTTTCAGTTTTTATATCTTTTTCAGTTTTTCGTGTCAGTTTTTCGTTACTTCGATCTTCCGTCCACGCTCTCCCTTCTGCAGCTCCATATTTCCTCCCGCCGGTAAGCTCCATATCTTTTTCAGTTTGTTGTTATGATTTTTTTTTATTTCGTTTTAATTTCGCTTTTGACTTCGATCTCCATTTCGTTTTCCTGATCTAGGTTTAGGCGTTCTCATATTGCTGCAGCTCCCACTTCTCTCTTGCACAATTACAACAGTGTAAGAGGCGTTATCATGTTGGTTCCCGCTGTCCGCTCTTCGCACCGGTCGTCGGTAAGCTCCATATCGTTTTCAGTTTTTCGTTATGATTTTCTTATAGGCGATTTTATATTGGTTCAACTCCCACTTCTCTCTCGCACGAGTACAACAGCGAAAGAGCCGTTATCCTGTTGGTTCCCACTGTCCGCTCTTTGCACCGGTCGCTGGTAAGTTCCTGATACTTTATATCCTTCTTAAGGTGTTATCCTGTTGGTTTTGATTTCCTCTTGGATATTGTTATCTCCCCTCCCCACTACTGCCATCACCCATGGTAAGCCACTGGCATTCCGTTACTTTTTTTCAGTTACTCACCTGCCTTTCATGTGTACCCATACGTACAACAACGAGACGCTACAACAGCTGGGGCATCAAACACGGGCAAGAGCCACGCAGAGGAGGGCAAAGCACGTGCAAAGGCGGGCGAAGCCCGCCTGGATGCGGCCGAAGGCCGCCCGAGAGTATCGAGCACGAGCGTAGCCCGTGTGAAGATGTTCGTATATATATAGGGAGAGAGAGTGAAAGAGGTGTAATGTTAATGTAATGCTTATTTTTTTGATAGGATATAATATATTATCCAATTCTCAACTTGGTATTAAAACAAGGTGTTTTTTTTCCGCTGCTCTGTGTCACATTTTTTTTCCAAGGAAAAAATATAAATAATATCGGTCGTCATTCTCCTTGAGCAAGTACGCCGGCTGACGGATCGTTGTTGCTTCTCCGATCGTGGCCTTGTCGCGTAGTAATAGAATCCCTCACTTAAACCCTTTCTATGTGTCACGACCCGTCTCAATGAAAGTCAGAGTGTGCTTTGAGGCGAGTCGTCATGCCACAGACATGGACGGAAAGAAAATTCATGTCTGTAAGGCGGGAGCAGAGATACTGATAATTAGGTTTAAAATAATTAATTTGAAGGAAAATTGTTTGTTTTTATGCGAAAGATTTAACATATGACGGTGAAAATTAGATGCACATGCATTTTATTAAAACTCATGATACGAGTTCAGGTATTTTATGTCGTGGTGCGACTTGGTGCGCCATCGGGTGATAGTGTAATAGTGTTGCAGATATCTGTGATATCTTCTTCGACTACTGATAGGAAATGTGCAGATAGAAGAGTGCATACAACAACAACAATCAAGCCTTTATCCCACTATAGTGGGGTCGGCTATATGGATCCTTTGTCGCTATTGTGCCTTATCTTGTGTCATAATCTCACTAATGCCTAAGTACATCATGTGTTTTGATGCACGTTCGAGAAGTGCACCAGTCGCTCAAGTAATATAAAATGAGTGAATTTTCCCTAGTATCGATCTCAGAGAAACACGATAAGGTGGATTCACTATCGAGGAGGACTTGAGATTAAAGTCCTCAAGGTCGGGGTTATGAAGGGGGATTGGGTTTGATTTGCGGAAATAAAATAAAACAAAGTAGATCACTACTCCTATGCAGACCACTATGCACTGCTTCGCTCGACGGGATGGAAACTACGCAGGCTGCTATGCACTGCTTCGCAGGGCAGATGGACGAGTAGGCAAGCAGATTAAATGGTTCGCACCGGCGGAATGAGGGTCAAAAGCATCTCTTCGCTACGCACGCCACTAGTAATTGCTAGTGCGACAACACTCACGAAGGCAGGATGGAATATGGCGGCGCACCTCAAGCAACTCAAACATAAATAATTTCACATAAACATGAAATATAACTATCATAACAAAGATTTGAGTGCAACATCATCAAATAAGGGAGAATACTAACTACATACAACCATCAAACAAAATGAGAGAGCGAAGAGTCGACCAAATCCGAAGCCTTGTTGGGGATTCATGATAGGAATCGCCGGGTTGTCAATCCACGCCCAAACTCGGTCCTCAACTACGTCCGTGGTAGAGAAGGTTGTCAGCCTGTCACTACCTCCCAATGACCCGTCTTCTTCGTGTCACGATCCGGTCGCATCCAATGCCTTGTCCTTCTGGCTCGATGATGGAAGTAGGGCTAGAATCCTCTCCTTGGAAGCTTAAGGACGATGGAGGCGTCCTAGGGCATAAGCCCTAACGAAGGTGGGAAGAAAACGGAGCCGGAGCTCTCCTGCAGCGGAAAATGGCGGAACTGAGGATGCATCCGAACTAGGGCCAAACTTGAGGTATTTATAAAGAACGCGTCAGAAATTAAGGCACGCACGGTCGAACGCACGACCGTGTGTGGATCGTGCGAGATTAACTCGCAGGATGACCCAGCCTAGAAGAAGCAGGCCGTACGTTTATGAGCGCGCACGAGCAACCGGCCTGTGCGAGAACAAAACGCATGGGCGGAGTCAGATCACAAATTTTCCAGGCAAAATAAGAGAGCGTGCGATTTCCTTCACGCATGGTTGAATCCAACCGTGCGTGAAGCAAAACGCACGGACGATAAATCCAAAAATTATTTTGACAAAAAGAGATTGTCGTACGATTTGGTCACACACGAGAAAAACAACATTGTGTAAGCAAATCGCACGACCCGGGGCAGAGCACCAGAATGTTGTAGGTATCACACGGTCGCAACAACTGTGCGTGAATAAAGACACACTACCGTGCGATTCCTACAAGAAAAAACTGGGCAGCAATGAGACTTCCCACCTACACAATGAAACACCAGCTGGGGCACATGCCTCAAGCACTCACAAAAAACTAAAATCAACAAAATAAATAATATAGGGAGTACCATGTACTTACCCCCAGCAAAATAGTGCGCCATTGCACACCACAACAGACAAAATGTGCACTTCGTGTGTATGTGGCGATCAAGTGAAATATGTGCAATTATAAGCTATTTGTGAAGTGCATGTGCGTGAAAACTAGCTTGGATGAGTCCAAAAAACACTATAAATATTGGACTCATCACACCCCCAGAGTTCACCATTTGTTCGTCCCGAGCAAACCATCTCTCATGTGGAAAAAACGAATAGTTGACTTAGAAACTGTAAGGGCGGAGTACCATGCAAAATCGGATACACACGCACATAAAAATACAGTAGAAGAAATTTTTAATTTTACATAATAGTTTATATTTTTCTAAAATCGTATTTACATATTATTACTACTCAAAAATAGAATCACAGTGAATTTTTCGGTCACGCATAAGGAGACAACAGATTGATCACCGAGGTGAGCATTGCCAAAGATCGGGGTTCGGGACAACCTCTAAAGAAATCCACGAATGTCGGTGACCATAAGCTCGCCCTTCCACACTTTCTCCACGGCACTGGTTTGACTCAAAGCACGAATCAGTAGGTATTTAGGTTTAGAGTGGGGTTTGGGTTTAGACGAGGGAAACATGGATAAAACCGACGGCTCACGCACCTAATCCCAAATGAGCTAGCGCAATAAAAACTATCCTCACACCAAACATACACACAGGTGCACCACACCACCAAACTTAAACATGACGACATGGGTGTGTGCACCGCCTACTCCCAACACAAAACATCAAGTAGATTTTCAATTTAACCTTTTCTTTTCTTCTCATTTCCTTTTCTTTTCAAATATTTTCATTTTTATTTTTTTTCTTTTCTTATTTTCTTCTTTTCCACAACATATATTTTTTTCATCAACATATTCAATGAAACACTTCCACATATCCACAACATAATCACCACATCAGCACCCTCAACATGAAAAATAAAACACACTAGAGCTCAAACTTGGGTGTGCGAGTATGATTGACTTTTAGGCTTTGGTGAGATAATAGTGGAGCTGAATCAAAAGATGGGTAGACACAACGGGGCTAGCGAGGATAGACGATAGGAGTGGGTACAAAAGCTCAGCCGGGCCAAAATGATGGCTTACATCACACTCGCGCGCTTGACTACCGTGTACCCATGCTTTGAGGGTAGCTTGGAGCAAGTTCTTAGCCATCTATGTTGTTAAAGGCGTGCCTCGGGCGCGCCTAAGACTCCAAGCTCACCAGGCTCAGAGGTTTGCGCCTTCGTGCGTCTTTTTTGCGCCTTTGGATATCAAAGGGGTGTCTTGGTGTGATTTTTGTTGTAAACTTTTTTTTTCAAAATAATGAAAAAAATAATGCAATAACTCAATAATTTTTATATGATTTAGTATTTTTGATACATAATCGATTGTTGAGACTTAGATATGATACAAGCGACCATATTGATTTTATTTTTAAGAGATATAAATGATAGTAATGAATGATTAATGAGTAGAATATATGAAAATTTTGTTCAAGAAGATGAATTGATGTTTAATGCCGATTATTTAAAATGAATGTGGTTGCGCCTTGCCTTCTTCGGGCACACGCCTGCGCCTTGAGTCTTGCGCCTAGGTTCCAAGACCCCTTTGTGCCTTGGTGCATCTTGTGCCTTTAATAACTAAGTTAGCCACCGAATGAAATCATCCTTCCCCCCGACTCGAACAATACGAGGCTAACGACCATCTACACACATCTCTATGCTATCGTCAGATTCAAACCAGATTTGTCATTTTTGAGTAGAATAAATAATATTTACGCTAATAAAAAGTATAAAACTATAAGCATAAAGAAAAATTAATTCTACATGGATTTCTAAGAAAGACGTGAGCACTCGATTAGGAGCACTACATGAGTCAACATTTTACTCCGTCTCATGATCCTAAGCCAGCACAGACATTCTTTCAAATCACACAAGAAATGAATTCAACTCATGACATGCCAACGGTTAAGCACGCGCTCCCGTGGGTGTTGTGATGTGCGGCAAATATGAAACAAAATAATTGAAATAAAAGCTTCTAGTATGTTATGCAATAATGCACGTGAGTGGGTACAAATACAACAGCTCTCCCCCAGACTTAATATAAACAAACCAAGCAAATGATGAGCAATAAGAATAAATAAAGTAGCTTGAGGAAAAGAGTACCCAATGCTCAGAAATGAGCATGCCAGGAAACGCATGAAAGACCAGGGCGAAGCCGCCATACGAAAAATCACAACCACCCCCTTCACAAATGAAAAATACCTGCAAGGGGGTGAGCTCTGCAAAAGCAAAAGAAAATAAACAAACTAAATTATTTTTGAAGGAGAATAAAAGATAACTACTGGGGTTATTGTGCTCACAACACGACTTATTGAATTTGAAAAGTTCTGGCTAATGAGACTATGAAAAGAAAAGTGAACAGGTAACTGTTTCATTATCCATTTCGGGAATGGGTACCGATACGGCGATAAAACAATTACCCCTCTACCTAAATAATCATACCTGCGCCTCACAGGTAGAGAGGGAAGAGAATGTAAGAAGAGGAAGAATTCTCACTCAACCTGCACATGCTCAGATAGAGAAGTGTGATCAAATAATAAAGGAGAAGAAAAACTAAAATAAACATCAGAAGGGGGAGCGGTCCCGGTCTCACTCCCAATAGGTTGAGATAGTGCAATATTGTCAGCGTCATTGGCAATGTTGCAGGGTTCAACGTGTACTGCAGTGGCTTCCTCAAGGCTTTGGACTTCCTCCACCGGTGTTGAGGAAGAATCCTCTTCACCATGGAGATTGTCCTCCTCCATAAGAGTCTCCTTAGCCTACGACACGTCATCAATGATGTTGTCAGAAACGAATGTAGTAAAATGCACAAAAGGCGGAGGAATGGTGCTTAGATGAAAGTCAAGCACAGGTTCCTCACAAAGAATCGACTCCATGCAAGGGGATATATGCACAGGGGAGAAGGGCTCAGCCATGTCAGAGCCTAGATCAGACACACTTCTGGTAGTTGCATCCACATCATTCCCTTCAAAACGTGAAGGTGACACAGATACATAACCTGAGGTTGAAGGTGCGCTGCTATAAGTAGAAGTCGGAATGATCCGGATATCCGGCTCTTCATCCTCATCCAATTGGCGTTGAAAATTGGTGCAATCCTTCAGGGCGTGATCTATGCTATGACAGAACAAACACCGTTTGGTATTACTCGGTCCTTTTGGGGCCGGAGAGGAATACAAAAATGGTGGAAGCGGCGAGGACGGGTATCCATATGATTTGAGTGCGTTGTATGAAGGACCAGATAAGACCGGTGCTCCATACACTGGACCCCCAGAATTATGCCCATTTTCTCCCGTAGGGCATCTATCACTAGCTTAGGAAATATCTCCACACTATCAACATCGGATATTGAGGCTAGCCCACATGGTGTGAAGATATCACGATTCATAGAAAGAACAATTGTGCAAACTACACCTAACAAAACTTTACTACAACCACTTATAATCAAAAATACAAAAAGAATTATGAAGAAATAAGATAAAATAAAAAGACGGTAAATATAAGGGGAAGGGATTATATCTCTCGACTCCCTCTCCAGAAACTCACACGACTGTGAGTTGAGAGTTATTTTACAAGTCGATTATTTCATGTGTTATTTTTATTGTGCGTGAGTGGGTTTTAGTCCCACATCGTATGTTTAAGTCTTCGTGTCTATTGGAATAATATATATATCCCTCTATGAATGAATAATAGGTACGCAAATTAATCTATTCCTCCTAATTCAACTTGGTATCAAAGCCAAACCCTAAGCCCGGTTCCGATTCCGCTCCATCCCGCATCTCGTGCTCGCTACGCCGTCGGTGTCCTCCCAGCCCTGTTCCGCTCCGCTCAGCCCCGCTCCAAATCGACCCCCTCCGCTCCGTCTGCTTGCGCTACGGATGTCTGGCGGCCTCCATGCCACCGCCGGCGGCTGAGAGGGATGTTGTCGCCGTCCCTCCGTGATGCAACCCGCCGATTCTTCTTCCGTCGTCTCTCTATAATGCAAGCCGCATAATTTTTTCAGCGGCCCATCTTGCTCTTGGCTCCGGCGCCTCCTCCAGGCTGCTCTTCGGCGACGAGCTCCTGTGCAGTCCCCGGTTTCTTCTGGCTGCCTCCTCTGGGATTTTTTTCCCGTTCTTACTGCATCGTCGGCCTGTTTAGTTCCATTTTTGTGTTCCTCCCTTGTGGCTGCTCAATCCCCCGACATAAGTGACTCTTCTGTGTCGTCGCCGAGTGTGATTCCGCCTCAGATGAGTGACCCTCAGCGGTCTCATTGCCACTCCGACTCCCTGAAGATTACCACCGTCCCATTAGATGACACAAACTATCTAGAATGGTCCTGGGCGGCGCAACATGTCATTCACAGCCACCAGATGTTTAGCTACATTGATGGGACTGTTACGGAGCCCCAGAAGACTGATCCCTCCTGGAAGCGATGAGACTCAAAAAACTCACTTATCGTTTCTTGGCTTCTTCACTCTATGTCTCCGAAGGTTTACCAGAGTTACATGCTGATGGACTCTACTTTTGATATCTGAACCTGTGCCCGGGAGACGTATTCTCAAATTGACAGTTCTACGGAAGTTTATGAACTTACTCGCCACATTTTGGAACTGCGGCAAGGCTCTATGACGGTGTCGTCCTTTTTTCCAGAGTTCGAGCTGCTATACCAGGAATTGGACTACTTCTCGCACTTCACTCCTGCATGTACTGCGGACGTTGTTCAACTACAATGGGAGGATCGCTTTCGGGTTTCGTTTCCATGTTTTGTTGATGGGGCTGAACATGGAGTTCGACATGGTGCGGACGCATATCCTTCACCGCACTCCTTCCGTCCCTTCGAGAAGCCTTTCAACATGGTCCTTGGTGATGAAGATCGCCGGAAGTCTCTTAGCGCTAGTACTCCTCCTTATCGTTCTGCTCTCACTAGCGTTGGCCGTGGTCAAGTTTTCACCCCTAGCTCGTCGACCCCTATTTGTGATTATTGTGGCCGCAAAGGCCATACTCGGGAGGTGTGCTACAAGGTCCACCCTCCTCTTTCCCCTCGTGGTCGTGGCCGTGGACGAGGGCCCGGACGACGGGGCCATCCTATGTTGTCAAGGCACGTTCCTGAGCCGCCGGGCGCACCGGGTGCAGCCTGTCGCGCCTCAGCATGGCTGAGGCGGGCGATGTGCTCGAGGCGCGGCTTGCATGGACTGGGATTTTCATCAATTGGATGTTAAGAACGTGTTTCTACATGAAATTCCCTCCTAGGTTCGTGAAAAAAGGAGCTGAAGGCCTTGTCTTGTCGGCTAAGGAGGTCCTTATATGACATGAAACAGTCCTCCGGAGCATGGTTTGGCAGATTCCTCACGGCTATGCTCAAATTTAGGTACAAACAGGCGCAGTCTGATCACACTATGTTTATTCAGAGACATGATCAGGGTATTGTAGTCGTTATTGTCTATGTGGATGACATTGTGATCACTGGTGATGATTTGGAAGAGATTGCAAATCTCAAGTTTTTCTTATCTACAGAGTTTGAGGTGAAAGACTTGAGAAGGTTACGATACTTTCTGGGAATTTAGGTGACTAGATCGGATCAGAGTATCTTTATATCACAGCGGAAGTATGTTCTAGATCTGTTGCAGGAGACCGGTATGCTTGGTTGTGCTCCTGCAAACACCCCGATGGAAGAAAATCATGGAATCTGTAAAGAGATAAGGGCTTAAAGCTGAAACCTTGATGTATGCCAACATTGATAGGAAGTTATGAAAATAGGAATATATTACAACATTGATAGAAAAAATGCATATAGGAAAATATTACAACCAAGCAGCTACATAACATTGGGTGATATCTTCAGCTTTTCATCTGCACTTTTCAACCAAGGAGCTACTGTTATGACAAAACTCTGTTGATATCACCGAATGTTATGAAAATAGGAACCTCAACAGAGCAGCTACACACAAATCAATCCATAAAAAGAGTGATCAAAACCTAGAGAAAGGAGGGATTACCCAAAGTCGAAGAAGATCACCGTCGAAGGAGAGGGAGAGACGGGAGAAGAAATTGCCGGCAAAATAGGGCCAAATGGAAGTGTCAACGCCAACAAAAGTGGTCGCAAAACCACGGGCGGTGGAATCGGAGATCAACGTCAAGGCCGACGTCGATATCGGAGGAGAAATCGCCGCTCGGGAGAGGAGAAGCTATCGCCGCGCGGAGTTTGGGTATTCTGTGCGGTTGGGAGGACATAGAAAACAGCGGAACCAAATAACTGGTTTTTTAGAAATAAGCCAAACCAAACGCCGCTTTTCTTCAAAACTCCATTTTTTGCCAACCGCACCGCACACTATCAGCCAAACCAAACGCCTCCTTAATTTGATATATTGAATTCACCGTTTAGTGTTTAGAGAGGATTATATAAACGTTATTGTATAAATTCTTAAACAAACCTAATTCTCATTTAGTCACATTCTTTTCACAGTCAAAATTTGAGATTAGAAAATAAAGAAACCCAATTCTTAAACAATGAATTTTGACTACTTATACGTCAAAAACGGTGGTCTGATGAGGGAGAAACAACTCCGATAAATTGAAACGTTCAATTTTTTGAAGAAAGTTGATGTCTGACCTCCCATGTTAAAATTTTTAAAATTCAGTGACGCTTTCAAAAAAAATTGTGTGCACCTCAATTATCAATTTGTGCACCCTCATTATTAATTTTCTGGATCCGCCACTGCATAGTTGATTAAGAAGAATATAGCAAAAGATTCGACCGCTAATCACACACTAAACCAGGGTTGAGCAAGTTCTTATTAAGTGAGAGATCACATCAATGCTTCAAAATGTAACACCCCACATTTATTTTGTGTTTTTCTGAATTCTTTTTCTCCACTCCATTTCTGTAAAAGATAGATGAATATGTTTGTGTACATATATGTATATCATTTTCTTCTTCTTTCTCTTTATTTTCTTTTTCTAGATTTTTATCAAATTTTCAAATCTCATCCCCTCGTAATATGAGTAGAACTAATGCTCTATTTAGTTGCAATTTTTATAAGAATGAGAGCTTAGGCTTGGTTGCAATTCTTTTTTGGGTTTTTTCAAGGAAAAAGGGTATATAGGCTCAAATATGGTTACTAGCGATTTTGATGTGTCGGTTAGGCTCAAAGTTCAATCACAATTTCAAAGATGACCTAGATCATTTCCTTATCTCTAGTCTCATTTTTCAATATTTGTTTCGAGAATATGTGGTAATAAAATTTTTTTTTTGTAAGAACTCTAGTCTAAAGAGAAAGAGTTAACTATTATGACACGTGACGAGTCGGACCCACGCTGAGGATGCACGTTGATGCGACCACGTACGACGAATGCATGGATGTTCTTTTATGTTTTTAATAATTTCCGTTGTTCGCATATTTTATCCATTATGGTGTTTGTGTTCCTACGTGTTCTGAGCCCAAGTGGGGGCGGAAATTGTGAACCGGTTTTACGGTTTATGTGGGCCAGTTGGACCAATGTTTTAGTATGCAAGTCTTAATTCCTCAAATCCTCTCTCTCTTCTCTCTCTAATCCCACGCAAGCCCTCCCAGTTCCTCTTCGGTAGCCTAGCCGCATGGCCGCTCGCCTCTGCCGACGGCGTCTCCTCCTCCCCCCCTTCTTTCATTCGGTTCTTCGTCATCCTCGATCGATAGCACCGCCGGATTCCAAGAAGGGACTAGCCGATCCCTCATGGGATTTCCCCATCCCAGGCCCCTTCACGAGATCTCTGTTGGGAGTCCATAACAACTTGGTATCAGAGCCAAACGCTGGCACCCCCGTCTCCGGCCCCTACCGCGACGCCCTCCGCTCGCCGCACCAATCTCTCACGCACCCACCGCTGCCTAGCACAACAGCCGGCCTGCTATCCTCTCCCTCTGTGACCCTCCGGCAGACCTCCATCATGGGCAAAGGTTGCCCTTTGCTCACCCAGGTCGCTCTTCGAGATCATGCTCACCACCCAAAATACGAAGATGGAAGCCCTAAATACTCACTTGAACGCCTTACAAGGCTCCTCGATTTCCCCTCCGGTGGACACTGCGGCCTCACCCATGGCCAGTCGGGTGGAATCAGCCCTCCCTCGTACCGCTTGCTGTCAGTATGAAGCTGAAGTATAATGTCTGGTGCAGCAAACCGACTGGTTGGTAGCCCGAACCGACGGAGACGGTGATGCTCTGTCACTGAACTGATTGGTCAGTTCAGGCCAATTCCCGACCTGGTTGTATGAAGCTTCAGTTTAGCTATGGCCGATTCTGGAGCAGTGAACCTACTGGTAGGCTGACCAACGAATCGGATGACCCACTGATTCTGAGCTTACTGGCCAGTTCGACTTGACCTACCACCTGGCTGTTTTATCTTCTGCATTCTGGAAACTCTTCCTTACCTGCTGCGCGGTAGGGAGTTTATCATCTTGTTCTGGCCATCTCCTTGGAAGAAACTGCACATCATCAAACAGCACACTACATCAAAGTACACTAGTGTGTCATCCATCAAATTAGGTGGATATGACAACCGCTCCGACACCCACATCAAGAGACTTATAGCATTGTGCACTGAGTCGCTCCACCTACCACGAATTAATTTTAGTAATGCTCAGGTGCTAACATTTTAACATTCTAAAGTATTTTTTATGTGAATTTAAAGTAAGTTTCCAGTTTTGAAGTATAGAAGGACATACACTTAATAATGGTTTTGATGTCACATGTGCTATTGTCTATGACCATGGGACTATAAAAACACGGTTGGATACTTTTCCCGTGCGTACAATGTTCCCAGTGATATATTTCAATTATTTTCTTCTCATAATCCATAAATCTGCGAATTTTTATGCATCCTTAATATATTGCACCTTCATGGCTATAGTATTAAGATTGCAAATATTTTGAATGCGTAACAATGTCTCACACAGGATGTGTCATCAAAGATTATGTCAGTTTCTCAGAATGGACCACATGCTATTTGCATTCTTTCAGCAAATGGGGCAATTTCTAATGTGACTCTTGGACAGGCAGCGACTTCCGGCGGAACGGTAACTTATGAGGTTTGTGTAATCGGGCTTCTGCTAAAAGCTAAGCTTCTGTAATATGTAATTGTGATTCTTCTTTTAAATCATTCTGAGTGCAAATTTTTTCTAAGTTTAACATAGATGATGTTCAATATCTTGAGCTTGTAGGATGACTTAGGCTCCGTTTGGGATGACTTATTTTCACCGGTCAAACGGTTACAACCGCATGAACCGGGCCTTAATTATGGTCCGGTTCATGCGGTCGTAACCGCTTGACCGGTGAAAATAAGTCCCACCAAACAGAGCCTTAATCTTCTCCACTTTTTCTATAATTTTACCAGTGGTCACCGAGTTCCCTGGTGCAAAATTGGTGATAGTGACATTAACCGACCGTCACTTAGGCAATGTTGAGTACTATTGCCACCGCACACTGTGCATTTGGTCACCCTGCCCTGTTCATGACTTCTAATATCTATTAAAATGCAACCTTTTTCATTTCTTATTAATCTAATACATAAAAAACTACGCAATCTGTTAGATCAGAGAAATTAAAATTGAAGGAATTCATTTGATGCTCCTATTTTAGGACCATGACCACCCTAAGTATTTCTTTTTAATATAAAATATAGTTTATCCACTTTTGGGGGTTTTTCTGTGGTAGAGACGCCGAACGTTGTTGCAGGCCTTTTCCCGAAGTGGGAAAATTCCTGTGGACCGCAGAACTCCAGCGCCCAAATGATATCTACCTCGCATTGGTGGTCGTTAATATTACTCTTATGTTGTAATTGTCCTAACATTTTAATGTATTGTTAAATGATATTTTAGATCCTTTAAGTAAAGAAGAAAAATCTGAGAATTTATGTTTTCCCTTTTATTCAGGGTCGGTTTGAAATATTATCGCTATCTGGTTCATTTATGCTATCAGAGAGTGATGGACAGCGCAGTCGAACCGGCGGTCTGAGCATTTCTTTGGCTGGTCCCGATGGACGTGTTATTGGCGGTGGAATTGCTGGACTTCTCATGGCTGCTTCTCCGGTCCAGGTCAGTATTTCTTCTGCCATATATAATTTTCTTTCATAATTTTTATTCATCAACAAAATATTGTGTACCAGCACCTTCGAGTTGTCTCTACTAGCATGACTTCAATGCGGGCTTATTATATTTGTTGAGAATTGTAAATGCAATATTGAATGACTTGATACCTCAATAGAGGGACACAAGCTTATTTATATAGTTGTACATAGTACGAAACACAAAATACAATAATACATGTATTGTAATGACATATCTAACACTCCCCCTCAAGTTGAGTCATGGGTATCAACCGGACCTTAACTTGTTACATAGAAATTTCATTCGAACTCCAGTAACTCCCTTAGAATATCTACAACTTGATCTCCGGTCTTTACATGATTAGTAGTAATCTGTATCGTAGCCTTATTATCGCACCACAGTGGTGTGAGATCTTGAACTGAATACACTATCTCAAGAACAGTCAATCTAATCCACAATCTTAGCAACAGTGTGAGACAGCTTGATTTTCCGCTTCTGCACTAGATCTGATAACTGTGGTTTGTTTCTTGCTCTTCCAAGAGACAAGATTTCCACCCATAAAGATAGTAAACCCTGCAGTTTACTTCGAGTGGCTAAGCAACCTACCCAATTGAGTCGGAATAAGTTTTTATATTGGAATGACCCCGATTCTTGTACAATATCCAGAGTCCAGGATCTTTCTTTATGGATCTGACAATTCGAAGAACATATTCTCATTGAGAGTTAGTTGGAGTTGCCATAAACTTACTGATCTTGCTTACTGCATAAACAATATTTGGACCACGGTAAGATAGTTCAGTTTTCCAACTACTTTTCAGTATTTTCTCGTGAATCAAATAACTTGCTTTTGATATGAAGAACCTTTTTTCTTGGTTCATGTGAAGAATACATAGGGCCACACTCAGACATCCTAAGATCCGATAGTAGATCGAGAGCATATTTGCGCTAACAAATAAACTAATAAAGATGGTGTTAGCATGATCCACAACTTCAATGCCAAGGAAGTTATGCAATGAGCCCAGATCCTTGGTTTGAAAGTTGGATTGTAAAAATTATTTGAGATATATTTTCCCTTATTGCCTTCCGGTGATAACAATATCATTGACATATACCACTAATAGGATAGTACCCGTCAGAGAGTTCTAATAGAAGTGAGACTAGTTTTTAGTACTCTTGGTAAGACCAAACTGAGTTACTATAGAACAGAAGGGGGCAAACCACGTTCAGGGGGATTGATTTAATCCATATAACAACTTCTTGAGGTGGCGCACTTGGTTTTCTCCACCTCAGCAATGAACCCAGGTGTTTGCTCCATGTACACCTCTTCTTCCAAGGACCCATGAAGAAAGACATTCTTTATGTCCAAGTGGTGGAGGGTCACTGGTGAGAGGCTGCAAGCGAGAGAAGGATGCGAATGGAGGACATTTTGACAACTGGGGCAAATGTTTCATCATAGTCCACCCCATAAGTCCGGGCATAGCCTTTGACAACCAAGCGTGCTTCAATCGATCAACGGAACCATCTGCATTGACCTTGGTAGAGTAAATCCATTTGCATCCCAATAGCCTGCTTCCCAGAGGGCAAATGAACTCAAGTCTCATGTGTGATTAAGTTGTAGGGCCGTCAACTCATCTTGAATGGTAGTTTCCTATCCATGGTGAGCTTTTACATCAACGACGGTAGATGGAAGGTGGTATTTATTCAGAGTAGAGTGCATCGCAGTATTTGAAGTAGACAAGCCCCGAAAAGAAATAACAAATAGTAGTTTGTTCTGATAAGCATGAATTACCTTTCGAACAACAATGGGTGGCTCCTGACTGACCAGTAGTGGATCCAAAAGTGCACCAGCAGGTTCTTCCGAAGGAACATTCATTGGACTATCATGAGAAGAGGTAGAGGCGCGGATGTGCTGTCAGAAGGGCAACGAGGTAAACATGTCCCTAAGAGGAATTATGATGTCATCAGGAGAAAGCACAACAGAGCTCAAGACGGGGAAGAAGTATAAAATCAAGGGAAGGGTCAGGAGGTGTTGATCCACGAGTAAGAGTAGAATAGGAGTCAGATTCAAGGAAAACAACATCAACTGAGATAATGTATATGTGTAAGTCAGGAGAATAATATTGATATCCTTTGAGTACTACACAAATACCCGAGGAAGATACATTTCAAAGAGCGAAGGTCAAGTTTGGAGACAGCAGGACGAGCATCCCTATCATAACAAACACACACAAAGACACATAGGGTATGGTAGGGTGTCTTCCCTAGAATAATATGAGTGGGAAGATGATTGATAAAGTGTGCGACTGTAGGGGCCGCATCACCCCAGAAATGTTCGGGTACTTGCTCGTGACCATGTCTATTCAAGGGCTACTTGCATTTTTCTTAACTGCGTTCACAATCACCCCCACACGGTCTTATTATAGTTCATGGGCCTCCCTCCTAAAATCAATTGTTTTTAGGTTAAATTCCTAGGTTTTAATGCGGTATCATAAGCGGATTAGGATCACCTGCTCATTCCCACATCACCTTATTATGAAATTTTCCGTGTTAGTGTTCAAAGATCCTACATGTGAGGGAATGTGTTGGGAATTGAGTCACACATTGGAAGACTCATATGGCCTTTCACATAAAACCCTAAACTTGTTGGTCTTAAGTTGAATTCTTGGATTCTAGCAATATTTTATTAGATTTTTGTTATAAGTTTAAGATCCTTATTGGGATTTTTTCTTTTGCTAGTTTTGGTAGGAACACAAGGAAAGTCTTTTAACTGAAATAAAGTTCAAGCATCTTAATGAAATTTTATATGTGATCCTTGTAATGCCTAAACCCTTGAAAAATATTGATATCAATACCAGCACAATGAAGTCAAATAATTTCCCACTTCTAAAGTTTAATAATCAGCTATTTGTTGTTTCCTATATTGTATTAAGAGATATGAGCATAATTCATCTCTTTTGAGTCTCTTTAGGTCGTCGTGGGAAGTTTTATCGCCGATGGAAAGGACTCGAAGCACATGAATGTCTTCGACGGCACATCGACCGCGGCTAAACATGCTCCTAGCGGCAACAATTATGGCGGCGGAGGGGTGGCGATGGGAGGCAGCAGTCCTCCGTCCCTCGGAACACCGAGCGGGTCATCGGGAGGATCTCCGAGTCCATTCAACCACCAGAGCGCCAGTGCATACAATAATAATAGCAGCCAACAGGCCATGATGTACAGGGTCCCTTGGAAATGAAGACAGGTTTATAATGTAGCCCCAGCTGTTGTGATTTTAGCTAGACACCTTCAGGCCCTGTAGGTTCAACTTGTTATGCTGTGTGTGAAAATTAATTAAATTAGGGAGAAATTTATGCTGTAGTCTTTTTAGTCCATGATGATGTATAATTAATTACTGCTACTTAGATTTATATATTTTCAGGTGCAGTTTAAGCAGGTGCCAACTTCTTATTGATGTTCTTCAGTTTAATCATTAATGGGTGACCAAGTTAAGATTGTGCCTGGAAATTCTAGTGAAGAATGATTTAGGCTCCGTTTGTGGGATATTCACCGGTCAAGTTTAGCCGCATGAACCGGACCTTAAATTATGAGCATGCGATCATATGAGTAAACGGAGCCTGAGCTTCAATAATGATAATGATGACTAGTTCGGGCAATGTTTCACCTCAGGCTAAGGCTCCGTTTGGCACAGCGGTGGTAAAAACGTCATTTGTTTGAACATAAAAGTGGATGAAGTTTCTTAGGTGGATATTAACAAATGACATTTTAACCCCGTGTTTATGACTGCCGCCACCGTGCCAAACTCAGCCTAAGTTCCGGGCGAACACAACCCACCTTACCAGATCACTATTTATATTGTCAACATAAAGACTAGTTATTTGAGAATGCTGGTAATATTTGTTTAGGCTTATATATATATATATATATTCCGTGAAATATTGTGCAAACTGTCTGATATCAAAATGGACATAATATATATAACTTTCAATGTCATTTTTTTAATTTTGTATGATATGAAAATTTTCGACCCGAAAATATTGGGCTGGTCTCGTTTTCTTATATATTTTTGGGTCGAAAATCTGACTCATACATGCAAAATTAGGAAAAATGTTCACACGTCAATTTTCATCTGATAGCTTGTCCATTTTGTGCCCCCCGGCCAATTCAGCGCCGCCGGCGGCGGACAGTGCCCGCCGCCCACGGCGGGTTCGCCGCCTCCGGCGAACCCGCCGGGGGTTGTCCGGCGGCGAACGGGCAGGGCCACCGCGGTTCGCCGGTGGTTGTCTATACTATATTAAACGGCGGCGAAAAAAAGGGCCACCCCGGCGGTTGGTTCGCCGCCGGACATCTACCCCGGCGGGTTCCGAGGGCGGCGAACCCGTCGGTCTTCGCCGCCGGCGGCGAGGTAGGACGGGGGGGCGCGGGATTAATTTTTTTTTACATTTAATAATTACTTTATTAATCTATTTAGATTTTTATAAAAATGTGCTCTCATATAGGCAAAGTAGTTTGCCTTAATTTAAAAAATGTGATCTTTGTCGCCGGGGGCGGGCTCGCAAACCCTGGGGCGAAGCTGGAAGCCCGCTTGATGCACCCGACACGCATCGAAAATGCCCGTTCGAAGATGCTAGTAAAATATATATATAAGCTCGGGAATTTGCGAGCAGCGGGAGCGCCGTTGTGCCGAGAGCAATGCCATGACAGAATAATGTTACGTGGGGCACTGGAGGCCTCCTGTGCACTACCGCGGTTGGGATATATACTATTTATATTGATATGTTTTTTTTGTGAGTGGGGCACTGGAGGCCTCCTGATTTTGTAGGTATCTAAAGTACTCGCAAGCCAACCCTACAATAGTTGAATAAAGGCTTGAGTGTAGTTTTCTCACTTTCTTAAGGCGCGGTGGGCTCCGCTATGCACAATAAAGATGTGGACAAGGGGGGCCCAACGATCCTTGCATTTTTATTGGTCCCGGGCGCAATCTGGGATTCGGACCCAGAAATCGGGTGTTTAAGGCTCCGTTTGGGAGGACTTATTTTCACCGGTCAAGCGGTTACGACCGCATGAACCGAACCTTAATTAAGGTCCGGTTCATGCGGTGGCATCCGCTTGACCGGTGAAAATAAGTCCTCCCAAACAAAGCCTAAGAAGGCTGCAGGACATCCGAGGTTGTAGTGAACATATATATATATATATATATATATATATATATATATATATATATATATATATATATATATATATATATATATATATATATATATATATATTGATGAGATACACATGTTGTTACCTTTGATTCGAGACTTCAAGTGATTCCTCCAAAATGAACTTTTGAACCAAAATGGCATCACAATTCACTTATTAAGCTCCACTTGCTATCACAGCTTCTTCACACAGTCATAGTTATCACAGCTTCTTCACACATTCATCACTCAATGAGAGCTACTAAAAGTAATTGCTACACCTTCCCTCTCAAACCAAACTTTCTTTTTATGATCTTCTAAGCTAGCCATAAAATAGCCACACTGAACATTAAAAATGACAAAATTCAACATTCACCACTGTAAGCTCTAGACCATATGGATTCCCATACATACACCACCAATCATGCCACTTTGACCACATTTCTTTAAGGAACTGAAAAGAACATATCTCCAAACACATTTCTTTTTAGTTGCTATTCTTCTCCTCCAAACAATTTTATGCACAATCAATGCTTTTCACTGTATTTGATTCAAACTATAAAAGCAGCAGCAGCAACAACAACAACAAAATCTATGGCTGCCAGCAAAGGATTAAAATCTAGAACTCAACATGTCCCACCTCCCAGGCAGAAGGCTGTCCAACGAGGCCATAACTATTTCATCGGCGCACCTGCATCTGCTGCCCTTGATTCTACGATCACCGCTCATCTTTTCAATTTCTTCTTTTAATTTCATCGCTTCAATCTGTTCAGTCATGCAGTCAAAGACGGCGCCCCCTCTGTAGAAAAATATCTCACCGCCATTAATATTGTAGTCTTTCATGGGTGTGTAGACATCCTCGAACCGTTCATCATGGAGGGGAATGACAGGCAGAGCCCTGAATCAAGAGACGAGAAATTGAGTGCATGCAATGAAGACAATGAAGATTATTAGGAGAAAATGGCAGCTGAAGTAGTGTAATTTGTAATATATGGAATAACTCTTTGTAGAAGATGGAAAATATCCATAATATCCATATATATATATATATACAAATAATTACCCAAACCTCTCCTGTAAACTAGCATAATTAGTGAGTGCACCCCTCTTATTTTCGAAATTACAAAAAACTCCCCTTAAGTTTTCATTTCATTACCAAAACCTCCCCTGGTCTTTTCGTTTCATTGCATCCATGAAGAAAAATACCCCCTGGACACTGTTCACCCAGGGGGGTGTTTTTGTGCATGGATGTTATGAAATTAAAACTTCAGGGGAGGTTTTTGTAATGAAATGAAAACTTTAGGGGAGTTTTTTGTAATTTCGAAAATAAGAGGGGTGCTGTCAGTAATTTAGCAAAGTTAGAGGGAGGTCCCGGTAAATGGCCCTATATATATATAGATATAGATATATAGTATACATAGATATATAGATATATAGTATACGTGCATGCTGTACGGACCAGTGATTTTGAGGGTCAAGATGGTCTCAAAATGAAAAGTGATCAACATGAAAGTTGTAGATATCGGCGAGACGAACAACTTTCATGTTAACCACTTTTTGATTTGGAGCCGTCTTGGACCTCGATTTGGGCCCGAAATCTGGGGCGGCGGAACGGTTTACTGTAGCATTTCCGCCGCCCCAGATTTCGGGGCCCAAATCGAGGTCCAAGACGGCTTTCAAATCAAAAAAGTGATCAACATGAAAGTTGTTCGTCTCGCCGAGATCTACAACTTTCATGTTGATCACTTTTCGTTTTGAGACCATCTTGACCCCCAAAATTCTTTGCCCGTACGCCCGCACCTTATAGTTGCCCGCACAGTACATGCCCCTATATATATATATATATACATACATACATACATACATATTATGGTGGCAAAATGAAATAATTTACAAGTTCACCCCGATAATTATCATTATCAACAGGCAAAAAAAAGTAAAATAGAAACAATATAACAGCTTGGATTCAACAAGTTATCATCTAGTTCTCACAATCATTGTCAGCGCCTTCATCTAGTTGCCACAATCATTGTCATCATGATTTTTTAGTTTTATCCCAACTATTTGAGTTGGTTTTAAGGATGAATGGATTCTCTATTTTTTTGTTCACAATCATTTTTAACTTAAATTATTAGATATAACCAACTTTCCTAGTACTATCCACCTCTCAGATCCATACAACATTGTTAAGATTACTATCCACCTCTCAAATCCCCATGATATCATCCTATAACAATTAACAAGATAAGGTTTGTCAGCATTTCACCCTTGTGGTGGGACCCTTCCCCGAACCCTCGCTCCGCGGGGATGCCTTGTGCACCAGGCTGCCCTTTATCATTAAATCTCCGTGATATCATCTTATAAAATTGCACTCCTGAGATACTTCTCTGCGTTAACCAACTAATCTTAACCCTAGAAATTATTAATATCTTACTTTTTTTAACCTTTAACACATACACTTGATCTTTGTTCTACTAATTTAAGTCCTCCACCTAAGGAAGATGGCCATTTTTTCTAAATTCTCACTTAAACTTTTTAGATGCCCCACTTATTAGAAATATTGTAGTTGCAAGAACATACAGCAAGCAACCTTGCTTTGAATTAGTTATTGAAAGCATCTCGGTAGATAAAAACAAATACATATGGACTCGACCCTGCTCAATAATGCACACCCACTGCGGTTGAAAATTTATAGTCACCATAATAACTAGTTTTAATAATAGTTAGCTTCATCATTCATAGTTTTAATAACTTCATAAATTTTTATACATATTTCTTGTTTAATGAGCACAAAATCAAATCTCATGATAATCAATCACATAGCTTTTCAAGACCAATAAAATCATATTAAGATCTTTCCTTTATTTCCTCTAGTTTTTTAATTAATTTTCTTAACATAAAATAGATATTTAGAAACTGACGTAATTTTTGATAGCCTATACTCCAAAATTATTTTCTAGTTACCTTTGGCTACTAGGTTTGAGCCACCAATAACATAGTTTTGAATATCTCTTTTGTTTATAATTGTTGAAGAGAGAGCCGAACCTTGTATATACTTCTTGAATACAAAAATACAAGTATGAGTAAAAATATATAGGAGAGAAGAAAAAGAAAGACAACTATACAAACAATGTGGGACTAAACCAAAATCCTAAATGGGTCATATTAATGGGCCTATACATCATCTTTCCTAATATTCTCTAACACTCCCCCGCAAGCAGGAGCATACAAGTCGTAGGCACCAAGCTTGGATAAGAACTGATGGTACATTTGTCGTGGTATTGCCTTTGAGAATGTCGGCAACTTGCTCTGACGCGGGAACATGCTCCAGCTCTAGCTTCTTTAATTGAACCTTTTTACGGACGAAGTGACAGTCAACTTCAATGTGTTTGATCCGCTCATGAAACACAGGATTATTCGCAATATAGATTGCAGCCTGACTATCGCAAAACAAAGTTACTGGTGAGGATAAAGTGACCCCCAAATCACCAAGAAGACCCTCAAGCCAGGTGAGTTTAGATACAACGGCCGCTATTGCACAATACTCAGCTTCAGCGGAAGAGCGAGCAACCACAGACTGATTCTTGCCACGCCAAGTGATAAGATTCCCTCCAAAGTAGGTACAAAAACCTGTAGTGGAACGTCGATCATCCAGGGAGCCCGCATATTCCGCATCTGAATATGCAATAAGAGATAAAGAGGAGGATGGATTATATACCAATCCTTATCCAGGAGCAGTCTTCAAATATCTGAGAATGTGTTCTAATGCCTGGAGATGAGAGATCCGATGAGCATGCATAAATCGGCTGACCACTCCAACAACAAAAGAAATATCAGGTCTTGTAACTGTCAGATATATCAGTTTTCCTACAAGACGCCGATAATACTCGACGTTCGTAAGCAGAGAATCAGAGTCAAGTCCATGAGCACATAACTTGTGATTGACATCCATCAGGGTTTCCACGGGTTTGCACCCGGAGTAGCCAGCATCTTGGAGGAGATCAAGGCAGTGCTTTCGTTGTGAAAGGACAAGACCATCATGCCGTCTTGCTACCTCAAGTCAAAGAAAGTACCTGAGAGCCCCTAGATCTTTTGTTTGGAAGACGGAGTTTAAGTGTTGCTTGATTTTTTGTATCCCTGTGAAGTCATCACCAGTAATCAAAATATCATCCACATAAACCAAAAGAATGACAGTCTCAGTTGATTGATGACGAGTGAAGAGAGAGAAGTCAGCTGAGCTCCTCTTGAATCCAACTTCGCGAACGGCCTTATTAAATTTATCAAACCAAGCTCTTGGAGATTGTTTGAGACCCTAACTAGATTTTTGAAGATGATGACATACACGAGACTCCCCCGTGGTCTCAAACCCGAGAGGTTGGTTCATGTAGACCGTTTTTTGAAGGTCACCATTAAAAAAAAAATATTTTTGATATCCAACTGATGGAGAGGCTAGTCGCGATGAACAACTAAGGAGATCAGCATCCGAACAGAGTTCAACTTGGCGACGGGAGAGAAAGTTTCATCATAGTAAGTCACTGTTCTTGAGTGAACCCCCGAGCCACAAGTCGAGCTTTGAGGCGTTCAACTGTCCCATCTGGAGCATGTTTGATAGCAAACACCCACTTGTAAGTTGTAACTGACACAAGATTGCCCAAGAGTAAGACGAACCAGATCCCAAGTTTGGTTAGACCAAAGAGCGGTCATTTCCTCAACCATAGCCCCACGCCACCCCGGATGAAGAAGAGCCTCCTACAGAGAGTTAGGAATAGAGATGGAGGAGAGAGAGAGAGAGAGAGCAAACTTGCATAGAGGTGGAGAGAGGCGATGGAGAGATACATAATTTGTCATGGGGTGAGTGGTAGATGTTGAAGCTGGATTGTCAGTTCGCGGGATAGCACCGGTGGAGGGAGGCAGTTGTAGAGATCCAGAGATCGGGACATGACAAGTGTATACGCAAAGAAGAGGCGGTTTGGGTGGGTTGGGTGGAACAGGTGCCAGTAGTGGAGTGGGACAAAGAGGTGGTAGGGAAGACGTGACAGGAACATTTGGACGAGGTATGGAAGGGGAGAGAGGAGCAAAAGCAAAAGGTGGGTCATGAAATGGTTAATCCTCACGAAAGGTGACATCGGCAGAGACAATCACTTTGTTAGTAGTTGGAGAATAACACATGTAGCCTTTTTGAGTCCGAGAGTACCCAAGAAACATACATTTACTGGCACGAGGGACAAACTTATCCGTGGTCGGACCAAGATTATGAACATAACAAGTACAGTCAAACACACAAGGTGTGAGAGTAAACAGGGATTGGGACGGAAATGGGAGTCTAAACGGAGTGGCAAAGTCGAGCATAGAGGATGACATGTGATTGATGTGGTGACATGCTGCGGGCACAGCAAAGTTCCAAAATAGAGTAGGAACCTGCATTTGAATCATGAGTGACTGAGTAACATCAAAAAGATGGCAATTTTTTCGCTCTGCCACACCATTCTGTTGAGGCGTATATGCACACGAGGTTTGATGTATAATGCCGAACTCTGTGCATAGGTTCGCGAATGTCCGACTAGTGTATTCCCGAGCATTATCAGCGCGAAAGATTTTTAAAGGAGAGGAGAACTGAGTACGAGTTTCCATAGGAAATGCACGAAATGTAGAGGTCAGTTCAGCACGATCTCGAAGTATAACCAGGTTAAGAGAGAGTAATCATCAATAAAATTGACAAAATAACGATAGTCAAACATACTATGAGTTTTATAAGGTCCCCAAATATTAGAGTGCACTACGGATAAAAGAGTATTACTCTGAGTACAAGTAGGATGAAAGGAAATACGATGTTGTTTGCCAAAGATACAAGATTCACAAGAAAACTCAAGCAGGGAGACATCCGGAAGAGCTTTCTGGAGAATCTGAAGGGGAGCATGCCCAAGACGACAATGCCAATCGGTAGTGGTGACGACGGAGAGAGCAGAAGGAGGAACATCGAGCAGGTAGAGCTCATTCGACAGCCGACCCTTACCAATGATATTCTGCGTTTGCCAATCCTGCACAACAATGGTAGAGGGTGAGAAGGTAACACAACAATTAAAGTCATGAGTAAGGCGGCTAACAGAGAGCAAGTTAAAGGGTGATCCTGGAACATGAAGAGCAGAAGACAAAGAGAGTGAGTGTGAGAGGTATATCAACAACGCCAGATACGGGTGTAGTATCACCATTAGCTACAGTAATGAACTTGGGGTGAGCAGTCATCGAATATTGCGGAGGGTGCTGCAAAGTAATATGGTATGTGGCTCTAGAATCCACAATCGAATGTGAGCTCTGTGAGAGACAAGATATACTTTCATTTGAAATAGACGCAACTGATCCAGAGGAGCGAGAGATCACCCCTTGTAGTTGTTGAAGTTGAGTGCGTAGAGCATTAATGTCTTCCCGAGTAGAGGCTGCAGAATCCGTGGCAGGAGAAGTGGGAGGATCAGCCATAACAGGAGCAGCAAGATGTGGACGCAGATCATGTTTGCGATAGCAGGTGGCCTCAAGATGATCATACTGACCGCAATACGTGTACTTAAACAAAGATCTGACAGTCCGTCCACGTCCCCTAGAAGCGTAGAGCACACATCTGACAGAGATGGAGTGGTAGTAGATGAGAGAATCTGGACCCGAACACTGTGCAGGTGAGAAGGAACTCGGGACATCATCATCGCAATCCTGACATCTTCTTTCTGGGCCCGTTGAGTAGTCAGATCTGTAGTAGGAGGCTGATGCTGGATCCAGGCCTCAACCAGGGTCTTGGCTTTAGCAACAAAGGAAATCATATCACCGGAAGCCCCAGGATCAAGGTTTTGAAGATCCGAGATGATGTCGAACAAGTGTTGAAGACTATTCTGCCCAGAGTAAAAAGAATGGAGCTCCTCTCACATGGTCTTCGTCGTGTCATGATACATAGTCATCCTATAGGGCTCGGTGTCCATGGAGTTGAGCAGCCATGACTGGACCCGACCATCATCCTGAAGCCACTCATCGGTGGGGGCGGTAGGAGTGACTCGAGTCAAGTGATGAAGAAGTCCTTTCGTCTGCAATACTCGACGAACTGAGTACACTCATTCCACAAAATTCCACTTCCCAGTGAGGGAGATAGTAATAATCCGGAGTTCATCGCGAAGCTCGGGAACCGGAGCCGCAACACGAGCAGGAAGAGCAGAGGCAACATTAGTATCCTCAGAAGCCATGAAGAGAGCAGACATGGAAAGTTAAGAGCGGGTAAGAGAGGCCGCGACTAAGAGACAGAGCCCGCAGTGGTCACGACGACCAAGAGACAGAGCCCGCAACGGTCACAGCGACTTAGCACACAAGAGCGGGTAGGATAGAACCCGCAGCGGTTACGACGACAACACACCAACGACAAGAGAGGTCGCGACTAAGAGACAGAGCCCGCAGCGGTTAGAGGCACACAAGCGATTTAGCGCACAAGTCGCAAAGAGGCAGCACAGACAGAGACTCAGCGACTAGGAAGAAGTACCCAAGACCGCGAGTAGAGAACCCACAGCGAAAAGCAGAGGCCGGACGAACAGACGTAGCGGCCAGAAGCAGCGACTAGAGGCAGCGGATAGAAACAACAACTAGAGGCAGCGGATAGAAGCAACAACTAGAGGCAGCGGACAAAAGAAGCAGACAGAAGCAACGACTAGGAGCGGCGGACAGGAGCAACAACTAGAACCCGCGGTCAGAAGGAGCGGATAGACAGGAGCGGGTAGCGGCGAGCAGAAACACAACGACTAATCACAGGAAGCCCGCAACGGCTAGACAACCCGCAGCTAGGGGTGTAAGCCGGAACCAACCGAACTGCCTAATCGAACCAAACCGCACGGTTCAGTTCGGTTTTAGTAGCCCACGGTTCGGTCACAGTTCCAATTTTTGAAAAACCATGTGGTTCGGTTCGGTTCACAGTTCGGAGTGTCAAACCGAACCGAGTCAAACCGAACCAAACAATATTAGCTTTAATTATATTTTATTTTATTAGGGATACTTTATTTCATAAGCTCTAAGTTTAATTTATTAAAAATAAATAATATAATTATTAACTTTTACTGTTTTATACTGAGTATAATATTTTAATTAAGTCTTGGCAGCACAACTATTTTTAACAGTCTTTTTTTTCATTTATTTTTTACATTAACATTTTTCATTGTAGGATAGCTTCATGATTTTGTGTCACTTTCTTTCTATAGTAGAATTAAAGGGAGAAACTACTCTTGATTAGCCACACAAGGTATATACATATGTCGGGATAGAAAATCAATTGGGCCCTGTTCGCTTTGGAGGTTTTGATACGTGAATTTTGGTTTTACTTAAATGAAAACCAAAAATCTAGTTCGTTTAGGCATTTTGAGCCAAATTTTTGGTTTTATTTGAAAACTGATCGGTTTTCACCGGGATAAAAATAGCCTAGCCTTAAAACTCACCACATTTGGTCGGTTTTCACCTGCCTCTATCTTCTCCCCCCTCGCAAGGGATCGGCGGTTCCTCGCACGATGCTCGGCTGGCGGAAGAGGCCTACCGCGAAGCTTGCGCCGCTCTGGTTTCCGGCCAGCCGGATGCCGCTCTACGATCCATCCGCGTTGCCCTTGCGAGCTTCTCGCTGGACATTGACGGGTTGAATCTGGCGGCAGTCTCAGCCAAGATCTGGCTATCTCTCTCTTCAGCCGTTTAGCATCCGCACAATTGCAGAAGCAGAAAAAACAAAATTTGTGCAACAGCATAGTCCCCCTAGTCTGATCATTGCCCCATCGTGCTTCTCTCACTTCCTCCATCTGGTTGGTTTCCTTTGCTAATCATTTCTTGAATCAAATGCATTAACTGTAGTATTTTATCCTCATCCTTGTATATTACTTTTCCTTCTTTTCGCTCTAACACTCTTTCTCCTGAGTAGGTTGTTCGCGCTGAGTCCGCGATAACCCTGTAAGCTATCTTAGCTTCAAAGGAATGGATTCCTGTAAGCAATCAGCGACCTTTCTGTGCCCAAAAACCTTTCTTCCCTCTAGCCGACTTCCTACAAGAATTGCGGCCTTGACCGCGTGATTTATCAATTTCTAGGCCTGAAAACCTTCCTGCATTAACGAACAAAAGAATTGTCTCTAGCGGTTTGCTGACTGCCTGAAAACAAAAACCTTCCAGTTTTTACCCGCATTTGGTCGAGGTCAAAACCAATGCTCTTCTGTCGCTCGGCCAAAACCTCAGTCAAACGAACGGAGCCTTGGTGATTTTTTCGCCTCTTGATTATCCGACGATAACTTCGCGACAATTCGCCGTCTTGGTTTGACATTAACACCCGCTCATCAATGCTAGCATTGCCGTCGACTTGTTCAGTTCTCAGTAGCAAATTTCTATTCTTTTAAGCTATTGAACGGCACTCAAACCGAACCGAACCTGTTTTTTGGTCGCCCGGACTTGGTGCTAACTTCTCGAGCGGTTCCTCTCGGTTCTCCTCTCTTGGTTCCAATGGTTTCCTCTCCTCCAGCTCGTGGTCACCTCGGTTCGGTTTCAGATTTTTGGAACCACACGTGGACGTGGTCATCGATTAGCGGTTTTGATCAAAAACCGAACCAAACCAAATCGTTACAGCCGTACCCGCGCATTGTTGCTAGACAGGGACGGAGAACGGGTTCAGTCACTCCAGCTTGCGATACACCCAACGGGGTTAGCAAGCGGTGGCGCGGGGTGGGGGGACTCCCAACGGACGCTATAAAAGAGGGAGGGAGAGTGGTGGCCTCTAGAAACGATCCGAAGTGGCATCTTCGCCTTGGACAGAGAGAGAATCAAACTGTAGGGACGCATGTCGGAAACATGACCGAGACTGCGGAGAAGAAAAGTCGAGACCTCGTTCACTCTGAGCATATGGGGTCCCGGGTAGTTCCTAGTTGTATCTTCATTGATGATTGTTCTCGATTCGTGGGTATATCTTCTCAAGTCGTCCGTGTTGTTTATGTTTGTAACCTCATTCTATGGGGTAAAACTCAGTTTAGTCTTTTAGTTTTTCCTTCTTACTGACATGTATATGTATGAGTAAGCCACGACTTCTCTCCTTTTGAATAATGAAACCTGGTGTTATTCGGTTCGACTTGGTATCAGAGCAAAATGACGCCCTAATCTCGATGTCGCTCGCACTTGATGACTCACATGTTCTCGCTCCTACTATGCGCTCGACGGCCGCCTTTCTCACGCTTGATCCCCGCCACCGTTCCGGCTCTCCCGTTCTCGCATGCGCGCTCTCCGGACACGACTGGATCGGCCTTTCCACTCCGCCGCTTTTGTGCACTGCTGAGAGGAACGCAGCAGCCGTGATAAACCTCCATGACGCAGTCCGCCAAATTTTTTTCTGCCGCTGATTTCCGCTCGTCTTTGACCGCCGTTACCCGCAAGTTTCAATTTGTCTCTGCGGATGTCACCCAGGCAATGCATCTTATCCCCCGCTTCTCTTCTACTCCTGCTGGCCTACTTGCTCCTCCAACTCTCCATTTACTGCCTCTTGACGCTGATTTTCTCCACCCACTCGTCTTCCTGGCGCAGATCCTCCTCATCAACAGTGGCATCTATCCACCGTGCCGATCTCTCCTCCAGGCGCAGATCCACAAATCCACAACGGATACTCCGGATACAGAGGCACCTGCTGAATTCCCGAGTTGCTTGACAGAAAACAAAAACCTTCCAGTTTTTAGTCGTTTCCCCTGAGCAAAACCACCATTCCTGTCAAACATGGATGAGGACTACTGCCAAACGAACGGGGTACCTGGACCTTGGCCTGGCATTTTTGGTTGTCAAGTTATGGCACGTTATAAGGCTCGTCGGTTGCAATGTCTTATGGTTTGACATTAACACTTTCCTCCCGTGGCAATGCTAGCATTTCGCTCTTCTGTCAACAGGGATTGGCCCATCAGTAGCAAAGAATTTCTCTATGGTGATCTTTTAAGTATTGAGCACCACTCAAACCGAACCGGCTAACCAAACCGGAAGGCTATCTAACTGAGCGGTCCTCGGTTCGGTTTGACAATGGTGCTCGTGGCATTCGGTTCGGTTTCAGAAGCTTCACTCCTTGTTTGAACCACACGCCCCTGGGTGGTTCGATTAGCGGTTTTGTTGATGACAAAAACCGAACCAAAAACCAACATCGTTACAGCCGTACCCGAAATACGCGGCTCTAGACAGCCCACGGAGAACGGGTAGACAAAGGAGGCGCTCACAACCTGCACGGTCCTAGAGCGGTGGATCGCGGGGTCTGGGGGCAAGTCCCAGGGCTATAAAACCCGAGCTGTTGGCAGGGAGCCAAGAAGAGGGAGTGGTAGCATCACAATCTGAGAGAGAATTAAAGTAGGGACGGTCGAAGAATGGTCACCTAAGGGTGAGCTTACTCTGATTCAAGCTATGCGGAGAAGAAAAGGACCGATCGCTGAGCAGGGGCGGGTAGAGTTGTAATAGCATTGTTCTTTCAAGTCTAGTCCGTGTTGTTTATGTGCATAACGACTCAGTATGAAGGGTTGAGGGCTTTAGTCTTGACTTAGTTTTTCCCTTACTCATGTATATGTATGACAATAAGGGGCAATTTTCTCCGGTTTGAATTCGAATGAAACCACTCCATTATTCGGTTCGACTTGGTATCAGAGCTTCACCAGACGCCTTCTAATCTCGCGACAAGCTTGATCGATCACCAGCTTACGGGCGCTGGCGATTGACGGCCGCCGGTTGGCGGTCTGTCTCACGCTTGATCCCCGCCACCGGGCGGTCGGCGGTCTCCCGTTCTCGCATGCGCGCTCTCCGGACACGACTGGCGGCCTCTGTCACTAACCGCCGCGGTTTGACGGTTTGCTGATAGAGGAAGTCGCAGCAGCCGTTCCTCATCATGACGCAGTCCTTTGTAATAGATTTTTTTCTGCCGCTGATAATTTTCCGCGCTCGTCTTCCGCTTCGTTGGTTCGCTCTTTCTAACCGGACAAAATCCCAGGCGCAGATCCTATCGCCTCCGCTGCAGAAGCCCTCCCCCCTGCTGATCCTCGCGCTGTTACTGCCTCTTGACGCTGATTTTTGCTCGTCTTCCTGGGTAGCGCAGGTCCTCCTTCAACAGTGGCATATCCACCGTGCCGATCTCTCCTCCAGGCGCAGATCCACAAATCCACAACATAACAGAAGAATTGAGTTTTGACAGAAAACAAAAACCTTCCAGTTTTTAGTTTTCGAGCAAAACCAATTCCTGTCAAACAAAACCTGCCAAACGAACGGAGCCTTGGTGATTTTTTTCATTATGACGATAACTTCGACAATGTCTTGGTTTGACATTAACACCCTCATCAATGCTAGCATTGCTCTTGTCAGTTCTCAGTAGCAAATTTCTATTCTTTTAAGTATTGAACCACTCAAACCGAACCGAACCAAACCGGACCTAACTGAGCGGTTCGGTTCGGTTCCAATGGTGCTCGTGGTTCGGTTCGGTTTCAGATTTTTGGAACCACACGTGGGTGGTTCGATTAGCGGTTTTGATAAAAAACCGAACCAAACCAAATCGTTACAGCCCTACCCGCGCGGCTAGACAGACGGAGAACGGGTAGACAGGCGCACAACGGGTAGAGCGGTGGCGCGGGGTGGGGGGTCCCAGGGCTATAAAAGAGGGAGGGAGAAGAAGAGAAGTGGTAGCCACAGAGAGAGAAAAGTAGGGACGGTCGGAAAATGAGAGACTGCGGAGAAGAAAAGGAGATCGCTGAGCAGGGGCGGGTAGAGTTGTAATAATTGTTCTTTCAAGTCGTCCGTGTTGTTTATGTGTAACCTCAGTATGGGGTAGTTTAGTCTTTTAGTTTTTCCCTTACTCATGTATATGTATGAGTAAGGGGCTTCTCTTTGAATTAATGAAACCTATTATTCGGTTCGACTTGGTATCAGAGCAAGACGCCCTAATCTCGTGACTTTCTCACGCTTACACGCTCGACGGTCGCCTTTCTCACGCTTGATCCCCGCCACCGCCGGCTCTCCCGTTCTCGCATGCGCGCTCTCCGGACACGACTGGCGGCCTCCACTCCGCCGCTGACTGCTGAGAGGAACGCAGCAGCCGTTCCTCCATGACGCAGTCCGCCATTTTTTTCTGCCGCTGATTTCCGCTCGTCTTCCGCCGTTGGTTTCTTTCTCCGGACACCCAGGCGCAGATCCCGCCGCCGCTGGCCCTTGCTTCCTCTGTTGCTGCCTCTTGACGCTGATTTTTGCTCGTCTTCCTGGCGCAGGTCCTCCTTCAACAGTGGCATATCCACCGTGCCGATCTCTCCTCCAGGCGCAGATCCACAAATCCACAACATGCTGTTAATGTCGATTGCCATCACCTTGGTCATTACCATCTCCTTGTTCAGACGATATTACTGTAGGCTGCTGTTCCTTTTGTTTTCTTGTCAATATGGGTGACACTGATTCTTCGGTATCTTCTTCGGGTGTGATCAAGTCTCAAATGAGTGACCCTCAGCGGCCTCATGGCCACTCCAGCTCTTTGAAGATTACCACAGTACCTTTGGATGACACAAACTAACTTGAATGGTCACGCGCGGCCCGACATGTCATCTATAGACAACAAATGTTTGGATATATCGATGGGACGATTAAGGAGTCCAATGTATGATCCTTCCTGGAAGCGTTGGGATTAGGATAACTCTCTGGTTGTTTCCTGACTCGTGCATTCGATGTCACCCTAGGTTTATCGGATCTATATGTTGATGGACTCAGCATTCGAGATCTGGACTCGTGCTCGTGAAACATTTGTCCCAATACTCTCAGATTGGGAGCTCCACTCAGGTGTATGAGCTCACTCGCCGCATTTTGGAGTTGCGCCAAGGATCGATGACTGTTTCGTCATTCTTCTTTGAGTTTGAGCGGTTGTATCAAGAACTGGACTGCTTTGCGCATTTCACTCCAACATGTACTATTGATGCCGTCCAGTTAAAGCAAAGGGAAGACCGTTTCTGCCTTCATGTCTTCTTGATGGGATTGAATATGGACTTTGATATGGTTCGAACACATGTTCTCCATCGCTCTTCTCTTCCCTCCCTTCGGGAGGCGTTCAGTATGGTTCTCGCAGATGAATACCGCTGCAAGTCTCTTAGTGTCATGGTTCCGCCTGATCACTCTGCCCTGACTGGTATTGGTCGTGGTCTCATTCCCACTCCTGGCTCCTCTGTGCCTATCTGTGATTACTGTGGTCGAAGGGGACATTCTCGGGAGGCATGCTTCAAACTTCATCTGCATCTCGCACCCTCTGGCCGTGGTCGTGGTCGTGACCGGGGTTGTGGACCAGGCCGCGGAGGACATAGAGACAGTGGCTACCGTTCTCCTGATGTTGCATACACTACTGATATCTATGATGAGTCCCAGTCTCAGTCTCCATCTCTTACAGCCCAGGAATTGGATGCTTTCCGCCGCCTGCTTCACTCCCAGCCTGATCCTGTCATCGGAGGTTCTACGTCCATTTTTGTCATTGCTATGCCTAGTGCCCATGCTACCACCACCTCACCTTCTAAATGGGTGCTCAACTCTGGGGCTACACACCATATGACTGGCTCCTCCTCAGGTTTCCTCTCTTATACCCCTTTGTCTAGTAAGGAGAAAGTTATTTCTGCTAACGACTCGTTGTCCTCTACTGCGGGCAAAGACAATATCTCTTGTTCTTCGTCCATTTCCCTGTCATCTGTGCTTCATGTTCCTTCTTTCCCTCGAAATTTACTTTCCATCAGCAATATTACAAAATCACTTAACTGCTCGGCAACTTTTTTTCCTGATTCTTGTGTTTTTCAGGAACTGGGTACGAAGCGGAACATTCGAGTGGTAGGAACTGTGGCGGCTTGGACTACCTAGACACTCCTCTCTCTCAGGCTTTCTCCAGTTCAGCTGTTACTACAGAGGCTGTTCTCCGTTGGCATCGGCGTCTTGGTCATCCCTCTTTTGTTTATCTACGAACATTATTTCCTGTTTTCCCCTTTAATTCGGAGCCTTGTTTGTGATGTATGTGATGAATCTAAACATGTGTGACATACCACTTCTCATCTTTTTGTCCCTAGTACTATTCCTTTTGATGTTATCCACTCTGATGTTTGTGGGTCATCCCCCATTGTTTCCATCACTGGTTTTTGATGGTTTGTCACATTTATTGATTGTTTTTCGCGTACTACATGGGTTTATTTGTTAAAAAAGAAAAGGGAAGTGTTTTCTTGTTTTCAAAATTTCCATAAAATGGTGCAAACACAATTTAATGTCTTTATTCGAGTCCTTCAGAGTGATAATGGGGGGGGGGAGTATGATGATCGGGGTGCCTTTGGCTCTTACCTCACCTCTTACGGTATCATCCACCAGAAAACCTGTGCTTATACATCTACTCAGAACGGAGTGGCCGAACGGAAAAATCACCACCTCCTTGAGGTTGCTCGTTGCCTCCTTACCACTATACACCTCCCTAAACCCTATTGGGGTGATGCGGTACTTACTGTTGCTCCCTAAACCCTATTGGGGTGATGCGGCCTGGTTTGAGAGATTTCTTACGACAATGCTCAAGTTTGGGTACAAGCAAGCCTAATCGGATCATAGTATGTTCATCCGGAGACATGAACAGCGTGTTGTGCTTCTCATTGTCTACGTGGATGACAATGTGATTACGGGAAATGACACAGAGGAGATTGCAAATCTTAAGACCCTCCTGTCTGCTGAATTTGAAGTGAAAGACTTGGGGAGATTACGGTACTTCCTGGGTATCGAAGTGATTAGATCCGAGCAGAGTATCTTTATATCCCAATGGAAATACATATTAGATATCCTAAAAGAAACAGGTATGCTTGGGTGTGTTCCTGCGAACACCCCAATTGAGGAAAATCACAAGATTGATGAAGATGGTGATGGCGATCACACCGATGTATCACGTTATCAAAGATTGGTCGGCAAACTTATATACATATCAATATATAGGAGAGAAGAAAGAGAAATTAGAGAAAGATCGTGTGTTGTGCATCCTGATTTATGAAGGGATTTTTGGGCAAATTGTAAGTGAGTCTCCTTCCTATATAAGGAGGTAGCTAGGATATATTAGAATGATCTTCTAGGTCATGTAATTACGGGATCTCTTAAGTGAGAAGAACTTCAAGGAGAAACCAGCCTCCTGGAGTTGGGCGCCGCGATCACCCTTCAATGACAAGACCTCCGGCTAGCAATGAGTCCAAACATGACCGCTCCTCCCAATCTTTCTTCAGCAACAACGACCAGAAAGATCCCTCCTCACAAAACTGTCAAGCAACCTCCTCTTGATCTTCTGTGACCTAGTTCCACCATCGATGCGTGCATCCAGGCCCTCGATTCTCCAGTAACAACCCTATCCTCTCTCTGACTACCCTTATCTTCTGCTCGCAGTCCACCAACAGTGTTCTACCCCAACACAAAGCATTATTGTAATGCCCTGAAAACACTCGTAGAACATCCATTGGGCATGTGTTGCACCCATCCTTGAAGGTACGGGGGTTTCCCATGGATAAACCAAAGCGAAACGAAGGGTTTCGAGCTTTACTGGGTTGCACATGCCTCGATGCACGATCGTACGTTGGATGCCAACTTTCCTTTAGGGATTGCATTTCAACGTTTTGAGGGAAAGATGGGCACACAACCTGGCGCACACCCATCCGCTAAACGCATGCTCATGCGTGAAAACACACGACCTTCCTACAGGTTCCAGGTGCGGTTTGGGGAAGAAGATTTAGGCGCGCGCTCGTGCGAAGCACGATAAGAGGAACACACATGCAAGGGGCGCATGATCAGACGCACGCCCGTGCGCCTGGCGTGCGCGCAACTTCGAGGATTTGATTTTTTAAGTTTTGAGGGGCGCATACCCAGGCGTTCTGGCGCACGCCTATGCACCTAATGGAAAATTAATTTGGGGGCTTTATTTTAGGTCGTAGATCTTTAGAACTCTTGATCCAATCACCGAGATTACTCTTTGGTGCCTTAATACCAGGGATTGAGGAGTTAGAAGTTCATATCATCGTTCTTCATTTGGAGAAGAGAGAGGAAGAGGAGGAGAAAGCTAGGTTTGGAGCCTCAATCCACCACTGTCGGAGCTAGAGAGCTTCGATCGATGATCCATCGCCGCCAAAGCGTAGGAAATCTCTCTGCGCTCCTCTTTTGTTCTTTTCTTGATGCTTTCATGGTCGAGAAGAAATCCAAGGAAGTAACGATCAATCTTTTCCTGACATTAGGATTTTGTGTAGATTTCCTTTCTATTGCTTTTCATTGGAGGTTTTAGCTTCACTAATTAGTGGAGTACGAGTTCTCGGTTCATTGATAACCAACGAGGCATAAGATTGCTTCCTCGTCATGATAAAAATCCATGTGCTTGATAAACAATTCAAGGCTTAAGCATTGTGTGTGAAGTCAAGTTAGTCGTAAGACCGGGACAATGATGTTCTTGTGACGCTCATATAGGGCTTCGAGACTTAGATATGTCGGTGTGATCATATTTCCACTGGAATGATATTCAGACTATGGAAATCGGTAAAATAAGCTTTTGATTAATTAGACTTGTAATTTTGTAGAGTTCCGATGAGGTTTATGTGTAAATCACCTTGATTTTGATATAAACCTGTTAGCCATCATAGTAGCTTTTGGAGGAAGATGGACAAGTACATGATGGCTAGTTATGGCTACAATGGAGAATGATGGAAGGGCTTATCGGTATAACCCAACGTCTCCCCGTACTTTAAGTACAAAACGATGAATGGTTTATATGTATAACCGTCTGTTTCTGTAGAATTTAAGAATGTCATTGTGCGCTAGTGGTTATGAAGGAAAGTTGTAGAAGGGCCCATTGATTTAACCAGCCATTTCCGCAGTATATAGTTCGGTAGAAGGGCCCATTGGTTTAACCGAACAATTGCATAATCTTGAACGTCATTGCGTGTTAGTGACCACATTGGAGATCAGCAGTAAGGCTTATTAGTATAAGAAACTAGTTCCCCATGAATTGATTAGCCATTAGTGTGATGCTTGATGTTTTATCTGATATTCTAAAGGCATGCGATGTGATATACGTTAGGCGCGGATCTGTGCAGTTGCTCGACTTGCATGCAAAACAGTTAGAGAACATGCATGATGAATGTAACACCTTACCTTGTTTAAAATATAACTGTTGTTTCATATTATTACTGTTGTCATGAAGTGTTGTTCTGCATGGTATTGTGGTTCCCGGGAACCTTCAGGGGTCGTCGGGAGAAGGTGTTGTTACATAGTTTAGTCAACTTTGTAGCTTACCCTCGTTTTCCAAGGTGTTGTTACATAGTTTAGTCAACTTTGTAGCTTACCCTCGTTTTCCTCTGATATGTATTTGATTGCAAGGCATGGATCGAATGTAGGAGCTCGCTAGCACTTAAAGCTAGAAGGTAAAGCTGCATGAAGTGTTTTTCTTACTTTAGTTTTATTTCGTGTATCGAGCCAGCGTGCCCATGATTTTATGTAAACATTTGATTCATGTTTGTAATGACCATAAGGTAGCACTCTCTTTTGATGCTTATGTATTAGTGGTGAGCGCTCTATTTGGGTTTTATGTTTTAACTTCCGCTTTGCTTACAGGACTCTGAGATGGGTTGAATGCTTCTTTTGTCATTTAATACGTAGCTCGCTTATAAATTCAATTATGGGGTTCCGATCGGACCGATGTTATAAGGCTGTTGCAAGCAGGGTGTTACAATTTGATATCAGAGCTTTTAGGTTTAAGAATTTTATAGTGATATCTTATGAAGAGTAGTTCACCTAGGATTGATTGTTTTGAAACATGAGTGTCCCTTTGCGTGTTTTGGTCTGACGATATTGCTAACGTCAAGCCACTTGTATGCTCTTGGTTGATGGTGCCGAAGTGGGAACATCCCGTGGTCACGAGGATGTGGTGGACAGTAGCAATACTGTGTCGAGCATTATTAACCTAAAAATGTCATTGGCTAATTTTTGTAGTGTTGGAAGCAAGATTTTTGGTCCCTGCTGTTCGGACCTGGGGGTGACCAAAGTTTACTGGTCTAGTGGCCATCCCGTACGAGATATGACGAGAAGATGCTAGCGAGCACAAAGAATAGCTCTGAACTGTCTACAAACAAGACTCGCGTGCTGCAATGAGGACGTCCCACCATGCACCAAGAAATCTATA
This sequence comes from Platanthera guangdongensis, assembly GCA_039583875.1. Taxonomy (NCBI): domain Eukaryota; kingdom Viridiplantae; phylum Streptophyta; class Magnoliopsida; order Asparagales; family Orchidaceae; genus Platanthera; species Platanthera guangdongensis. The sequence goes on along the minus strand of CM077149.1, from coordinate 1,698,042 downwards.
GGAACATCCCCTCCTAAAGCCATTGCTGAGCTCGGCACAAGTGAGCGGACACTGAACTCGCCCACCATAGGGGGGGGTGTGAAGGTGTCGTCTACTTGTGCTCGAGATCCTATTTATAGGCAAATCCAGGGGGTTTGATCTGCAAAAAGCCGCTCCCGACTTTTGGTTTTACTAATGACATCCCAAATTGGTCTGCCAACAACGGAATCCCATTATTTTGAGTGGCTAATGGCAGATCAAAATGGGATTTCCTAGAAAAACAATCCACAACACCTATAGGCGAGTCCAGGTCGTTCAAAGTCAACTCGTCTGGGGGTGGCGAGTGCTCGGTGAAGCTGAGACTCGCCACTCACCCCGAACCAGGGGCGGATGCGAGCTCGTTAACCCCACTAGACCCAGCTGGGCGAGATCTCCTCTATTCACCCTAGGTGGGCGAGATCTTCTATACTAGCCAAGTGGGCGAGATCTCTAACCCATCATCAGTCTTCTCTAATCTCGACGAATTACGGGTTATACATGTGGGATGGTGGTCGAGACGATGATTGACATGCAGACTGCACACCCTATCTGAGCGGTTAACAATGCCGCTCCCTGCATTGTCGATTATCGCGTCGAGAATACGGTCGGAGGCAATGTGGCAGCTGAGCGTCCTGCAGATCAGAAGGATCGACATCTCTATTACTTCATGTGTTTCCACCCCCCTTCCTATAAGGGAATTGGAACTCCTGCTGACACTAAAGATGGGCTTCTACACATCAAGGGGTTGTTCGAGGCTACTGAAACTGCATAAGATCAAAAGGTATAGTTTATCGCTTCATGCTGGAGGGTGCTGTGAAATTACGATAGAATGAGGAATTAGCAAGGCGCTTCATTGAACGTCTTGCAACTCAGATCACCATAGCCATGAGGGAATTCTCGGCAGCCGTTATAATGCCCTATCTCGCTACTGCCACTCGATTAGAGCTCCAGGGTCTGAGACTACAACAACACGCCATTAGCATTGACGCTTACGTGCAAGAGTTCTCTCGCCTGAGTTGGTATGTGGGCAAGGTTATTATTGATGATAAGGAGAAGACTCACCGTTCTACGTAGGACTACACAACAATCTTCACCAGTCGTTGATTGTGTTGAAGAATGTCAGTTACTGCTCTTTGGTGGAGTCGGCTAAAGCCCTGGAGTTTATCGTAAAGCAAACCCACTGCAGCAGGGGTTCTGCGGCTAAGCAAATTGAATCCACGCCACCACAGTCACAAGGGAAGTCTGTCGATGTGGAGAAGTTGAGAAAAGCACGTCCCCAACAGTTAGGAGTTGATATCGCGACAGTGAAGGGAGGGGTATCTTCTAAATCGCGCCCGACTTGCTATTCATGTGGCAAGGTTGGAAAGATAGCCTGTGATTGTCATAGTAATCCCGCGCGTGGATAACAATGATTGAAGCCCTTGGAAGCAGCAAGGTCGAGCGATGCATAGAAAGGGAAAGCTATGGAGTCTACCACTTCTCTCTTTGCCTTAGTGCAATTCAGAGCGTATAGCCTTGTCCAACAGGAGGTCATACACCAACCCAACGTGGTGACATGTATGATGTAAGCATGTTTATTCATATGCATTAAAAGGGAGTATTGACGCACCGGTTTAGGCGGGCAAAGTACTTCAATGCGCGCCACCAAAACATGCAGTCGTGGTTGGTGATAAAGTGAATTTGAAGATTAAGTCACTCAAAGGAGTCAAGGATTTGACGTCTAAAAAAGCTGACAAATAGATACTTGGGTCCTTTTGAAGTGATTGAATGAGTTTGCGATGTGATCTATCGTCTTGCTTTCTCTATACAACAAAATGCTTTACACAATGTATTTCACGAGTCAGTGCAGAGGAAAGCATTGTTGGAACCAAACCAAGTGGTGAAAGCGAGCTCAGTGCCAGTTGAGGAAGACTTCGGGGTCGTGGTTCACCTGGTAAGTATTGAAGATATTGAGATTCGAAAATTGTGTAAAAAGGGGTTTGCACCGATGAAATTTTGATGGAACAACCGCGGACATGAGGAATTTTCTTGAGAGAAAGGACAACTCATGCAGGCGAAGTACCCAAAACTATTCAATTCAAATATTGTCTTTTTAGTTTATTTCAAAACGATTATTTAAAGGATGAGAGAGTTGTAACACCCCAAAAAATATCGTAGAACATCCATTGGCATGTCTTGCACCCACCGTTGAGGGTACGGGGCTTCCCGCGGGGAAATCAGAGCAAAAAAAGGGTTTTGAGCATTATTGGGCTGTGCGCCTGTGCGGGTCCAGAAGCACAACCGTGCATTGGACACTTGCTTTCAGGATTTGCAATTAGACATTTTGGAGAAAAGATGACACACGGCCTGGCGCACACCCATGCAGTAAATGCACGCCCGTGCATGAAAATGAACGATCCTCATGTAGGTTCTAGGTGTGATTTGGAGAAGAAGAGTTAGGCGCACGCACGTGCTAGGGGCAAGCGCTTAGATGCACACCGGCGTATTTGACGCATGCCCGACTTTAAGGATTTGGTTTTCTGAGTTTTGAGGGGAGCACACCAGTGCGTTCTGGCGCACGCCTATCCACCTAAAGAGAATATGAGTTTGGGGCTTCTTTTTAGGTAGTGAATCTTTAGATCTCTTGATTCAACTTTTGAGAAAACTCCTCGGTGCCCTAAAATGAAGGTCTGAAGAATTAGAAGCACATTTCATCGTTTTTTTCATTTGGAGAAGGGAGAGGAAGAGGAGGAAAAAACAAGGGCTAGAGATATAATCCGCCATTGCCGGAGCTAAAAAGTTCTGATCGACGATCCATAGCAGCCAAAACATAAGAAATCTCACTGCGCTCATCTTTTGTATTTTCGTTGAGCCTTTCATGGCCGGAAGAAATCCAGGAAGATAACTGATGGGGGACCATCGGCCCATAACAAGGCAGGGCCCACTTTCGTCTATTCTCGCCGGAAGAGTTGATCGGAGTGACGATCAGATCCCGCGGATGCGTCCGGATGCGCGTCGCGAATCTTTTTAATATATAACTTTGTTAGTTTTGGTTTTATTTTCATGTAATTGGCACTTGGACTCTTCGGACAATCATAGTTGTAGATTCCGAGTTGCCCTAATGCTTAGATTGTTATAAATAGGAGTGTTAGAGGCTTGGGGAGGTCATTGCTGGTTTTGGAGGAAGACATTCCCGGAACTCCGTGATCAAGCCACGGTGTCGACGTCGTGGAGCCCTAGGTGCCGATTCCTAGCGGTGGAACTTCATCCCCAAGGTATCCCCTATCCTTCCCCCTCTTTTTCCTCCCTCAAACCACCCCGTAGCAGCCCTGTTTCCGCCCCATTCCTGGACAAACCCGTCGGCCTGCTGTCGCCGCCCGCCGGCCTGCTGTAGCAACCCGCCGGCCTGCAGCCTCCCTGCATCCCCGTCTGCCAGCCTCCCTACAGCCGTCGCCTACCCCCCTCTTCCCTGCAGCCTCCCTGCAGCCCCGTATGCCAGCCTCCCTACAGCCTCCGCCTACCCCCCCTTCCCCGCAGCCTCCATTTCCTTGTCGCCACCTCCTCACACCCCTCCTCCGTGGATCCACCCTCAACCGGCCTCCCCCTCTCTCGAATCAGCCCCGATCCGGGAGATCCAACCTCGATCTACACTTCCCCATAACCCCTTCACCATTCCCAGCCCGGATCCTTCCATATTTGGTCGGATATACCCGTTTCCAGCCCACCACCACCCTACTCCACCGCGGACATCCACCGTCCCGACACGCAAGCCCGAATCTACTCTCAAAACCGCCGGATTTCCCCCGCCTCGTACATTCCCTTATTTGTGAGTTGTTTGTTGCATGGAATGTTAATTTTCAGCACTTGAACATCTTTTGAATTACTTATATTTGCTTGAATATTCATATGTGGACTTGTGTCGTGAAGAATTTTGATTGCAGGAAGGAACCATTCGTGTCGCGCTTATTTTAGGCCCTCCGTTTGGAGGAAAGTCTTTGCTTAATTGTCCTGTTGGAAGTTTGTTTTTGCTTAAGATTATTGAATGTGTGGGTTGAAATTTCTTGCTTGAATTAATTGCCGGTCGGAATCTAAGCATCGTCAAAGTGTTCACGTGTCCACTCACTCAAGTTAGCCTAAATTGCACGACTTCTTCGTAGGGAAAAATTTCGAAGTCACTTTCCTACGGCGAGATCTCGACTCGCTCCTTCCCGTCCTCCCTGGTGAAGGTATACTCGCGCTCTCTTAGTATTATGCTTACCGTCTTCTTGTTTCATTCTGACCATTTTCTGGCTCAGGAGAGAGGACGATCCCCGTCCATCCCCCTTACCTGAGCAACAAGGGTCTCTCCTTTGCCAGCATGGCGGCAGAGGCAGCAAAGGAAACGCTGACTCCCGCCCCGAAGAAAAGATCTGGGGACGGTGTTGCCACTCCTCGGCACAGTCCCAGAAAGAAGATGAAGAAGATGGTGTCGCAGTCACAAGGGAGAAAAGGAACTGCTCCCAAGGAAAAAAAAAGAGATGTCGGGGTCCCTGACCCCCATTTCTGTGAAGGTTCCCCATCACCTCGCTATCAAGCCGTCTCGCCTGCCCACGAGACGGCCCCACCTGTCCGAACCGCCATCACCTCGGTGCAGCCCGCCGAGCTTCCCCCTCGCGAAGCTGGCTCTTCCAGCCGTCCGGCCCCCTCCCTGCATCCGAATTATAACATGGGGTCCGTGGTGAACGACACCGCCGGCGAGCCGGTTCTTTTGTGGGAGAAGGACTCCAACCGTGTGTCGGTGTCCACTCTCCTTCCCTCCTGGAAGGAGCAAGACCCACCCACCAGTCATGCCTTCTCCCTCGGGTATGGGCTCTATGGTGGCCATGGGACTGAGCCCTTCGACAACGAGCCGTCGCGAGACATCGTCTTGAAGACCGCTCACGCCCAATTTCGCTCCATGGAGCTCTCACACAGAATCTCGCGTCGCCTTGTCTTCAATAACAAGAAGTGTAAGGAGGCCGAGACCAGCCTTGTCGCGGAACGCGAGAAGTCGAATAACCTCAAAAAGAGGTTGGCGGTCGCCGACAACCTTCTCGCCCGAAGCCAGGGAGGCGTGGTAAGCTTTTTAACTGCCATTTGCCAGTTTCACTCGCTAGCTTTACCTGCATGAACTTTTGTTGACTGATAACCTTCTCGCAGGATGCTGAGACGGCCGATCAAATGCGTTCGCGCATGGCGGCACTGGAGGAGGAGAACAGGAGATTAAAGGCTGAGAACGCCCGCCATCTGGACATCACCCTGCTTCATTCTCACCCAGATCCGCTCCAAGCTCCCCCGCCAACTCATTACTGTCTAGACGAGGTCGACGTCATTTGCCGAGACACTAATATCAAGACAACCGAGCTCGTCCTGAAGATGATGAAGGAGCTGGGGGTTGTCAGAGACGATGCCGAGACGGTCACAGTCCGCGACTTGGTCCCCCAGCTATATGGCGAGACGGATGACAGCTCTACCTCCAGTGACGAGGAGTGAAGGGGTGTCAATGTGTCTTGGGACCCCCCCTTTTTGTCTCTTGTACTTGTATATTTTTCTGATATTGAGACGCTTCATGAGAATACCCCCCTCTTTTCTTTTTGGAATGAACAAGGGGATTTTTATTATAACCATTCGCTCTTTTTATTTCATTGCACTTTATCTATTTTTGTCTCGCATGAAAGTTAGTTCAGAGCGCTAGTCGTTGGACTTCTCCTTGCCCCTGCCGAGCGTGAGACCGTCTAGCCTTTTGCTCTCGTCTCGCCGCGAGATGAACCCAGCACAGGTAGACCTTGGAGATCAAACCGCTCTTCATGATAAGTCCCCCTTTTATGCGAGACATGTGCCTTTGACAGTGAACAAGGGGATTTTTATTATAGCCTTTCGCTCTTTTTATTTCATTGCACTTTATCATTTCCGTCTCACTTGAAAGTTAGTTCAGAGCGCTAGTCGTTGGACTTCTCCTCGCCCCTGCCGAGCGCGAGACCGTCTAGCCTTTTGCTCTCGTCTCGCCGCGAGATGAACCCAGCGCGGGTAGACCTTGGAGATCAAACCGCTCTTCATGATAAGTCCCCCTTTTTATGCGAGACCTGTGCATTTGACAGTGAATACCCGCTCGTTGTGGGCGAGACCACCCTCGCCGAGCGCCAGTCTGAAATGCTCATCCTCACTTGTATTGCCTCCAATCCTTCTTTTTCATATGAATCTGCTACCAATTCCCTGATAAGTATAGACATCTTTCTACGTGAGCTCCTACCACTTGACTTGCCTCCGAGTGAACCTACAGCCCTGCCAGCTAGATGAGAGCCTGGTCAGCGGGTCTGCTCGGGGTCTCTACTCCAATCCATCTCCAACTACCGAGTGAGCCTACAGTCCTGCCAGCTAGATGAGAGCCTGGTCAGCGGGTTTGCTCGGGGTCTCCACTCCAAACCATCTCCAACCACCGAGTGAGCCTACAGTCCTGCCAGCTAGATGAGAGTCTGGTCAGCGGGTCTGCTCGGAATCTCCTCTCTAATCCAACTCCAACCACCGAGTGAGCCTACAGCCCTGCCAGCTAGATGAGAGTCTGGTCAGTGGGTCTGCTCGGGGTCTTCACTCCAAACCATCTCCAACCACCGAGTGAGCCTACAGTCCTGCCAGCTAGATGAGAGCCTGGTCAGCGGGTCTGCTCGGGGTCTCCTCTCCAATCCAACTCCAACCACCGAGTGAGCCTACAGCCCTGCCAGCTAGATGAGAGCCTGGTCAGCGGGTCTGCTCGGGTTCTCCTCTCCAAACCATCTCCAATCACCGAGTGAGCCTACAGCCCTGTCAGCTAGATGAGAACCTGGTCAGCGGGTCTGCTCGGGGTCTCCTCTCCAATCCAACTCCAACCACCGAGTGAGCCTACAGCCCTGCCAGCTAGATGAGAGTCTGGTCAGCGGGTCTGCTCGGGGTCTCCTCTCGAATCCAACTCCAACCACCGAGTGAGCCTACAGCCCTGCCAGCTAGATGAGAGCCTGGTCAGCGAGTCTGCTCGGGGTCTCCACTCCAAACCATCTCCAACCACCGAGTGAGCCTACAGTCCTGTCAGCTAGATGAGAGTCTGGTCAGCGGGTCTGCTCGGGGTCTCCTCTCCAATCCAACTCCAACCACCGAGTGAGCCTACAGCCCTGCCAGCTAGATGAGAGCCTGGTCAGCGGGTCTGCTCGGGGTCTCCTCTCCAATCCAACTCCAACCACCGAGTGAGCCTACAGTCCTGCCAGCTAGATGAGAGCCTGGTCAGCGGGTCTGCTCGGGGTCTCGTTGCACCCACTTCATTCTTAATGCCATGAAAAAGGACACCTGCGGTCTCATCATATCAGAAGGCCACATCAAAATTGCAAGTATTGAACGACGAAAAATGTAATGAACAAAAAGTGTTATGGATAAAATCTCTTTAAGTCATCGTCACTTCGGGCACGATCGAGGGGTACCCCGTCCACATCCTGTAGATGGTACCCTCCCGACTTCAAGACCTCTTTTACTACAAAGGGACCTTCCCAGTTAGGATTGAGTTTTCCTACTGATGCCCCTCTGCATGCTGCGTCCACCTTCTTGAGGACCAAGTCACCCTTCTAGAACTGCTTGATCCTTATATGCTTATCAAAGTACTTCGCCATCCGGCGCTTGACTTCCTCCTGTCGGATCAGCGCCAAGTCCCAGAGTTCTTTCACGAGATCAAGAGAGAGTTTTTGCTCTTCCACGTTCTCTGTCATCCATCCTTCGTCTCCCTCTCTTGCAACGGCTATTCTTGGGGATGTGACCTCGAACTCTATTGGTAAGACGGCCTCCGAGCCATGAGAGAGCTTAAATGGGGTCTCTCCCGTGACGGTGTTTGGTGTGGTCCTTAAGGCCCAGAGAACTGAAGGGAGCTGTTCCACCCAGCTCACCCTTAGGTTCTCCACTTTCTTCTTCAAAAGATTAACGATGATCTTGTTTGCTGCTTCACCTGTCCATTGCTCCGTGGATAATGAACCGAGGCAAAACGGAGGTCTATGCCCAGCCGAATGCAGAAGTCGACGGATTCCCTACTAGCAAATTGTGGTCTGTTATCAGTCACAATGGCCAGCGGTAGCCCATGCCTGCAGATGATCTCTCCCCATACGAAATTTTTAACCACCTGCGATGTCACCTTAGCCAACGCCTTCACTTCCAGCCATTTTGAAAAGTAATCCACCATGACCAGCAGGAATTTCCCCTGACCACTAGCCTGGGGAAAAGGACCAACCAGATCTAGCCCCTCATATTGCGAAGGGTCAGGGAGCCGTGATTGTTCGTAGCCTCTGGGCGGGAAGGAGTTGGAGGAGGGCGAACTCCTGACACTTTCGACATCTTTTTGCGAATTCTTCTGCGTCTTTCCTGAGAGTAGGCCAGAAGTATCCCTGCCTCAACACTCTCCCCTCTAAAGTCCAACTCCCTGATTGACTCCCACATTCTCCTGAGTGAATTTCTTCCAGGACCCTTGGAACCTCCTCCTCAGATACGCATCGAGCCAGCAGACCCGACAACGTCTTCTGGTACAATGCTCCATCTTTCAACAGGTAGTACGCTAATTTATAACTGACCCGCTTCTTATCAATATCGCTTTCGGGAAGTTGTCCCGAAGTCAAGAAAGTGACGAAGGGGTCCATCCAAGACCCTTGTTGGTTTATCTCCATGAATTATCCCTCTTCTATGGACGGCCTGAAAAGCTCTATCACCGTTCCTCCGGCTCGAGGGCCGTATTTGGCGAGTTGGTCAGCCTGAGCGCTTTCATCCCTCGGGACGTGCTGAATCGAAAAACTGCGGAACTGCCCGATGATGTCTTTGACCTTCCCCAGGTACAGCTGGAGGGTGAGCTCCCTCGCTTCGAACTCCCCTTTAATCTGGCCCGCAACCACCATAGAGTTTATGGAGACCCTAATGTCTTGTATGCCCAACTCCCGAGCCAACCTGAGCCCTGCGATGATTGCCTCATATTCCGCTTGGTTGTTGGTAATTGTGAAGTGAATCTTCAAAGCCTACTCAATTCTGGTCCCCTCTGGACTTACCAAGATCATTCCCCCTCCAAAAGAATTTTTTTCCTGACGCTCATCTACCAGCATCTTCCAAGCCGCTCGAGGGGGTGCTTCAGCCTCTTGGATCTCCACTATGTAGTCTGCTAGGAAGTCAGCCATCGCTTGTGCCTTGATGGCAAGCCGATGAGTAAAAGTGAGGTCGAATTCACTGAGCTCTATTGACCATTTGGTCAACCTCCCAGAGTGCTTCACCCCCTCCAAGATGCGACGGAGGGGGTGATCCGTCACCACCTGAATCGAATGGGCCTGAAAATACGGCCTAAGCTTCCTGGCCGATATGATGAGAGCAAATGCTAGCTTTTTGAGGAAGGAGTACCCGAGTTCCGCCTTCTTTAGGACCCTGCTCACGTAATAGATCGGGAATTGCTTTTTTCCTTCCTCTCGCACGAGAAGCGAACTCACGACCCCGGTCCCCACTCCTAGGTATAAGAACAAGACCTCCCCTTCCCTCGGCCCCTGGAGTAGAGGCGCCCGGGTGAGCTGCTGCTTTAGAGCGTGAAAAGCCTCCTCGCACTCTGGGGTCCATTCGAACTTCTTACCCCCTCTTAACGTCCGGAAGAAAGGTGAGCATTTTTCTCCGGCTCGGGAGAGGAACCTTCTTAGTCCGGCCAACTTGCCGGTGAGACGTTGAACTTCCTTGGTATTCCTGGGAGATTCCAGTTCTAGGATTGCCTTTACCTTATCGGGATTGGGCTCTACTCCGTATGGGGTAAGGAGATGCCCTAGGAACTTTCCCCTACTGGCTCCAAAAACACATTTCAGGGGGGTGAGCCTCATTTTATATTTTCTTAAGGTTTCAAAGGTTTTCTCAAGATCCAAGACATGAGATCTGAGGTCCCGGCTTTTGATCATCAGGTCATCCACATAAACTTCAAGGTTCTGTCCTGTCTGCTCTCGGAAGATCCGATCCATCATTCTTTGATAAGTCGCCCCCGCATTTTGTAACCCAAAGGGCATCATGTTAAAACAGAAACATTCATCCTCCGTGACGAAGGTGACGTGCTTGACGTCCGGAGGGTGCATGCGTATTTGGTGGTATCCTGAAAACGCATCTAGAAAACTCATTAGTGAGAAACCGACGGCTGAGTCAGCCAGCGCGTCGATTCGAGGCAGAGGGTAACAATCCTTAGGGCATGCTTTATTCAAGAGAGAGAAATCTACACACATTCTCCACTTACCCTCCCTATTTTTTACCATTGCAACATTGCTTACCCACCTCGGATACTTACAGGCAGACACAAACCCTGCCTTAAGCAGCTTTTCTACCTCCTCTCTGATGGGTCCGACCATCTTAGTGGCGATGACCCTCTTCTTCTGTTGCACAGGGCGAGTGTTGGGGTCGAGGTTGAGACGGTGGCAGGCCACGTCCGCATCGACCCCTGACATGTCAACCGCGCTCCAAGCGAAGACGTCAATATTCCTCTGCACGCATGCCTTGATCTCCTCCCGGTCTTCTGGGCTGAGCTCGCCGCTGACCTTTATCTTCTCCTTTCTTCCTTCTCTAGTGAGGATCTTCATCTCCAGTACCTCCACTGCTGCCTTCAGTCTTGACGGCTCCTCTTCTTTCTCCTGCTCTCCAAGCATATCTTGTTCTCCGGCTTCCTGGTTCGCTGTCTCGTGCTCCGTAGCAGTCACCACCATTTCTTCCCAAAGCTTCTCCATCTCCAGCTCGCTAGTACTCCCTCCTTCCAGTAGTGAAATTCTTCTTTTTTCCAGCCGGGCATCCCCCCCCGGTGACCTTCCTGCTTCCTCCATCTTTCTCTTTTCTTTCCTCCTCCCTCCACCTTCTTTCGTCTCCTTTTCCTCTTCCATCTACATCTCTCTGTCTTTCTCTCCCGTCGTTTCCGGCTCCACCGCAATGCCTCCCATCATCTCCACTTCTCCTCCTCCGTCCTCCTTTTCTTCTTTCTCCTCTTCCATCCCCATCTCTCCATCCTTCTCTCCTGCCGTTTCCGGCTCCACCGCAATGCCTCCCACCATCTCCACTTCTCCTCCTCCTCCGACCTCCTTTTCTTCTTCCTCCTCTTCCGACCCCATCTCTCCATCCTTCTCTCCCGCCGTTTTCGGCTCCACCGCAATGCCTCCCACCATCTCCACTTCTCCTCCTTCGACCTCTTTTTCTCTCTCTTCCTCTGCTTCACCACCAAACTCCTGTCGTCATCGTTCCATCCTCTTCCCCATCTCCTCGGCCTCTCCCTGGCATGAGATGGTGTTTACCGCCGTCACGTAGCATTCCCTGGCCGCCTTCAGGTCTCCCCGTACTCTGATTTGAGTACGTTCGACATTGAGCTTCAGGCACTGGTGGAAAGAGAACGGCACACATCTAAAAACACTGATTAAGGGGCGCCCAAAATGACGTTGTAACTGCTAGGGGCATCCACTATGACAAAACGGCAGTTCCTGGATAGCCCCACCCCCAGGGTTACCTGGAGTCTCACTCCCCCCTCGACTTCCTTCCTCTCTCTTGAGAATCCAAATAATGGTCCATCCGCTGCCAGCACCCTTCGGGCCTCCACCCTCATCTCGTTAAACGCCTTTTTGAAAATAACATTCACTGAGCTTCCATTGTCGACCAGGATCCGCGATACGGTGAAGTTTTCAATGGCAGTCCGGATCACCAGTGCGTCACAGAAGGGGTCTTCATGGTCTGACATGTCTTTTCGAGAAACGGTGATCTTCTCGTCCGGGGGAGGGGCTTGTGACGTCGAAGCTACGCTCTGACGATACATGGTATGAAGGCTCGTCTTTCGGTCAGCCTCTATCCCCACACCCCCCCTCCCCATGGATTACTCTGATTCCCCCTCGGACCCCTGCATCCGCTCGATCCACACATCGGTCTTCCTCTTTGGTCTCGGTCACCTCCACTATCCGCACCGGCCTCTCCTGCTCTCCTGCTCCCCTAGCTCTTCTCATTTTCAAGAATTCCGGGCACGTTGTTGTCGCGTGACCCTCCTCCTCGTGGAAGTCACAGTAGGGCAACGCTACCTCCTCCCCTCGTCTCCCCTCCTGAGGGTTTCTCCTCCTTCCCGCTCCTACTCCCGCTCCTGCTCTTCCTCTCTCTCGGTCTGTACCTCTCCCTCGGCCGATGACCATAACTTGTTGCGGCGGGTGTATGGGTGGTCTATGACCGTACCCCCACCCCTGCTGGTTAAATCTTCCGGGTCCTCCTGGTTGGTTCCTTCCCCCCTGGGGAAATCCTCTTCCTTGCCCTTGGGCAGGGCCTCCCTGCTGCCTCCATCCTAACTCCTGGTACGTCGGTGCCATCGGCTCTTCTTTTCTCCTCCCTTCTTGCTGTCTCCCTTCTCCTGATTCTCTTGATTCAACCTCCGTCAGCCTTGCTAGCTTTTTTTGCAAAAGCTGGATTCGCCGCCTCCATTGCTATTTCTTTCCCAGCCTTCTCCATCAACTCTTCAAATGACAGTGGCGCCTTCCGAGTGAGGCTCATCTTGAAGAAGCCCTCCCGTAGTCCCACGGTAAAGGCCATCTGGAGGGCGAATACAGGCACCTCCTGAATATCCAAGATCTCCTCCTGGAATCTGTCTACATACTGAGCTAGGGACCCGTCCGTCCTCTGCTTAATCAGAAAAATTGACTCCGGGTTCTTCTTCCTCTTCTTTGAAGTTGAGAAACGCAGCTGAAAGCTCCTGCTCAGGTCTTCGAAGCTGTATATCGATTATCGAGCCTGTCGGGAGCTGCTGAAACCAGTCCCTAGCCTTGTCCTTCAGAGTGATGGCAAAAAGAAGGCACTTGAACGCGTTCGTCATTGGCCTGATCGAAACCACGTCCTCGAACCATTGCAGGTGTTGGAGGAGATCATCTTTCCCCACATAATAGTTCATCTCGGGTTCCCTGAACCCTTCCGGGACGGGAGCTGACAGGATCAACTCGTAAAACAGCGACCCTCTCGCCCCTGGTCTCGCCGCCCCCACTCGCGCGACAACGTCCCCTGGCGAGACGGCGCTCGCAGGGCTCGGGAACAACTCCCTTCCCGCCTTGTCTCGCCCGCCTCCTTCCACCATCACTTCCTTCCCCGGCCGCCTCCCTGGGGCATCTTCTCTCACTCTTGCCGAGACGAGCTCTTCCTGCGGCGCGAGAGCAGACACCTGAGGCAGCGGGGTCGAACAATCACCCTGTCGCAAGATCCCCTGCAGCATGTCCATAATGCCTTTGATTGATGCCATGAACTCCTCTCTTCCAACGAATCCTCCCGGGTTATCTGACCTGTCTCCGTCTCCTTCTTCGTGACCTCCCGCCATGAGGTAACTCAAGATTCTTCTGTGTGAGCCGCGGTCCACGCTCACAACACCAAAAATGTTAAAACCAGTCACCCGGTTCCACCTAGAATTCGGATCTGAAGCTGCAGCACACACTTACTCTTCTTGAACAGCCCTCCCGACGTCAGTCACAGGACCAGAAACAGACCGATGGTCTCAGCTCGGAGGTCCCACCTCTTACTCGGAAGAATCTGAAGTTCTCCCCCTCCCTAGCTAATGCTGAGCTAGGTGCCTCTAAGGGAATATGGAAAGGTTCAACAACCTATTCAAGGCACTTTATCGGTCTATTTATAGGCATCTGAGTCTGATCTGCAAATAACCATACTGAACCGACCTGAAATTACCAAAATACCTTGGGTTGGGTCTGCCAACATCCAAACTCCGCTGTTCTGAAGGACTATATGCAGACCACCGAGGGTAGAAGGGTAAAATTACCCGGGGTAGAAGAGTAAAATCCCCCTTGGGGGTAAGAAGGTAAAAACATCCTTCCTTCTATATGGCGAGTGTGGAAATGACCAGCTGGGCGAGACGAGCCCACCGGCTCGTCTCGCTGGCCTCCCGCCTTATAGGAGCCATCTCGCCCTCAAGGGCCAGTCCGCGCCCTAGAGGACGTCTCACCTTCAGCGCCGAGCCCCATCTCGCGTTTTGTGAGTGGACCACATGGTCCCACTCGCCTATCCAATCCCTCTCGCCAGCTTCTCCGTCCTGCTGTCCGAGCCGCCTCCCGCGAGCCCAAGGTTGTACAGAAAGCATGAGAGGAAGATTGTGGTTGCCTCCAATAAATACTTGGGTTGAGTTTAAAACAGAGTTGCGCAAACATTATGTCTCCCCCCACTACCTTCAAACTTTATATCGAAGATTTCAAAATCTACAACAAATGAGTTTGTTGGTTGATGGGTATACTAGAGAATTTCTAATCCTTCACTCAAGATTAGATATTCAAGAGGGTGAAAAGATGACTATATCTCATTACCTGCACGGGTTACACTATTCTATTAGAGATCAATTAGAGTTGCACCACTGTCGCAATTTAGAAGAAGTTTCTAGTATGGCTCATAGGGTGGAGTCTGAGTTTAGGTCTATTGATAGACCTCTCTCTAGTTTCACTAGCGCCCTCACTTCCAAGGACATAGATTTCTCTAGTATCACCACCCACATGTGCACCTTTACCTCACATAGCTCCACCGTAGTACTCCCTCCAGTTGAGGAGTCTCTTCCTGAGCCCCAACTTCAGAAAAAAGAGTTTCTTCCTCCTATTTATGACATCTCAATTGAAGTGGAGAACTCACTTGCCCACATTAAATCACCAGTTGTAGTCACTGAGTTTCTTCTCGAGCCCCTGCTCCAGGAAGGAGAACTTATTGGTGATGTGTCACTCACCTCGGATGACACAAATTTGATATTGCTTCTCCCAGAGGAGTTAGCTAGTGATGAGCCCCACCTTGGGTGATATAGACGCGAGCGGCGTATGTCCTGATTCTCCTATGCCACCACCAACAACAACACTTGATCTCACAAACACTATGTCTAATGATCATTTGGCCTTGGCATTGAAATCACCACCAAACATTGATTTTATATTTAAAGAACATCATTTCATATCACCTCTAAATATAAATATGTTTGAAAAAAAATATTTTCACATTATATACATACTTAAGGAAACTGATGTTTCAAGGATAATAAGAATTCCTAAATTTTTTACATCAAATAAGGACACACGTTTTAAAAGATTTCTGTGGAAATGTTTCAAAGATAAAATTAGAATAAACTTTAAGAATTGTAATATTAAGTTGGACGTGAGAGAATTTGTAAAATCACAACAAACTATTAATAATTTTATGCCAAATTCTTAGAACATACTAAGGGGACGGACGGACACCAAACTCGAGTTTAGTAGCGATTATCACTCTCTAACCGATAAACTAACTGAAATCGTTAATAATAGTTTGGAGAATCTTCTTAGGCATTTAATTGGGGTGAATCTAAAGTAATGAGATTTTGTACCTCCACAAGCAAAATTCGCATGTAATAATTTTAAACATCGTTCGCTTACTATATCTCCTTTCGAGATTTTCCATGCATTGTCCCGCCCACATGACCGTCATCATCTCTCATTTCAAGAACGTATTTCATTCGATGTGCAAGCTCAAATTTATTACTTAAAAAGATTGCCTAAAACTATGGTTAATCTTTTGTGAGCAACCTTTGAAAATTACAAACTCACGGTCGGTCGTTATCGGCATGAGATGTACTTTTCAAAGGGAGGTCTGGTGATTGTTTACTACATGAGGTTTTGTCTAGTTTATAATCAGCAGCGCATTGCGCCCTGAAAGTGCAGCTAGATCTGATATACTCTAGAGGGGGGTGAATAGAGTATATGGTGCTTGAAAACTTTTTACAACAATTGTTGTAATCTGAGTGAGCAGGGAAGCAATTAATAAATCTAATCACAGAACTAAACTAATCACAAGCTAATCACAGAACAATCACAGCCAGAAACAAAAATAAAGACAAGCAATCCAGAAGACACAAAGAACTATAGTGGTTCCTCTAAACTTGGGTACATCCACTCTTCTACCACCCTAGGTAGGAATCCACTGCAGGATGAGTTGATCAGGTGTCCTGGGCACCAATGAGCTTTTGATAAGGTGCTCAAAAAAACCAAATCAGATTTTTTGATCAGGTGTCTTGCCACCAATGAGCTTTTGACAAGGTGCTCAAAAACCAAGTTCAAGCTTTTGAAGTGAGTTTGAGAAACCCTTTACAGAGATGGGGGTGAGAGAGTGATGGAAGTCTTCTCTTTTTCAAAGCAGCTGAGAAGACTATGTGGATTTGATGGTGTCAAAGCTCCCCCTGAGTCCTTGAGATGTTCAGGAAAAGAAGTTTTGCTGTAGGGTGATAGGCCTTCAGAGGTTGAGCTCCAGCAAAAGCTGAAATGTTAGGTGTCTGGAGTCTTGAAATATGTTGGCCTTGAACACTTGAGATCAGACAGATCAGAATATTTCAGAAAGTTTGATCTCCTTGGATGTGTGTTCTTCTGAGAATTCTTTGAGAGAGAGAATGTTTTGTGCTTGTGTTCTGAGGATTATTGATGTCTGTCTCAGAGAGATTCAAAAATTCTTTTCTTTTATTCTCTGGTACTGAATAAGAAAACATCCTCTGTCAAGAATAGTCGTTGGCCAGCATTAATTGCATCCTTAATTGCAAAATGTCTTCTGGAGGAAAGTCCACAGAAATATTCCTTGAAAATCTCTTGAAACTTGATCCAGAAATAAATGAAAACGGCTAGAAAATCTTCTGAATTATTTGCAGAATAACTCCTTAACTGATCTGAATTTGAATCTTGAAAATTCATTGAAGTTATCAGGAAACGTCGAACTGAGCTCTGCTATCGTCGAACTGAGCTCAGCGATTTGGACTTATACTACAACACAATATCGTCGATCTGAGCTCAAAGATCGTCGAACTGAGCTCAGAGATAGAGATCCAATACTGAGTCAAAAATCGTCGAACTGAGCTCGCAGATCGTCGAATGGAGTTCGACGATATGTTGAAGTTGAGCTCAGCGATCGTCGAATGGAGTTCGACGATCTGTCGAAGTTGAGCTAGAAGATCGTCGATCGGAGTTCGACGAATCATCGTGCTGAGCTCGACGATATGACTTAGTCTCAAACTGAAGGATTTTTGGTCTTGAGAGCAGCTTCCAAACCTAGACTTTTATCTCTTACACTTAATTCTAATTGACCTTTTGAGCTATACAGGAGGTCAAACATTGGTTTCCTAGAGACATAGTGATCCTGACCCAAATCAGTAATAGGGTGTTCCAACAATCTCCCCCTATTTGGGTTATGATTACTATTTACAAAATTTGAAAAAATTAAAATAACAACATACAAGCAACAATACAGAAAGGCAAAAAGCTGGACATTGCAGAACCACAAATATATATCATCCCAGATAATAATCAGAAATCAGAGAGATTGTCACCTTACATAATCATTTCTTTTCCTTGCTCTTAATGAGTTTAATTTCTCTGTTGGGGTTGAGAGCTTCCTTCTTTGATCTTGTATCATCTGCTGCACCTAAAGAGGTTTGCTGTTTGGGCCTGGGAACTACAGCTTCAGGATGCAGCTCCATGTATCTTTCAGAATCAAAGAATTTGTTTGACCCATATCTTTCCAACTCTTTCTTTCTCTGTTCAGACATTGTAGTGATGTTGGATGAGTCTTTGCCTTGCTCTCTAGCTTTCTTGATCTGATCCAGTGCAGCAAGCTTTTTCATCCTTGCAGTCCAAGCAGCTGGATTGTTCTTAGGGTCTTCAAATGGTACTGGTGGCTCATATCTATTAGAAGGGTTATCTTGAAGAGGCCTGGATGAAACTGTTTCCTTCAATTTATAGGGAAAAGGACCAGAGGTTGTGTCAGATGATGTTTGTCCTTCCCTGGAGTAGGGATGTTGCCTTGAATATCCTTTAGAGTAAACATGGACTTCTCTTTGATTGCCTCTATAGCCTCCTCTTCTGGATTGAGAACCCCTGGACTGGCTTCCCCTATGATAGGATCTGGCATGTGGCTGATAGGGGGTTTGACTTCTAGCAGGGGGTTGAGCAGCTGAACTTTCACCTGCACCTGCATCAGGAGGATGTGGTGGAGGATGAGAAAGTTGGAATTGAGAAGAGCCCTTTTCATATTTCCTTCTCTTCTTCATTTCTTTGAGTTGATTCTTTGAGTACTGCATCCAGTGCTCAGTTATGGGGCAATCATAAAGAATATAATATGATATATCATTGTTGTCCTTGACATTGGCAGAAGGTACTCTCTTCATGGCTTTGCTCATTGTCTTTCTCTTTCTGGCAATGGTAGCAGAAGAATCATCAGAATCTGTCTTAAACTCATCACTTTCAGAACTTTGATCATCATAAAGAGCATCAAACTTTTTCATCAAATCTTGCTTGAGCTGAATTGAGGCAGATACAGAACTGGTAACAGGAGTTGAAGCAGCAGCAACAGCAGCAGCAGATACTGAAGGTGTGGCAGTTGAAGTTGAGGCAGAAGCAGAGGTTGAAGCAGTAATAACAACAGTTGTGGCAGCAGCATGTTCACTGACAGAAACAGCAATATCAGCAGCAGAGATATCATCAGAAAATACAGAAGGCTCAAACTCATGTGCCTCTGTCATAAGGATCTCCTTAGAAATTGGCTCATCAGCAGTATCAGCAATAGTTTCAACAAAATTCTCAGCAGGAGAGGCAGCAACATCAGAAACAACCACACTGCTTTCAGCAGAAGTAGCAGCAGCATAAACTGAGTTAACAAAGGAAGTGATGATGTTGGGGTCACAACAAGAGAAGGGCACAAGGGCCATGGACAAATCCTCTGGGGGCTGGATAGCAACTGTCTCTGGAAGACAAGCTTTCTCTGGCAGACATCTGAAATATATTGAGTCAAATTCTGAGAGCAAAGACCTGAGGTCTATTGCAAAGACTGCAACAGGAGGAGGAACTGGATCTTGAAACACAGCAGCAGCAGCAGTAACAGAAGCTGAAGAAACAACAAGAACAACAGCAGGCAGACTCACTTCATAGGGCATCTCCCCCTGCCTGGATTCAGACAGAGCTGGATCAAGGCATACTGCTGAAGGGGCTGCTTGAGGGAATAGGGAAGAGAGCCTGGCAGAAAGAGCTGTCACTGACAGGAGTAATGGAGCCAAGGAGGTCTCCAAGAGAAGAGATAGTCTGGGGGCTAGCAAGTCATAAATCCTGTCAGCAAGGGCTGGAATATCTACTTGCTCAGTAGTGACTGGAGCAGAGGTAGAGGATGGAGGCGTAGCTGTTGATGATGGTAGAGGAGAGCTGGGGTATTGGGGAAGAGATGGCTGAGGTGTGGGTAAAGTGGATATGGAGGACAGTGGGATGGAGATGGAGGGTGTGAAGGTGGGTTGGGCAATGATTTCTTGCAGAAGATCTTGGTAAGATGTTGAGGATGAGGGCAACTCAGGAGGAGAGGAGGGTGAGTCATCCATGAAGGAATCATCAATGAGGTTGAATGAGGGGATGGAGGGTGATGAAGTGGCAGTATCTGGTTGAGGGTAGGAGTATAAAGGATGGAATGGTTCTTCTGTGGTTGGTAGAGTAGGGATTGGAGATGGTGTAGAGGTTGGAGAGGGGCTGGAGATGATGATGGTGGATGGAGTTTGAATGGTGGATGGAATTGGAAGAGATGGAATTGGAAGAGGAGGAGAGGCAGCAGCAGGCAGGTCATCTGCAGGGGCAGAGACCTGAGGGGAAGTGACTCTGACAGTCCTGGTGCCTGAAGGTGTGCTGGAAGAGGGCCTGCTGGACTTGATGATCTGTCTGTCCCATTTACCAAAAAGGGCACAAGACAGTCTCTTGGAAGCATTTATGTGGATCTCAGAGGATACCAGCAATGCAGGGCACCTATTCTGCAGAAACAGTCCTAAAATCCTTCCAAAATTTACAAAACTCTTATTAATTTTCTTCTTAATTAGATCAAAGAAGACCTCTCCCCAGTTCAGATTCTTCCTGTCCACTATGGCTCTCATTAAGCAGAGTTGATACCTTGAAATTGTATCATGGGCAGAGTGCTTAGCCAATAGGACCTTTCCAACTACATCAGCCAGGAATCTGTATTCCACAGACAGATTCTTTTTCAATAGCTTGCTAGGGTTAGCCTCAGAATGACTCATTCTGGCAAGCAAGTCAGCATATTCTTCTCCAGATAAATCAGCAGAGTCTCCACCAGTACTTAACTCAAAAACCTCTGTCATAATTGCTGGGGTCAAGGGTACCTGTGTGCCAGAGATTGATCCAACAATGGTGTTTTGTTCCTGATTGTGTGCAGTGTAGACCCACTCTTTAATCTCATCAGAAGCAAGCTTGATCCTTGTAGTCATGATTGCAGCAAGTTTCTGCTCTTTGAATAGCTCTAAGATATCCTGAAAAACCTGGTCTGTTGTGCTGAAGGATTTCATGTCTATGTCAAAGCCGGCATCAAATTTCATGGCGGCGAGAACGGCAACAGAAACAACCATAGTTACTTGCAAAGATTCAACAAACAAAACGACCAAGTGCAGAAATGTTTGGAGGGAAAGAAAGTTTTTGCAGAGAAATCGAAAGCGCAAAAGAGAACGACGGCGAAAAATAAAATTTTATATTAGGGTTCGACGCAGAAATGGAAATATCGTTGAACTCAGTTCGACGATCGGGGCTGCTAAAGGAATCTGAAGAGTCTTCAATATCGTCGACCTCCGTTCGACGACATTGGAGAGCGTCGAGCTCTGTTCGACGATCGTTCAGAGAACAACATCGTCGAGCGTCGTTCGACGATCGCTGACCGGAAGAGATAATTCATACTATCTGAGAAACACTGAACTCAGGTCGACAATTTCAGAAATCGTCGATCTCCGTTCGACGATCTGGGGGAAAATCGTCGAGTCCAGTTCAGAGACCAGAAAAACTCTAGACACTAAGAAAAATCAAGATATTTGCCTAGTCTTGGTCAATTTTTAAACTTTTTAAATCTTGGATATTATTTAAGACTTCCTCCATCTAACATTCCTAACTGATTTAGGAAGAAGGTGTGTTTCTTTTCATCCAAGGGCTTGGTGAAAATATCTCCCCTTTGTAAATCAGTTGGGATATATTGCAGTGCAATTTTATTCTTTTCAACATTATCCCTTAAAAAGTGATGCCTAATTTCTATGTGTTTTGTCCTACTATGGAGAACTGGATTTTGAGCTATAGAAATAGCACTGGTGTTATCACAGAGGTCAGAACAAAATCGTTGAGCGTCGTTCGACGATCGTTGACCGGAAGAGATAGTTCATACTATCTGAGAAACGCTGAACTCGGATCGACGATTTCAGACATCGTCGATCTCCGTTCGACGATCTGGGGGAAAATCGTCGAGCGCAGTTCAGAGACCAGAAAAACTCTAGACACTAAGAAAAAAATCAAGATGTTTGTCTAGTCTTGGTCAATTTTTTTAACTTTTAAAATCTTGGATATTATTTAAGACTTCCTCCATCTAACATTCCTAACTGATTTAGGAAGAAGGTGTGTTTCTTTTCATCCAAGGGTTTGGTGAAAATATCTCCCCTTTGTAAATCAGTTGGGATATATTGCAGTTCAATTTTATTCTTTTCAACATTATCCCTTAAGAAATGATGTCTAATCTCTATGTGTTTTGTCCTACTATGGAGGACTGGATTTTGAGCTATAGAAATAGCACTGGTGTTATCACAGAAGATTTTAGACTTCTCTAAGTTGTAGTCATAGTCTAGGAGTTGGTTTTGAATCCACAAGATTTGTGAACAACAACTGCCTGCAGCCATATATTCAGCTTCAGCAGTTGAAGTTGACACAGAAGTTTGTTTCTTACAAAACCAAGAGACAAGTCTGTCACCAAGGAACTGACAAGTTCCACTGGTGCTTTTCCTGTCAATTCTGCATCCAGCATAATCAGCATCAGAAAATCCAGTTAAATCAAATGCTGAATCTTTTGGATACCAGAGACCTAGATTTGGACAACTTTTAACATACCTGAGAATCCTCTTTACTAATGTTAGGTGTGACTCTCTAGGGCTTACTTGGAACCTAGCACATATACATGTAGCAAACATTATATCTGGTCTACTAGCTGTAAGGTACAGTAAAGAGCCAATCATTGCTCTATATGTTGTCTGATCAACAGGTTTCCCATGTTCATCAGCATCCAATACAGCATTAGTAGGCATAGGTGTTTTCATACAAGATGCTTCAGACATGCCAAATTTCTTAACCAATTCATTTGCATACTTGGTTTGAGAAATAAAGATGCCTTCAGCATGCTGTTTGACTTGCAATCCTAGGAAGAAGGATAGCTCACTCATGCTACTCATTTCAAATTTAGAATGCATTAGGTTGGAAAACCTTCTGCACAATTTTGAGTCAGTAGAACCAAAAATAATATCATCTACATAGATCTGTACTAGTAGGGTATGAGACTTATGGGTTCTAATGA
The DNA here is from genome assembly GCA_039583875.1 of Platanthera guangdongensis. Taxonomy (NCBI): domain Eukaryota; kingdom Viridiplantae; phylum Streptophyta; class Magnoliopsida; order Asparagales; family Orchidaceae; genus Platanthera; species Platanthera guangdongensis. The sequence continues at coordinate 1,675,662 of CM077149.1, read as the reverse complement.
AAAGAGTTTGGTCTACTCTACCCCTTATAAATCCATTTTTCAAAAGAAAGCATGCTAGAGTCTCATACCATGCTCTAGGAGCTTGCTTGAGACCATATAATGCTTTGTTCAATTTAAAAACGTAATCGGGATAAGTTGGAGAGATAAAAACTGGAGGTTGTCTGACATATACTTCTTCTTTGATGTCTCCATTTAGAAATGCACTTTTGACATCCATCTGATATAACTTGAATCCTTTATGTGCTGCATAAGCTAAAAATATTCTGATGGCTTCCAATCTTGCAACTGGTGCAAAAGTCTGGTCATAATCTATTCCTTCTTCTTGAGAGTATCCTTGAGCAACTAGCATTGCCTTGTTCCTTACAATTACTCCTTGATCATCCAGTTTGTTTCTGAACACCCACTTTATTCCAACAATGAAGTGATCCTTAGGCTTTGGCACTAGTTCCCACACTTTGTTCCTTTCAAATTGATGCAACTCTTCTTGCATTGCAATGATCCAGTGTGGATCTTGCTCTGCATCTTGAATGGACTGAGGTTCAATTTGAGATAGGAAGCAGGTGTGCAACAGACTTTGGTTGACCTGATTTCTGGTTTGCACACCAGCTGAGATGTCTTCAATTATTTGGGAACTTGGATGGTCTCTTGATGTTACTAAGTTAACAGGGAGTGTTGATTGTTCACCAACTTGTGTTGTTGTTTCCTCTAGTGGTACAACAACTGGCTCTTCAAGTTGTTTTTCAATATGTTGAACACTTTCTTCATCTTCACTGCTTTCATCCTTTTGAGTAACCTGTAACTTGTTCAAGTCTTCAACAAGAGAATGTTCCTGCAAAGGTGCTATGGTAGAAGAGATCTTCTCCTTGAAGGACATGTTAGATTCATCAAATGATATATGAACAGATTCCTCAATTTTTAGAGATGATTTATTATAAACCCTATAAGTCTTGCTGATCATGGAGTATCCCAGAAACACTCATTCATCAGCTTTAGCTTGAAATTTTGCTAAATATTTCTTGTCATTATTATGTATATAGCAAATACAACCAAAAACTCTAAAATAATCAACTTTAGGTTTCTTCCCTTTGAGTAATTCATAGGGAGTCTTTCCCTTTAGTTTATGTATCAAACTTTTATTCAGCACATAGTTGGAGGTGTTCACTGCATCTGCCCAAAAGGATAGAGGAAGATGAGCATCTGACAGCAGTGTAGTGGCAGATTCAATAAGGGTTCTATTTTTCCTTTCAGCTACCTCATTTTGTTGAGGAGTTCTAGGAGCTGAGAAAGTATGTCTGATCCCTTCACTCTGACAGAACTCTTGCATAAGAAGAGAATCAAACTCTGTCCCATGATCACTTCTGATCAGGGCAATGTGAGTATTGAACTCAATCTGTATACATTTGAGAAACTCTGTCAGACACTTAAAGTTATCAGACTTCTTCCTTAGAAAGAACACCCAAGTGAATCTAGAGAAGTCATCTACAACTACTAAAGTGTAAGATTTTTCTCCTAGGCTTTGTACTGTGATGGGTCCAAAAAGATCCATGTGTAACAGATACAATATCCTAGGTGAATCACTCTTATTAAGTGACTTAAAACTGTTTTTAGTTTGTTTGCCTAATTGACAAGCCCTACAGAGTCCTTCCTTCTTGTAGGGGCCAGAAGGTAGTACTCTAACGAGGTTGTCCTTGGATAGCCTGGCAATAGTTCTAAGGTTTAGGTGTCCTAGTCTCTTATGCCATAAAATATTTGGTCTACAAACAGAATTGAACAGACAAATATCTACATCTGTTGAAAGAAAATCTACTAGATAGATGTTACCTTTCCTTTTACCTGTCAACACAGTTGTGTTGTCTTCTGACTTGATTTTACATAATGCTTTGCTGAAGGTCATTTGGTAGCCTTCATCACACAGCTGACTGATGCTTATTAAGTTGTGCTTCAGTCCTTCCACATAAGCTACCTTCTTGAATGTTACTGATTCAATCTGGACTGCATCATATCCTTTGGTTTGTCCAAAGTTTGAATCACCAAAGATAACTTTGGGTCCAAGCTTGGCTCTGAAGGATGTGAGATTGTCTTTGTTTCCTGTCATGTGCTTAGAGCACCCACTATCCAAGTACCATTGCTGGTTAGATGTTGGATAGGTCTTCACCTACACATAAGATAATTCACTTGTTTCTGACCCAGTTTACCTTGGGCCTAGGTTGATAACCTTTAAACTCTGAAATAAAAGATATCCCAGGTTGACTCTTATAACCTTCAGTATGATATCTCCTTGGAGGTATAATCCATTCAGTATAAGGGTTAAAGATTTGGGGTGAAGGACCCTTAGGATTGGATTTTGATTTGCCCTTGAAAGAATTTCCAGAGCTCTGACCTCTGTTCGACGATCGTAGAGCTGCGTTCGACGATCTTGGGTCAGGTCGTCGAGCTCCGTTCGACGGTCGACTATGGCAGAGTTCAGGAACTTGAGATCGTCGACCTGAGTTCGACGATTTTGCCTGAGATCGTCGATCTGCGTTCGGCGATCGTCGATCTCCGTTCGACGATTTCTGCTGGGACTTGGTTTTCTTGGGCAGATCAGAATTTTTCCTAGCTACCTCTACAACTCCATTTCCTTTATCAGAAATGAACTTGATTGCAGTTGTTAGAACTATGGGTTGGCTGGATGAACACCCAAGCCCAGTGTACTATTAAATCTGGAGTTCACTGTGCTTGTGATGTCCATCAGCTTGATACTTCTCCCATTAAGGGATTCTTCAAGCTTCTTGGCCTCAGATAGCTCACTTTTCAGTGAAGTTATTTGCTCCCTACAGCACTCTAACTCCTGAGAGAGTTTGAGGTTTTCTGACTTTAAGATATTATGTTCAGATAAATGATTTCTGAGAGAGATAATTTCTTTCTCAGATTTTAGCAGGTCTAAACATAATGCTTTAAACTCAGATTTAAAGTCCTCAGAATTAAAATCAAATGAAATAATTACCTGATCTTCTTCAGGTTGAATCTCTGAATCTGACTCTGACTCTTTTTCATCTGAATTATGTTGAGAGGCATTGATTGTCATCATGCATAACTCTTTCTCTTCTGCATCATCTTCATCATCACTGGAGCTGGATGAGGCTTCTGACTCCTCTTCAGTCTCACTTCAGGATTCAGCAACAAACTCCTTTCTTGTGTGTTTGTTTTTGCTTGAGGAGGGTTTGTCATTGTCATTCCTCTTGGAGTCTTTCTCCTTTCTTCTTTCTTTCTTGTCCCTTCTGTCCTTTTTTTTGTTTTCTGGACAGTCAGGAACAATGTGCCCTGGTTTCCTGCAAGCAAATCAAACAATTTCTTTATTATTAATTGACTTATCATACCTTGGCTTATCATGCTCCTTATATGATCTCCTTCTGAAGTTCTTTCTGGCTATCTTGTAAAATCTTTTGGCCAACAGACTGAGCAGTTCATCATTGCCTGTGACTTTGTCTTCAGGCTGATCTTCAGTTGCCTTGAAGGTTATTGTCTTCTCTTTTCTTGTGGCTGGTGAGGCAGCCTTCTGTTCTTCTTCTCTATTCTTGATGAGTAGCTCATAAGATTTGAGCTTACCCAATAGAGCTTCTGTGGTGATCTCATTCAAACTTCTGGCATCCTTGATTGGCCAGATTCTTGAATCCCAAGTGCTAGGGAAGCACATTAGAATTTTGTCATTGAACTCAGTTAGTGAGATCTCTTTGTCCAAGGTCCTGAGTTAACTGACTATTAGACTGAGCCTGTTGTACATATCCCCAACTGACTCAGCTTCTCCCTTCTTGAAATTCTCATATTGAGATATGAGGTGGGATCTCCTGTCCTTTCTCTCATCAGCTGAGCCTGAGACTATTTCAGAGAGTTTATCCCAAATTTCCTTTGTTGAATTGCATTCAGCTACCTTTTGAAAGATGTCATCAGACATGGTCTGGGTTAAGATGTTCATAGTCTTGGCGTCAGCTACCTTCCATTTCTTGATATCAGTATCTGTTCCTGATGGAGGTGGAACAACATTTGTACTTGAGTTCTCTGGAGGTCTTGGACAAACTGTCAAAACAGAATTAAAAATATCCTCGTCAATAGAATTCATGTATAATCTGATCCTTACTTTTCAAAGTGCAAACTTGGATAGATTGCACACTGGAGGTCTGGTGCTAGCATAATCTTTGTTTTGGGCCATGATTTGTGAAAACAAAATCTAATACTAAACTCAAAAGAAAACAGATCTAACTAGGAGTCTTTGTGTTCAGTTGTTAGCTTGTACAACCACCAAGGTGTGGTATGTTTAACCAACCTGGCTCTGATACCAATTGAAAGTACAGCTAGATCTGATATACTCTAGAGGGGGGGTGAATAGAGTATATGGTGCTTGAAAACTTTTTACAACAATTGTTGTAATCTGAGTGAGCAGGGAAGCAATTAATAAATCTAATCACAGAACTAAACTAATCACAAGCTAATCACAGAACAATCACAGCCAGAAACAAAAATAAAGACAAGCAATCCAGAAGACACAAGGAACTATAGTGGTTCCCCTAAACTTGGGTACATCCACTCTTCTACCACCCTAGGTAGGAATCCACTGCAGGATGAGTTGATCAGGTGTCCTGGGCACCAATGAGCTTTTGATAAGGTGCTCAAAAACCAAATCAGATTTTTTGATCAGGTGTTTTACCACCAATGAGCTTTTGACAAGGTGCTCAAAAATCAAGTTCAAGCTTTTGAAAGGAGTTTGAGAAACCCTTTACAGAGATGGGGGTGAGAGAGTGATGGAAGTCTTCTCTTTTTCAAATCAGCTGAGAAGACTATGTGGATTTGATGGTGTCAAAGCTCCCCCTGAGTCCTTGAGATGTTCAAGAAAAGAAGCTTTGTTGTAGGGTGATAGGCCTTCAGAGGTTGAGCTCCAGCAAAAGCTGAAATGTTAGGTGTCTGGAGTCTTGAAATATGTTGGCCTTGAACACTTGAGATCAGACAGATCAGAATATTTCAGAAAATTTGATCTCCTTGGATGTGTGTTCTTCTGAGAATTCTTTGAGAGAGAGAATGTTTTGTGCTTGTGTTCTGAGGATTATTGATGTCTATCTCAGAGAGATTCAAAAATTCTTTTCTTTTATTCTCTGGTACTGAATAGGAAAACATCCTCTGTCAAGAATAGCCGTTGGCCAGCATTAATTGCATCCTTAATTGCAAAATGTCTTCTGGAGGAAAGTCCACAGAAATATTTCTTGAAAATCGCTTGAAACTTGGTACAGAAATAAATGAAAACGGCTAGAAAATCTTCTGAATTAATTGCAGAATAACTCCTTAACTGATCTGAATTTGAATCTTGAAAATTCCTTGAAGTTATCAGGAAACGTCGAACTGAGCTCTGCTATCGTCGAACTGAGCTCAGCGATTTGGACTTATACTGCAACACAATATCGTCGATCTGAGCTCAAAGATCGTCGAACTGAGCTCAGAGATAGAGATCCAATACTGAGTCAAAAATCGTCGAACTGAGCTCGCAGATCGTCGAATGGAGTTCGACGATATGTTGAAGTTGAGCTCAGCGATCGTCGAATGGAGTTCGAAGATCTGTCGAAGTTGAGCTAGAAGATCGTCGATCGGAGTTCGACGAATCGTCGTGCTGAGCTCGACGATATGACTTAGTCTCAAACTGAAGGATTCTTGGTCTTGAGAGCAGCTTCCAAACCTAGACTTCTATCTCTTACACTCAATTCTAATTGACCTTTTGAGCTATACAGGAGGTCAAACATTGGTTTCCTAGAGACATGGTGATCCTGACCCAAATCAGTAATAGGGTGTTCCAACACGCCCCCAGTTGTGCTACCCGTCGAGGCTCCAGATATTTCACCTGATCCAACACCAGCAATGATGGCAGATCTCTTCATTGCCAGTTCTTGCAAAGTCTCGCCGAGGTCGAGCTTTTTCAACCCCGGGAGAATTAACGCACCATTCGTCGCATCATAGTTCTTCCCATATTTTTATTTTTATTTTTATTTTTATTTTTATCTGTATTGCACTTCATTTCATGTACCCATTTTCATTTCACGTACTTATTTTGGCTCGTCGGTTTGATCAGCTGATGAGACCCTTAATAAAAAAAGTCTGGTAATTTAGGTGATTAGGAGGGTAGATGCAAGCTCAAAATTATTTGAAATGCATAAAATTAAAAGTTAAAATTTTAAAGACAGAATATTATTGTGCCAAGAATAGAGAAATATCACGTTGAAAATAAATTTATAATTTGCATTCTTTTTGAAAGGGTTTTTATTGGGAATCATTAAGAGGAAATAAATCCTATAAGAGCTAATAAATTGCTGACCAGACCTTGTTTGGGAAAAATTTAAATTTAGAAAAAAACTTATGGTCGGATCTCTCTTTAGAACTTCCTAAAATTTTAATTAGATCATTTATTATAAATAGAATTGCTGCCCTGTAGAAGGGAGGCAATTGCTTTGAACGCAGTTTGTAGAGATCTGTCGAAGATGGCATTATAGGCGGAGTCGCACTCCATGACCATGAACTGGATGTTACGGGTTGCTTGCCTCGAGTACTCTCTCATGGTTACTGGGAGCAAGATCACCCCTCACACTGGGACTGGCCGGTTATTGAATCCATAGACGGGTCGATTCGTCAGACAAAGAAATTCTTCGCAGATCCCCATGCTCCGGAACGCGGTCATGAGAAGGACGTCGACCAAGCTTCCGTTGTCTACGAGAATCCTCTTGATTTTAAGGCAAGGCTCTTCTATCCCTGCGTTGATGACGAGGGGGTCTTGATACGGTTTGTGCACCCCTAACATGTTTTCATTCCTGAAGCGGATGGCGTTGTCCCTGCGCGCCCTTTTGTTGGGGTGGTCTCCCTCGTGTCATGTCATGGCGAAAACTTGTCTAGCCAAGGCAGGGGATCCAGTTATTGTCTCTACTTCCATGCCTGAGAGTGTGCCTCTCGCGCCTCACGGTGTTTTGTGGGTCAAGTGACGGGGCCCTCTATGACATTGTTGTTGGTTTGGTGTGCTTGTGTATGGCAAGCGTTGCTTTCAGGGAGTTGCGGAGATTAGGAACATTTTCCCATAAACGGCACCAAACTGTTACGGGTCACCCGGATTTTTCCCGGTCCGGATAATCAGACCGCCTTAGGTCGGAATTGAACTAGGCACGCAAACAGACAATGAAAAATAGCAGCAAATGATAAAAAAAAAATTTTGACGTGGAAAACCTGGAAATGGTGAAAAATCACGTGGTTGGATCTATGTCGAGCCAAAATCAACTATTTTGTTGGAGTTTACAAGAGTTAAGATGATTCTTCGAAGGTTGACAGGTCACATCTTCGTTACAAACACAAAATATGAAAACAATGAAAAGGAAACTAAATCCTCAGCAAAGTTGTCAGGATCGCGATCCAGATCATAGGATCTTACGATCCTACGATCCAGATTTTGTAAATCGATCCTGATTTTGTAAAGCGATCCTCGAACTGACACTTCTATAAGATCCGATCCTACCTCAAAATGATCTCATCTAGGATCTCGATTCTGACAACCTTGATCCTCAGAGTCTTAATGGAAGCCCTCATGTTGAGTCGGAGCCTTGATGAGAGCGATCCTGTGGGGAAGAACGTCACGCCTTGGAAGCTTTGAGGTGCATTCACACTCGAGAGGGAGCGGAGCGAATTCCGAGCGGAGGAACGATCTAAGTCTCACGTTCTCGCCAAAAAACCTCAGAGCTCTCTCTAGCATCTGGAGTTGCTTGTCTTCAAATGAAGGCATGGAGGCATATTTATAATTTTTTGGAGGGATATGTTGGTAATTGCGACAGGGTGGGATTTGTGCTGGTAAATGACGTCGCTTGTTTCGGTCATCAGAATCACCAATTTTAGAGAAATGACGAGAGTGCCCCCTGGACGGTCTGGGCAGTCCGGGAAAGGTGTCTGATGGCGGTGGCGGTTGTCGGCGCGCTTGCGTGTGTGCGCTGCGTTGTGCTTGGTTGTCCGTGTTTGGTTGTGCCCCTTCTTTCAGGGTGATTTTGGGGGGCTCTGGGTGAGTGCGGCTTGGTGCGTGCGACTCGTTTGGACGGATTGGTTTCCCTTTGTGTCTTTGGTCGAAATCCTTCCACTTTGACATAGAAAATGCAGGGGTACCCCATCATAGTGAAAATCAACAAACCTGGCTGACATTTCGCGAGATCGCCGTAGACATGGTGATGATGTTGAAGGGAAAAAGAATTAATTAATTAGAAGGGAAATGACTGAGAGAACGGACCTCACATGGAATAGGTTGTAGACGGCGCTGGGACCAATGTAGCATTCTAGGGCGCTGAGGAAAGCCTTATAGGCGACGAGATGAAGCCCGTAGATCATCGGGAACGGAAGCCTCGGACGCGGAAGAGGGATGCCGGAATCCACGATCGCGTGCGATGACGACGACGACGACAAGGCCGGGAACGCGTGCGATGACGGCAAAGGAAACGCGTACTCCTTCCACTGCACAACTGCCGGAGTTGTCGACGGCGCTTCCGGGGACAATGTTGCAGGAGGCGGGGGATCGTAGGCGGGGAAGGAGGTGAAACCGACCGAGAATAAGAAGGGCTCAAGCTGGGCGTGGCTCAAGAGTGGGCGGAAGGTCGGCGTGTGCCAGAGCACCAGCTTCTTCGCTACGCTGTTTATGCTCACTTTCATCTCTGATGAAGAAGAAATGGCTCCGGCGAGAGGCGGAAATGGCTCCGGCGGCTCGGCTGGTTTCAAGATTGGGGTTTACCATCGGTTGTCGGAAATTAGGAATAGTTGCTGAGCATTAATAATTCCAGGTGCCGCTCGATTGAAATATGGAGAGAAATTGATGGATCACCATTCCCACGGCATGGAATAAATGACCAACCTCCCCCCTTTTGTACCAGTGATAGTGCAATGGGGCCCATACCTGGTCCCGGCATTATCCCGGCGCCGCTCCCAAATCCCGTGCCCACGACAAAATCTAGCGACATATGGAGCACAACGTTTGGGGATTTGCGAGCGGTGGAAGCCTCGTCCTGTTGGGGCAATGTCGTGATTGTGTTATTGTTGTGCAGGTCATGGGGAGCTCGGTACATTGTCACTCATATTTATAGGATTTTATATACCGATACGTGGTAGTTTCGTGCAGTGGAGACTGGAGACGGCATCAGGAGTTGTGATTTTTGATGGTGGAGAGAGAAGAGGATCTGAGACACCTAGTGGCGGGGGATTCAGATGAAATGAAGTCGCGAGGCTGGAGAGGCGTTGGGATCGAAGGAGACCGATGGCGAGGGTCTTTCAAAGCGGAATGGGAAGTGCAGCGAGAAGACAACAGAGTTTTGATGGAACGGTGGTGGCTATGATTAAGCTTGCGTCTCACATAATTCACCAATTTTCATAACCACCAAACTTCTTTTTAAGGCTCTATTTGTTTGGGCATTTCACTTCTCTGTTTTGGGCAAACGCTGCCGGAAGGAGGGTAAACAAATGAACCGCTAGCGGCGTTTGCTCCGTTTCCACCCGCCCACCTTGAGAAAAGCCCCAAAATGCTCCGTTTGGAGCAGCCACCTCCCCCCTCCGGTTCGAACTCTCCGTTTCCACCCGCCGGATCCACCCACCACCACTAAAACAAATGAAGCTTAAATAGTAACAGATAAGTTAATTTAATTGAATGTTTTGGTTTGTGCATGATGTATTTATTGTCGGATCTTAGAGATCAATATGTTGTTGGATAGATCTCGTGGGGACAATCAATATTTATAATAATTGTTACAATCGGGAAAAAATTTTGGGTGCGTTACTCTTACATAGAACTAGATGGGAGAATAAATAGGCGTGTTTTGGAGTGGGCTCAACTTTCTCCTTCTCCACTCCAAGGCAGAAAGGAAGGATTATAAAAATTCAGCGGGATTTTTAGGCTCAAAAAGTTTTCCGGGTTTGTCCTCTCCCGCTTTGCAGGACAACGAAACCCTATTACCCTCCGCCCCCCCTCCGCCAACAAATTACGGCCTCAGCCTTGTCCTCCGGCCGATAACTATTACAGTGTCGCATATCCTCTGACGAAGCAGTACACCCTCTATTCATTCCCCCAAAATCTCGGCCTCATCCTTATCCTCAAGCGAATCTCATCCATCTTCTCTGGCGAACTATTACAGAGACGCGATTAGAGTTTGTTACACATTGTCGTGCAAAAACGTGAAAAGGACTATGGAGGTATACGATCTGCTTTTCTAGATAGTTGATGATCCATATAACCTGATCCATGACTTTTTCATGAATGTAGCCTAGTTCATTTCACACAAAAGTTCGATGTAGGAAATCATTCTGGGTGCAATATATCAGTATTTAATATGGTATTGTTCTTACACACGGCCGTATTTCATCGTTTTTAGGAGAAAAAATGTAAACTTAGGGCAGTATGACATTATCTGATATATACCTTGCGGGAGGTTATAATTACCATTTTTGTTCAAATACAGGAAATTTGCAATGAAAATGATTTCCATAGTGTTCATTATGATGGTATAGAAACAAATACGTCATATGAGAAAATTGATCATGTTTCTCAAACGGTATGTAACTACCAAAATTTGTTATAATTTATGTGTTTGCACTCTGAGCGCATATTTGAGACTCTTACTACAGTATTGTACATGAACATTTTTATTAATTCTATATGCAAGGAAACAATGATGCAAGAGTTTTTTTCACAATTCATACTGATGAAGAAGCATATGCAATGTATTCTGAGTATGCTAGAAATATGAGTTTTGGTATCTGAAAACAACATATTTATTATTGGACTCACACAAGGATTATAAAAGGTCGTGAATATTGTTGCGCGAAAGCTGGTTTTAAGGTTTTGAAGGCGGGGGACGAGGTGCAAAGGAAGTATCACAAACTTGATACTTGAACTGGATGTTTGGCGTGCCTACACTTTACAGCTAATGAAGAAGGATAGAACTAGCAAATTTCTAAGTTTGTTGAAGAGCACAATCACCCCCTGACTCCATTAGTGGATACACATTTGTTGAGAACACATCGTCATATATGATCACCAAGCAGCGCTCATTAAAAATATGACGAGAGCCGGTATTAGACCCGTTCATGCATATAACTTTTTAGCTGACGAAGTTGGCGGGCCTCGGAATATGGAATTCTCTAAAACATATGTGTATAATTATATACATCAACAAAAGAGAGCTCTAATAAAGAATGATGATGCAACAAGATTGTTGAAAATATTCAAAGAAATACAACCCGAGGATAACATGTTCTCTTTTGATGTTCAGACAGATGAGCAAAATCGGTTGCACACTTTTTTTTGGATTGACGGTCAGGGAAAACTTGATTACGAATATTTCAGAGATGTAATTATATTCGACACCACGTATAGGATGAACAAGTTCAACCTGGCATGTGCTCCTTTTATTGCAGTGAGTCACCACTGACAAAATGTTTTCATTGGGGGGGGGGGGCATTTGTAGCGGAGGAGACGATTGAATCATTTTGTTGGGTTTTCAAAACCTTCCTAAAATATGTTGGGGGTAAGCAACCCATAACGATTTTCACTAATCAAGATCAAGCAATGGCTTTAGCTATTGAGAGAGTCTTGACATCAACCCGACATCGATTGTGCCAATAGCACATTTCAAAGAAAGCATCATCCAAGGTACCAAGTTTCAATCAAGATAAGTGTATTCGATTTTTATTTAAAAATTGCATGAACAAATGTGATAGCGAACTAGAATTTGAAACAAATTGGAGAGAGATGCTATTTCGTGGCAATTTACACGATAATCGATGGCTTAATAATCTTTTTAAGATTAGGCAGAAATGGACAACTATCTTTAATAAACAAATCTTAGATCTTGACATTTTATCCACCCAATGAATTGAGTCTGCAAATAATCATTTACACCGATGCACAAAAGCAACAAATTCATTGGTTGAATGTTTTCTTGGAATGAAAACATTAATTTCGAGTTGGCGTAGGAATGAACACGGGGAAGATTTTAGAGGTAAACAAGGGAGTATGACTCTTAGATTCAAAAGCTCTTCAATACTCAAACAAATGTGCAAGGTATACACTAGAAAACTTTATTCAAAATTTGAGAATGCTTTCTTCGAAGGAGCTGTTGGCTTGATAGTTGTCGATGTAAGAAGGTGTGAGACACAACAAATAGAATACATCATTACAAAATGCAATGGAACATATGTTGATGGTCAGTGTTTTGTGACATTAGATCCAAAAACTAATGATGTGTATTGCTCTTGTTGTGGCTTTCAAACAAGTGGCTTGTTGTGCAAACATGTATTACGTGTCTATAATATTCGGAACGTGAATCAGATTCCAGAAAAGTACAGACTGAAGCGATTTACACTGCATGTGAAGAAGGGTTTCTATCTAAACAAGCATAGTAGTTAATTTAACAATGGTTCAACCGCGTTTTACAGAAATCAAGTCATGTGATACACTTATGACCTGTGTAATCGTATTGAAAGTAGCGATAAAGCTAAGGACTACCTAGTTAATACTCTGAACCAAGTGGGCAAAACTTTAGACGAAATACTTAAGTGTGATGAGAAGGGAATCTCAACCTCTAATAACCAAAGGAAGCTCGTCATAAATGATCCACCATCCATGCCTTTAATAAACAAATTAGGCAGAAATGGTCAACTGCCTTTAATAAACAAATCTTAGATCCTGACATTTTATCCACCCAACGAAGTGAGACTGCAAATAATTGTTTGCACGGATGCACAAAAGCAACAAGTTCATTGGTTGAATGTTTTCTTAGAATGAAAACACTAATTTCAAGTTGGCGTAGGAATGAACACGAGGAAGAGTTTAGAGGTAAATAAGGGAGTATGAATCTTAGATTCAAAAACTCTTCAATACTCAGAAAAATGTGCAAGGTATACAATAGAAAAATTTATTCAAAATTTGAGAATGCTTTTTTCGAATGAGCTGTTGGCTTGGTAGTTGTCGATGTAAGAAGGTGTGAGACATAACAGATAGAATACATCATTACAAAATGCAATGGAACAGATGTTGATGGTCGGTGTTTTGTGACATTAGATCCAAAAAACTAATGATGTGGATTGCTCTTGTTATGGCTTTCAAACAAGTGGCTTGTTGTGCAAACAAGTATTACGTGTCTATAATATTCGGAGCGTGAATCAGATTTATACATACTGAAGCGATTTACACTGCATGTGAAGAAAGATTTCTATCTAAACAAGCATAGTAGTTCAGTTAACAATGGTTCTACTGCGCTTTATAGAAATCAAGTCATGTGATACACTTATGACATGTGTAATCGTATTGAAAGTAGTGATCAAACTAAGGACTACCTAGTTAATGCTCTGAACCAAGTGAGCAAAACTTTAGACGAAATACTTGAGTGTGATGAGAAGCTCATCATAAAGGATTCACCATCCATGCGACGTAAAGGAGTCAGTAACGCACTACTGAAGAATTACTGGGAAAGTTCTTCCAAAAAAAGAAGTATGTTATCCTACATTTTTTAAAAATCATTATCTTATTTTGCATGCATTACATATGTTTTTAAATGTCATACAAAGCGGAGTCAGATTGTCAAAGCTAAAGCGTCGGTTACTGTTGAAGATAATGAATTACCAACAGAACATAATTTTGCGAACCTTGCTTCTTGTGAGAGGGATTCAGATTCACTGCAAACTCCTGCCTTTGTGGATCTAAGCCAAGACTTCTTTATTAATGATGATTTCTCTATTAATATTCCTTACTTATTTTCTTGTATCTCTGATGTGTTCAAGAACTAATATGTGTACTGTAACACCCCTATCCGTCGCATAGCATATAACAGTAGGTCCGGCCGGGGCCCGATGCCATATACCACAGACAGACCGGGTGGTTACTCATGGAAACCATCCAACCAATCATAACGTCCTACACAGAGCATTCTAGCGGAAGCAGTTTATAAATGTTGCAATAAAGAACCCAACACTAAAGCATGTGTTGGGTACATTGGTTTAAATGTACCTGATTTGAAGAAGCCTCACCCTACTCAATGATATACATCAAAATGTATTTGATGTATTTTGAGTTACTTGTGCAGGTTAAGTATTTGCAGGAATGAAGCAAAAAGTTTCTAAGTCCATGTGTCGACACCCAGAGGGAAAGTGTCGACACTTAAGAAGACTTGTGTCGACACCCAGGCAAGCAGTGTCGACACTTGGAGTCATTGTGTCGACATCAGGGATGCTGAGTCGACACCAGACAGAAAGTGTCGACACAAGGAGATGTGTCGACACTCAATGAAGAAAGTGCAGTGAAATAGTGTCGACACTTAACAGTTGTGTCGACACCCAGTGAAGCTGTGTCTACATCAGAAAGTGTCGACACTTGGAGCTGTGTCGACACTCAGCAAAAGTTAGCAGAGACTAAGTGTAAGTGTCGACACCCAGAACAATGTGTCGACACTCAACAAAAGAGTCAACACTTAAAGAAAGTGTCGACACCCAGAACAATGTGTCGACACTCAACAAAAGAGTCAACACTTGAAGAAAGTGTCGACACAAGAAAGTATGTGTCGACACTCAGCTGAAGACTCAACACTTGAAGAAAGTGTCGACACATGGAGCTGTGTCGACACTTAGCAAAGATCAGCAAGTTCAACAAATTATTCTAAGTACAAGTGTCGACACTAAGGGGATGTGTCGACACACAGCTAAAGTCTCAACAGAAGAATCAAGTGTCGACACAAAGAGCTGTGTCGACACTCAGCAAATATCAACACTGAAGACAAGTGTTGACACCAAGAAGCAGTGTCGACACTAACAAGATCAACACATGAAGATGTGTCGACACAAAGGTGTTGTGTCGACACTTAGAAGAATTCAGCAAAATACTGAAGTACAAGGACTTGTGTCGATACACATTATCAGTGTCGACACATGAAGAAGAAGAAGCAGTGTCGAGATATAAGATCTACAACACAAGAAGTTATGTCGACACCTTGTAGACTTGTGTCGACACTTAGACAACTTGTGTCGACACTTGGTCTATAAGTGTCGACAATTAACGACAGAAAGTCTCGACACTTTCAGACAGTTAGAGAATTTTCAAGAACTGACTGGATGACTTGACAGCTGCCATTCTAGCCGGTCTACAGCACCTGTCAGAGTTGTCAGAAAACAGTTATGAACCGGACCAGCCGGTTACCATGAAGAAGGCCTATAAATATGCTTATACAGTCTACAGAAGTTGTTGTTGAGATGATTGATTGATCAAGTATCAAAGAAGATCTAGCTTTCAAGTGAAGATCTAAGAAGTTGGAGAGAGAGAGCTCCATCCAAGAAATCAGTTGTTGGAACCAGACTGAGAAGAAGGGTTCAGATTTATTCTGAATCTTAAGTAGCAGAGATCAAGGATCAACTGCAGAAGGAGTCAATCTTATTGAGTTCTACTTTCAAGAAGCTTTGAAGAAAGCTAAGTCAGATTGATTTCAGCTGAGTTCTTCCAAGAACTCATCAAGAAACTCACATCTCATCTCTTTATTCTCTGAGTTGTTGAGTTAACATTATTGTATTCATTTTTATCTTGTACGATCCTTTGGATCTGAGTCTTGTAAGCCTGCAATTATAAAGGCTAAGGGTAGGAGAGTTTTATCTCTGAGTGTAGGCCTTGGTGGCTGAGTGTAGGCCTTGGTGGCTGAGTGTAGGCCTTGGTGGCTGAGTGTAGGCCTTTGTGGCTGAGTGTAGGCTTTGTGAAAAGCTGAGTTGTAGGGCCTTGAGCCTGAGGTGTAGGAGCCTGTTTTGGGTTCTGAGATAGTGGAGAAGTTTGGCCGAATCTAGTACACTGCTAGATAGGCGAAGGGGGAAAGTGGATGTACCCAAACCTTGGGGAACCACTATAAAACTGTGTGTCTATGTGATTGTGGTTTGCTGTGAATGCTGTGTGATTGCTGTGCACTAGTAGCTTAAATTCTGTAATTATAAGTTGCATTCTGCCTTAAAAGTTAAAAAGAATTTGGTCACCTATTCACCCCCTCCCCTCTAGGTGATTAGGTACAATATCTTTCAAGTGGTATCAGAGCCAGGTTCCTCAAAAAGGACTAACAGTCTGAGGAGATCCTGTTGGCAGATTCAATCTAAGTCAAATTACAGATTCAAGAAAATCAAGAACCATGGGTTCTTCTGAGAATCACAAGGAATTGGGATACATGAAATTACCCATATGTAGGAAAGAGATCTTTGGGATATGGAAGGAAAGGGTGAGACTTTTTATGGAAGCCTCAGACCCTAGGATTTATATCACAGTAAAAGAAGGGTCATATGTGCCCATGAAGGTTTCAGTCTTGGATGCCAATCAGAGAACACCTAAGGATTTCTCTGAAATGACAAAGGATGAAATTGTTCTAGCTACTATGGATAAGAGGGCTCAGAACATAATAGTGAGTGTCATAGATGATGCAACTTTTCAGAATCTGATACACTGTAAGACAGCTAAAGAGATGTGGGAAACTCTTATTGTGTACATGGAGGGTTCTAAAGAAGTAAGGCAAGACAGAAAATCCTTGCTAAATCAAGAATATGAAAGTTTTAGACAAGGAAAAGCTGATAGCATAACTGAGTGCTATAAGAAGTTCTACAGGATTGTGAATGAACTCATGTCCTATGGCAGAGAGTTCAGTAATTATGAACTCAATGACAAGTTTCTAAGGTCCCTAACAAAAGATTGGGACACCAAGATCTGTGCCATTAGAGAAATGGCTAAGTTGGCAGAAATTCCTCCACCTACACTGTTTGGCAAACTGTTGTCTTATGAAATGCAGTTGACAGTGAGGAAAGAAGAGGAGAAATCAACAAGAAGTGAACATAAGGAAAGGACAGTGGCCTTCAAAACAGAAGCCCTCAGAAGGTACAGAGGTAAGTCACCAACTCCACCTCCAAAGGTTGCTGAAACTGAGTCAGATGAGTCAGCAAGTACAAAGTCTGAAAGCAGTGAAAGTGATGAGAACTTTGCTGCCTTCACTAGACATTTTCAAAAGTTCTTGAAGAAGAAACAGTGGATGACAAGGCCTTCTACTTCACAGGGAAAAGAAGACTTTTATCAGAATAAAAAGGCTTCAAAGAAGGACAGGAAAAAGACTAAGTCTAGCAAGGTAACTCTTTCAAAAATAGTTTGCTATTGCTGTAATAGACAAGGTCATGTTGTTGCTGATTGTCCAGAAAAAAGAAAGGAGTCTAGTGACAAGAAGAAGACTCATTTCAAAGGCAAGAAAGAAAAGTCATTTGTTGCCAAAAATGAGAAGACCCTGTCAGATATCTCTTCATCAGAAACTGAGTCAGATGCTGAGGCATATATAGGGTTGTTTGCTGAAGAAGAAGAAGAAGAGTTCATGCAGATTATGAATTCTATATATGAACAAGAAGACAGTCAATGCCAAGGGCTAATGGCATTGACAGAAAGTGACAAAATCCTGGAGCAGCCTGGACCTAGTAAGGTACAACATTGTTCTTCCAGTTCAATTTCTTGTGCCAGTACAGAATCAGATTCATCTTCATCAAGTGATGAGAGTGTATCTGAGTCTGAATAAGATATTCATCAGCTGATAGATGAATATAAAGTTCTGTTGCAAGCTTATAAGAAGAGCAAGTCCCTAGCCAAAAGTCAGGCAAACGAAATTGCTAATCTCAAAGCTATGACAACTGATTTTGAGAAGTCTTTTGATCAAAAGCTTAATGAGATAGCCAGACTGAAGCACATAACAGTGATTCAAATGGGGACTATATCATTTAAGAATGATCAAATCAAGAGTCTAGAGATTAATCTTCAGAAGGAGAAGGACTTAGTTGCTAGGTTTTCTAAACATAAGTCAGTTTTACCCATAATTGATGAATTTGTTCATCACAAAGGTAAAGTTGGACTGGGATTTACTAGACCTGCAAGGACTGTTCAGTCCAAGTCCAAGTCCAAGGGCAAAGCCCCAACACTCAACAAGTCAGCTTTAGATAAGACAACAAAGACAGTACCTAAGCAAATGTACAATAAGTTTGAGTGTTGGTGTTGTGGCAAGGTTGGCCACTTTGCAATGGACTATTGGCACAATGCTAGTGCCAAAGTGAGTAGCAAACTACCTGTTGGAAAGCCTGCAGGTAGCTTTGTCAGGTTGCAAACTAACAAGTACCAAGGACCAAAGAATTCTTTGGGTTCTAAGGTTCATTAATCTGTTTTGCAGGTGAGTCCAAGTGGCCATGCCCCAATATGGTACTTGGACAGTGGATGTTCCAGACATATGACTGGAACTAGAGAATTACTAAGGGACTACATTCCAATCAAAGATGGTCCAAAAGTCACCTTTGGTGGTTCTGAAAAAGGAATCATCAAAGGATTTGGTAATATTTCTAGCAACTTGGTTACCATTACTCAAGTGGCTTATGTTAAAGGGTTGAAACACAACCTAATAAGTATAAGTCAATTAAGTGATGTAGGGTATGACATCTCATTTGTTAAAGATGGTTGTCATATCAGGAGGTCAACTGATCAAGAGATCATTTTGACTGGTTATAGGAAAAGAAATGTCTATTGCTTAGACATTATGGTTGAGAACAATGGTTCTCCAGTGTGTCTTGTAGCTGATGAGACAGTCTCTCATTGTGTCAAATAGCACAAGAGTCTAGCCCATCTTAACTACAAGACAATTGGCAAACTCTTTAGCAAAGAGTTAGTGAGGAATGGTCCTCAAGTTAAGTGTGTTAAAGATGGTATTTGCTCAGCTTGTCAAAAGGGCAAGCAGACTAAATCCACCTTTAGAAGCATAGAAAACAAAGATGCTGTGAGGTGTTTATACCTCTTGCATATGGATCTCTTTGGTCCAATGCCAGTTCACGACCTAGGTAGGAAGGTCTATACCTTTGTAGTTGTAGATGACTACTCAAGGTTTTCCTGGGTGTTCTTCTTAAGACAGAAATCTGAAACACCTAGTGTCTTTTATAGCTTTGTCAAGCAAATTCAGAATGAACTAGATAGTACAGTGGTCAAGATTAGAAGTGACCATGGTACTGAATTTCAGTCTGATAGTATGGCAAAACTATGTGAAGACTTTGGGATATTTCAAGAGTTTTCTTCACATAGAACACCTCAGCAAAATGGCATTGCTGAGAGGAAGAATAGGACCTTGATTGAGGCTGGTAGGACCCTATTAAGTGATACATCACTACCAGAATATTTCTGGGCTGAAGCAGTTAATACTGCATGCCATGTTATTAATAGGGCTACCATAACTAAAGGCCTCAACAAGACCCCCTATGAGGTTGTGAAAGGCAGGAAACCAAACCTATCCTACTTCAGGATCTTTGGTTGTAAGTGCTTCATACATGGTAAGTCTTACTTGACCAAGTTTGCTGCCAAGTCCCAAGAGGGAATTTTTGTTGGGTACAACAACAACAGTAAGGCTTATAGAGTCTACAATTTATCTACACAAGTTGTAGAGGAATCTGTACATGCAGTATTTGATGATACTAAACTTATTAACAATGAGTTGTCTAGTAGTGTATGCAGCTCCACAGGTATAACAAAGAAGATGGATAAGCTCACTATAGAAGGAGAACCTGCTACAAGACAGCAAGTAGAAGATAGTGGCTGCTGTCCAGGGGGAGTACTACATGTACCTTATGTAGAAGAAGTACAAGGAGTGCAGCAAGATGAAGGAACTGAAGAGGTTCAACCAGAAGTCAGGATGCCTCCAGCCAATAGGAATCTTAGAGATCATCCAGTAGAGCAGATTATTGGTGATCCAAGACAGGGGGTACAAACAAGGAGCAGAAATCTGAATGCAGCAATCTACTCCAGTTTTCTATCTCAAGTTGAACCAAAGAAGTTTGAAGAAGCCATTCTAGATCCACAATGGACTGAAGCAATGCAAGAAGAGCTGAATCAGTTCAAGAGGTGCAAGGTCTGGGAACTTGTTCCTAAACCCAAAGACCACAATATAATAGGAATCAAGTGGATCTACATGAATAAGTTGGATGAACAAGGTGTCATCATTAAGAACAAAGCAAGATTGGTTGCTAAAGGATATAGGCAGGAAGAAGGTATTGACTTTGATCAAACCTTTGCTCCAGTAGCCAGACTGGAAGCCATAAGGATGTTCCTGGCCTATGCAACCTTTCAAGGATTCAAAGTTTACCAAATGGATGTCAAGTCAGCATTTCTGAATGGTAATCTAAAAGAGGAAGTCTATGTGGAACAGCCATCAGGTTTTGTTGATTCAACTCTACCTAATCATGTCTATAGACATAAGAAAGCTTTATATGGGTTAAAGCAAGCCCCTAGGGATTGGTATGAAACCATATCTAGTTTCCTTATTGAGAACAAGTTCTCAAGGGGGAAAATAGATAAGACTCTATTCCTTAGGGAATCTAGAGGCAAAGTTATACTAGTCCAAATATATGTAGATGACATTATATTTGGGTCTACTGAAAGCAGCTTTTGCAAAAAGTTTGCAAAACTTATGCAAGGTCAATTTGAGATGAGTAGTATGAGAGAGCTAAAGTTTTTCTTGGGTCTCCAAGTTAAACAGACTGAGAATGGATTATCCGTATGCCAGTCCAAGTTCACCCTAGAACTCATAAGGAAGTATGGTATGGATTCATCCTGTACCATGAAAACTCGTATGGGGTCAAGTATGTCTCTTAGCAAGGATGATGCAGGGAAACCTGTAGATGAAACCTTGTATAGAGCGATAGTTGGCTCCCTATTATACTTGACTGCAAGTAGACCAGATATCATGTATGCTACATGTGTCTGTGCAAGGTATCAAGCCTGCCCTAAAGAGTCTCATTTGACAGCAGTCAAAAGAATATTGAGATATCTAAAGGGCACTCCCTATCTAGGCCTCTGGTACCCTAGGAATGAGGATTTTGAACTAACAGGTTATTCAGATGCAGACTTTGCAGGATGCAAAGAAGATAGAAAAAGCACTACTGTAACCTGTCAGTTCCTAGGTGGAAGACTAATTTCATGGAGTAGCAAAAAGCAAACAAGTGTGGCTATCTCCACTGCAGAATCAGAATATGTGGCTGCTGGAAGTTGCTGTGCTCAACTTCTATGGATACAACATCAGCTTGAGGACTATGGAATTCAGGTAAGTAGAACTCCACTCTTTTGTGATTCTACTAGTGCTATTTCAATAGCCAATAATCCTGTATCCCATAGTAGAACACAACATATTGAAATTAAATATCATTTTCTTAGGGAGCATGTAGAAAGAAAAGATATTTTACTGGAATATGTTAGAACTAATAATCAACTAGCTGATATGTACACTAAGCCCCTAGAAGAAGCTAAGTTCAATAGGTTTAAAATTAAACTAGGAATGATAAACTTAGAATAAGTTTATAGTATTGGCTAAGTAAAATAGTGTCGACACACAGAGTTGTCTGTGTCGAGACAGTATAGTGGTGTCGACACTTCAGAGCAAAGGTGTCGACACATCTAGGAAGTTAGTATCGACACTTCAGGATATTAGTGTCGACACATGACAAGTAGGTGTCGACACATCCAAAGTGGTGTCGACACTTAGTTTTTACTCAGAATTATCTAAGTAAAGTCTCGACTATGTGTCAAGTTAAGTGGTGTCGACACATAAACAAGTGTCGACACATATAATCTGTTGACTAAACTTATGTCGACACATATGTGTCGAGACATTATAAGTCAGTGTCGACACTTATTGCCAGTGTCGACACAATTTAAGTTAGCTGCCAGTGTGGTCTGGATTCTAAAATGAAAATTGGCTCTGTTTTTAATAGAAAGGGCATGAACAATCAAGGGAAATTCCTTTCTGAGATTGTTGGAAAAGTCATATTAAGCAAACCAGGAGGGCATGATAGGGTATCTGCCTCTATGTTCAGCATTATGACCAGGATTATCTTCACTCTGAACACTGACTGGTCTGTTATAGTGTTTGAGAAAATCAAGGAAAGCCTGAAGAAGCCTAACCTGGGCAGAATTTTAAGTCTTTACCTTGCTGGTGTTATACCTGAAGTTATGGGTCAGGCTGCTGGAAGCAAAATCAACCATATGAGAAAAATGGATTTGAGGATATTCTCCAGATGGGACAGGGTGTTGACTAAGGAGATGTCAACCCCTGAGAAGATAATTTCTGAAAAAGTATCACCTCCAAAGAAGAAGAGGAAAACTGCTCCAGTGGCTCAAGTGTCCACTATCAGCTCTGACAGTGAAGAACAAGTGGTTTTCTCAACTGATGAGGATGAAGACACAGGAACTGTTGTGAAGTCTCCAGCTCCTCCAAATACTGCTGAAATCCAGGGGGAGCTACCTCAAGCTAGCCCCATACACAAGGATCACATCCAGGGGGAGCCACTAGTTGTAGAAGAATAAACTACACTAGAAAGTGAACAAGCAACCAACATCATTCTAAAGGTAATCTCTGAACTAAATGCTTTAGATTTTCCTATAGAGGATACTGATTTGTCTAATGTTCATCAGCCAACTCAGCTAAATAGCCAAGTCCCAGATGTTGTCCTAGAAGACATATCTGTTGTAGTAGAAGTTGTATCTGATCCAGTGGTAGAAGAGCCCAGAGTTTCTCAAGCTCATTCTCCACAAGAATTTACAATGGAAGATTTATTTCTAAATCTGGATCAACAAGACTTTGATAAGGACAATGCTGCTGCTGAGGGGGAGAATGATCCACTTGAGGGGGAGCAAGTGCAAATTCATGAAGACCCTGCCAGGCAAGAGACTGAGAAGGCACCAGATGTGCAGACTGAGAGGCCCCCAAGCCCTAAGGAGAGGGTAGAAATTGCTAGCTCCTCAGCCTCTGAAGATGAGGAGGCTACAAGGGCTAAGAAGAAGAAATTTCAGGTCTTCAAAAGAAGAAGCCAAAGTTATAAGAAGGCTCTCCAAACTGTTGCTCCACAGCCTATATCTCTGCCAGCACCAACTATTGATTATAGTGCACTGATGGTTGCTATGCAGATTAAACTGGATGAACACAGGAAAGCAATTGAGAAGTATGTGGATGAAGGGCAGAAATCATTGCAGTTTGATCTGGCCCAGGATATCAAGTCAATAAGATTTGAAATGAATCTTAACAAGAAGGAAATGACTGACTGCTTCCACAAGGGTGGGAATGCAGTAGTCTATCTTGCAACTCATCAAGAAAAGATAAAGGCTCAAGTAGATGACATAGCACTGAAGCAGGGGTATGTTTTAGAGAACCAAATCAGAATGAATGACAATTTGACAGCATCTCACAATGCTATTGTCACATAAATGAAGAACATAGCTGCTGGACCTTCTACCTCTACTGCTACTGTTAAAGCTGAATTTGACAAAGTATTTCAAGAAGAAATCACTGCTATTAAGACTGCCATTCAAGAATCTCAAAAGATCATAACTGACAAACTCCAAAGGTTAAAACCTTTCTTTAAAGATGGAGTTAATTATTTGGATAATCAAGTCAGATTTCAAAAAGATGATGTCAGAGATCATATAGAAAGAGAAGTCATAAAGGGGGAGAGGGTTTTAGTCAAAGCCAGCTCTGATCATGCCAAGTGGATATCAAATTCTATCAGAGCCACTCTTAGATATCCTCCTCTTTGTGATGATGACAATGTTGCTGAATCTGGAATTAATCCTGTCTATATAGGAGGGGAGCAACCTGAAGTAGCTCAAGTCATCTACCCTCCTCCAGATTTTGACATGATACATGTTGATGTACAGTCCATGTATAGCCCACCTGGGGGAAAGGACAATGTCATTATTGAGAAAGTTGTTCAGCCTATATCTGAAGCTATGCAAGAAGCACTGCAGAAAGAAGAAGAGACTAGATTGTCTAAGAAGAAGTTCAGGGAGCAAGCTGAACAAAGACCTGACTTTGAGCAGTGGAGCCCCACCTCAAGAAACATTATATTGACTGCCTGGAAAGCTGCCAAAGATAACATTCAAGACATGAACAAATGGTTTTCTGAGGCTGAATGGAGAAAACATGAGACAAGGCAGGAGGCCATAGTTCAATATAGAAGGAAGGCCAAGATGGGAAAGCTACCTCCTACTGGTCAGGAGCCTAGCAAGTACTTTCCAAAGCCATATCATTATTTTGAAAGGCAGAAGATTAAAGCAGAAGAGCTTAAGAAGAAAGATCTGAAAGGCAAGAAGCCTGCTGATGCTGAAGTTGCTGAAGCTCCTGTTCAAGCCAAAGTTCAAGCTGGAAAAGGAATAGTGATTAACGAGCCTGAACAGAAATAGAATTAGAATTTTCTTATAGTTTACTATGTAATCTTTTTGATGTAAAACATTCTGTAAACTTTTGAAAATGAATATGACAGATATTAGAACAATGTGTTATATGTTAAATCTATTTCATATTTGTTCTGTGATGATGTCTATGTATACATGTTTGATTGATACATGTTTATGATTGCCCTGCTATATATAATCCTGCTTTACATCATTTTGTAATTTAATTATGAATGGTGTATATCATTGACTAAGAGTTATGACTTCTCCAAATAGGGAGAGATTGTTGGGTACATTGGTTTAAATGTACCTGATTTGAAGAAGCCTCACCCTACTCAATGATATACATCAAAATGTATTTGATGTATTTTGAGTTACTTGTGCAGGTTAAGTATTTGCAGGAATGAAGCAAAAAGTTTCTAAGTCCATGTGTCGACACCCAGAGGGAAAGTGTCGACACTTAAGAAGACTTGTGTCGACACCCATGCAAGCAGTGTCGACACTTGGAGTCATTGTGTCGACACCAGGGATGCTGAGTCGACACCAGACAGAAAGTGTCGACACAAGGAGCTGTGTCGACACTCAATGAAGAAAGTGCAGTGAAACAGTGTCGACACTTAACAGTTGTGTCGACACCCAGTGAAGCTGTGTCTACATCAGAAAGTGTCGACACTTGCAGCTGTGTCGACACTCAGCAAAAGTTAGCAGAGACTAAGTGTAAGTGTCGACACCCAGAACAATGTGTCGACACTCAACAGAAGAGTCAACACTTAAAGAAAGTGTCGACACCTAGAACAATGTGTCGACACTCAACAAAAGAGTCAACACTTGAAGAAAGTGTCGACACAAGAAAGTATGTGTCGACACTTAGCTGAAGACTCAACACTTGAAGAAAGTGTCGACACATGGAGCTGTGTCGACACTTAGCAAAGATCAGCAAGTTCAACAAATTATTCTAAGTACAAGTGTCGACACTAAGGGGATGTGTCGACACACAGCTGAAGTCTCAACAGAAGAATCAAGTGTCGACACAAGGAGCTGTGTCGACACTCAGCAAGTATCAACACTGAAGACAAGTGTCGACACCAAGAAGCAGTGTCGACACTGACAAGATCAACACATGAAGATGTGTCTACACAAAGGTGTTGTGTCGACACTTAGAAGAATTCAGCAAAATACTGAAGTACAAGGACTTGTGTCGACACACATTATCAGTGTCGACACATGAAGAAGAAGCAGTGTCGAGATATAAGATCTACAACACAAGGAGTTGTGTCGACACCTTGTAGACTAGTGTCGACACTTAGACAACTTGTGTCGACACTTGGTCTATAAGTGTCGACACTTAACGACAGAAAGTCTCGACACTTTCAGACAGTTAGAGAATTTTCAAGAACTGACTGGATGACTTGACAGCTGCCATTCCAGCCGGTCTACATCACCTGTCAGAGTTGTCAGAAAACAGTTATGAACCGGACCAGCCGGTTACCATGAAGAAGGCCTATAAATATGCTTATACAGTCTACAGAAGTTGTTGTTGAGATGATTGATTGATCAAGTATCAAAGAAGATCTAGCTTTCAAGTGAAGATCTAAGAAGTTGGAGAGAGAGAGCTTCATCCAAGAAATCATTTGTTGGAACTAGACTGAGAAGAAGGGTTCAAATTTATTCTGAATCTTAAGTAGCAGAGATCAAGGATCAACTGCAGAAGGAGTCAATCTTATTGAGTTCTACTTTCAAGAAGCTTTGAAGAAAGCTAAGTCAAATTGATTTCAGCTGAGTTCTTCCAAGAACTCATCAAGAAACTCACATCTCATCTCTTTATTCTCTGAGTTGTTGAGTTAACATTATTGTATTCATTTTTATCTTGTAGGATCCTTTGGATCTGAGTCTTGTAAGCCTGCAATTATAAAGGCTGAGGGTAGGAGAGTTTTATCTCTGAGTGTAGGCCTTGGTGGCTGAGTGTAGGCCTTGGTGGCTGAGTGTAGGCCTTGGTGGCTGAGTGTAGGCCTTTGTGGCTGAGTGTAGGCTTTGTGAAAAGCTGAGTTGTAGGGCCTTGGGCCTGAGATGTAGGAGCCTGTTTTGGGTTCTGAGATAGTGGAGAAGTTTGGCCGAATCTAGTACACTGCTAGATAGGTGAAGGGGGAAAGTGGATGTACCCAAACCTTGGGGAACCACTATAAAACTGTGTGTCTGTGTGATTGTGGTTTGCTGTGAATGCTGTGTGAATGCTGTGCACTAGTAGCTTAAATTCTGTAATTATAAGTTGCATTCTGCCTTAAAAGTTAAAAAGAATTTGGTCACCTATTCACCACCCCCCTCTAGGTGATTAGGTACAATATCTTTCAGCATGAATGCCCACTAATACCAAATAGGAATGTTATACATACACCGGTACAAGCCTTAAGGCCTTACAAAATTGTTCACTTCATATTACATGTTTTACAAACCTCGGCACACAGGCCGGTCATACATGAATAAAAACAGTAAACACTCCAATTAGGCCTTCGAGGGCCGGCTTCGCAAATTGGGCTTTCGCCCGCTATTGACCGCTTGGTCCAGCAGCACCTGCAAGCAACAAAACCACAGCACGGTGGCAAAACAAGGCAACGGTCAGCAATGCTGACCAAATTATAACGATCCCGCCCCCAGCTCGGGGCAGCGATGCTCCTTCCCTGCATTTCATTAGCATAAGCGAGCAATATATCAACTCATTGCATCACAGGAGTTGGCATGCATGGCCACACGCCCCGTGCTCTCAGGGCACATTCTCGGTGATCGCAGTCTAAGCCGCTAACTCACCACCATCTCCAGGACGGCAATATCTCGTGAGCAAAATGGTCTTTTAGGCAGACGTTACGACACTTTAATGTCATCAACAACCTATGTCACGACACTTTAATGTCATCGACAGAAAGACCTGACCTTTATGCCCTCGGCATAAAGCAGGAACGGTTCCCACTCAACCCGTTGCTCACTTGCCACGACACTTAAATATCATCGGCACGAGTTAAGTTTCCCCGAAGCCCGTGAATCGACCGTACAATGTTTCATAACTCAGTTATGTACTAGTTGGCTCCTAGGCCCACAAGTTGGCAAGATCACACATCCGCCAAGTTTTCCGGGTGCACCTTTGGGTTAATCCCCAAGGCTCCCTGTTGCAATCTACCACGTAGAAAACCCGAAAAACAACCAATCACGCGGAGTCTTCTCCGGCATTTATGCAATGCAACATCACTGATCCAAACCAACATGTCCTGGTAGGCTTCACATATCATGCCTATGTCCGTTCTCGCTTACGGACTCTAAACAACTGGGACTTCACATATTTACCCGAAGGAACGCCTCCAACTCACCGCAAACTCGCGAGAGCGGGCTTCCTATGCAAAGAAGGAGAGCTACACATGCTCAAGAAGAGAATCGTTACCCTAACGTTCCTCTTTGGCGCCATGGAAAAGTAAGCGGATGAAAAGCACCGCACTAGATTTGCCTCCGTGGATCCGGAGTCGGCTCGCGATTTGGAGCTTCAAAGCTCCTCCAATGGCAGGATCTAGCTCCTTCTTCCTTCCTTAGCTCTCCTCTCTCTCTAAGCTTTAGAAAGATAACAACTTATGAAAAGTGAGGGTTTCTAAGGCCCAATCCCGGGTATATCCCTTCAGGAACAACCCCTAGCCGTTGGATCATCAATTAAAGAAACGAACGGCTTTGATTCGGGACTAAAATGCCCAATCTGGACCGCACACAGCCTGGCACACGCCCGTGTCCAGGGCCGTGTGCCTCATTCGCCGTCAAAATCGGCTCGCCTGGAACAACACACGGGTATCGAACACGCCCGTGTTCGACCTGACATGCCCGTGTTCCACCTGACACGGCCGTGTGGCCGGCCGTGTACCCCCATCGTTTTTCCCCGAAAACAACCCGAGCACTGCACGGGTTCTAGGACACGCCCGTGTCACCTCAACACGCCTGGGCTCCAGGCCGTGTACACAGTCTCGACACTCGACACTTCGTCGAGCGAAGATCGTCGACCTGACGACACGGCCTTGGACACGCCCATGTCCTAGGCCGTGTGCCTTGTCTCGACACATCGTCGAGCAAAATGTCGACTCCCCGGGACGAGTGTCGACACGGGTCGACATGCCCTGCGACACGCCCGTGTCGTAGGCCGTGTGCCAGGTCTCGACACTTCGTCGAGTGCGGAGTGTCGACTTCGCGGGCTGAGTGTCGACACGGGTCGACACGGTCTGCGACACGCCCGTGTCGCAGGCCGTGTGCCCAGTCTCGACACAATATCAAGAGCAAAATGTCAACTTCGCCGGCTAAGTGTCGATACAAGCTTGACACGCCCTGGGACACGCCCGTGTCCCAGGCCGTGTGCCTCCTGCCAGAACCCAAAACTGGCTCAGAACGTCCCCCGTCGCTCCTTTGAGTTTCGGGGCGCTACAACTCTCCTCCTCTTAACAGAATTTCATCCACGAAATTATATAAAGGAAGGACATGTACAAAACCAAAATTTGTACCTGAGCGGAACAACTCCGGATACTCGTCAAGCATAGTCTGCTCTCGTTCCCAAGAGAGCTTCTCACGACCACAATTGTCCCACCGGACCTTGACCATTCTGATCTCTTTATTGCGTAGCCACTTGACTTTCGAGTCCTCAATCCACACGGGCTTGACCTTTGTCGTCAGCCCACTATCCACCGGCACTTGATCAACCGCGATCACTTGCGTAGGCTCTTGCACTGCCTTCCGAAGCACCGAAATATGGAATACATCGTGTAATCCACCAAGCTCCACTGAAAGCTTCAACCGATAGGCCGCTTCACCAACTCGCTCCAGAACCTCAAACGGCCCAAGGTACCTCGGGCTTAGCTTTTTCAATCGCTGCACCCGCGAGACACCCTTGAACGGCTTGATCTTTAAGTACACATAGTTGCCCACAGCGAACTCCACGTTCTTGTGCTTGGCATTATAGTACTTCGCTTGCTGGTCCTGAGCGATAAGTAACCTCTCCCGAATGGTTCTCACCAAAGAAGTAGCATCCTCCACTTCCGATCGCTTATACAACTTTGACTCACCCGTTTCTAACCAAGACAACGGCGTG
Source organism: Platanthera guangdongensis (assembly GCA_039583875.1). Classification (NCBI taxonomy): domain Eukaryota; kingdom Viridiplantae; phylum Streptophyta; class Magnoliopsida; order Asparagales; family Orchidaceae; genus Platanthera; species Platanthera guangdongensis. Next base: position 1,646,299 of record CM077149.1, on the reverse strand, counting down.
CGACATTTTCTACCATATAGGGCCTCGAAGGGCGCCATTTGAATACTCGCTTGGTAGCTGTTGTTGTATGCGAACTCCACCAAATAAAGGTGGTCTTCCCATTGCTTCCCAAAATCCAAGACACACATGTGGAGCATGTCTTTCATAGTTCTATTGACCCTCTCGGTCTGCCCATCCGTTTGCGGATGGAAGACTGCTGAATTTCAACTTTGTTCCCAACATTTGCTGCACAAGCCTCCAATCATTGGACATGAACCGCCCATCTCGGTCACTCACGATGCTGCGGGGCACACCATGAAGTCGTACTATGTTATCCACATAAAGTTTTGCCAACTTCTCCACCGGATCATCCTTCCTATGCGGAATGAAGTGCGACACCTTCGTTAACCGATCCACGACCACCCAAATGGCGTTGTTCCCCTTTGGCGACCTTGGCAAACCGTGCACAAAGTCCATAGAGATGTCGTCGAATTTCCACTCCGGAATAGGCAAGGACTTAAGAAATCCTCCCGGCTTTTGACATTCCGCCTTCACCAAGGCGCAAGTTTGGCACTTCGCTACGTAGAGCGCCACATCTTTCTTCAAACCCGGCCACCAAAACAGTTTCTTCACATCGCGGTACATCTTCGTGCTCCCCGGGTGAATTGAGTACTTGGTATGGTGCGCCTCATACAACAATTCCACCCGCAAATTACCCACACTTGGGACTCACAGACAACCGTCTTTCCAAAGCAATCCGTACTCCACAATGAATTGGGAATTTGACCCATCCAGAGCCTCCACCATGAACTGCTTCATATGAGCATCCATATCCAAAGCCTGCCGAATCCGATCAGCCAGGTCATATTGGACTTCAGTCCAATTCAAAACTGCTTCAGCACTTGACTGCCTATCCACACAAACAATCTCCAACGCCTCCAACTCCCGCACCAACCGCTCATCATGCACCAATAGCCAATTGGCTTGAGCTGGGGCTCGGCGACTCAACGCATCCGCAACCGCATTCCCTTTACCAGACACGTAGTGGATCTTGAATGTATAGTTCCCCAGGAACTCCATCCATCTACGCTGCCGCATATTCAGATCTTTCTGATCAATCAGATATTTCAGGCTCTTATGATCGGTGTAGATATCAATCTTCACACCGTACAAATAGTGTCTCCACAGCTTCAAGGCAAAAATCACGGCCGTTAACTCCAAGTCATGGACCGGATAGTTCCTTTCATACACTTTTAGCTGTCTCAAGCCATAAGTTATTACACTTCCGTGTTGCAGTAGCACGCAACTCAAACCGCTGCCCGAAGCATCACTATAAATCTCATAGCCTTCGGTCCCACATGGCGAACTCAGCACAGGCGCCGTGGTCAACCGACACTTCAACTCCTCAAAAGCTCGTGCGCACTCCGGCATCCAAACGAACTTATGCTCCTTCCTCGTCAAAGTAGTGAGAGGTAACGCTATCCGCGAGAAGTTCTCTACGAAGCGCATATAATAGCCGGCAAGCCCCAGAAAGCTCCGGACTTCCGCTACCGTAGCAAGCTCAGGCCACTCCTGTATCGCAACAATCTTTGTCGGATCCACAGCAATACCCCCTCCACTCACTATATGACCGAGGAACGCCACTGAGGATAACCAAAACTCGCACTTCGAGAACTTGGCATACAGTTGATTCCTCCTTAGCGTCTCCAAAACCAAATGAAGATGCTTGAAGTGATCTTCCTCACTTTGCGAGTACACCAAAATATCGTCGATGAAGACGATCACAAAATGGTCCAAGTACTCCCTGAAAGTCCTGTTCATCAAATCCATGAACACTGACGGCGCATTAGTCAGCCCAAATGGCATGACCGTAAACTCATAATGCCCGTATCTCGTACTGAACGCTGTCTTCGGGATATCACTCTCCCTTATTCGCAGTTGATAGTACCCAGCCTTGAGATCCAACTTCGAGTACACCGTCGACCCTACCAACTGATCAAAAAGATCATCAATCCGGGGGATCGGGTACTTGTTCTTCTCCGTCAGCTTGTTGAGCTCCCGATAATCAATACATAGCCTCAAGCTTCCGTCCTTCTTCTTAACAAAGAGGACCGGTGCGCTCCAAGGCGAAGAACTCGGACGCACATACCCTTGCTCCAACAACTCTTGCAGTTGAACTTTCAGCTCCGTCATTTCCTTAGGCGCTAGCTGATAAGGAGATCGTGACACAGGCTTTGCACCTGGCACTAGCTCAATCATAAAATCTATCTCCCGTTGAGGCGGGGCTCCAGGAAGATCTGCGGGGAATACATCAGGGTATTCCGATACCACTGAAATACAATCCAACGCGGGCTTCGGCTTTGCAACCTCCACTAGCGTAAAGAACAATTCTGCACCGGCACGAACCTCCTTCACCACCTGAAGAGCATACATCAACGTCTTGCTCGACCCCTTTAAGCCCGTAAAAGTCGTTTCACGACTTGCTCCCAGCTTGACTTCCTTGCTACCGCAATCTATATGGGTCTGCTGCTCTGAGAGCCAGTCCATGCCAAATATGACGTCGAACTCCACCAACAGAAGTAACGACGCCTGCAGATCGAACTCCTGATTCCCAATACGAATCTTAACATCGCAGATCCTATCCGCACGCATCGAACACCCATTGGGCAACAACACATCTAGCTTATCCTTCGCCATCGAAGAAGGGACTCCGATGCGTGATATAAATTCCTCGGACAAGAAGGAATGTGAAGCTCCCATATCGAAGAGTGCTCTTGCCGGATTTTCATAAATCAATACAAATCCTAAACAAGCAGTGGTAAGGTAACATGTGCATAACAAGTATTTAAAGAAATTGACTTGCTATAAATTAAACCGTACATGTCACCACATTAGCCTGTTTGATGGCCTCCTGTTGGCCAAGATTATAGACCCTTGGTTGGACCAGAGCATAGTGGGATGCGGTCGACTCCACCGCCTTTCCCTTCTCTTCATAAGTCGCTCCCGGCCTCCTTTCGGACTTGGGACGTCCGCTCCGGCACTCACGGGCATAATGCCCCAACTTCCCACAGTTGTAACATGCGCCCGGGGTCCGACCCGTAGTCGCCCCAGAAGCACCAACAGAGAGGGCTAGACCCGAAGTCTTAGCTTTCTTGTTCCACTTTCGAAACACAGACTTTGAGGTGTTCGGCATTCTGAACTCCGACCTCTTCTCGCCCAAGATTTTCTTTGCCTGCACATTCTTCATGTCCTTCTCCAAGGACCGGGCCGTGTTGACCAAGGTCAAGAAACCCTGCGTCATCGGCCCCGAGAGTAGTAATCTCAACTCATCTCTCAAGCCTTCGTAGAATCGATTCGTCTTGCGCTCCTCATCCGCGATGGTGGAGCTAGCATAACGACTCAAACGAGTAAACTCATGGAGATATTCATCCACGGTCCTCTCACCCTGAACCAACTTCAGAAACTCATTCTCCAACGCTATCCTCTGCGCCGAAGGGAGGTATCTAGCCAAGAACAATCTCGAGAACTCCTCCATCGAGACATCAACAAGTTGCCTACCTCTCAACAAGTGCAGCTCCAATCCTTCAAACCACATTCTCGCTTCACCATCCAGAAGGAACGTAGTGATGGTGGTCATTTGCCACTCCTCCGTCTCCGTTGCTGTCATGACTCTCTTCACCCTGGAGAGCCAGTCTTCAGCTTGAGATGGGGTTCCCAACCCCGAGAATACCGGAGGGTTAAAGCTCATTACATGCTTAAGCTGCCACTCAGTTGCCCTCCTTGGCACCAACGGTTCCACTACCACTTGTTCCACTCTCCTCGGCTCAGCCTCTTGCAGCGGTACCTGCTCCATCGCAGGAGCGGGCTGCTGTGTTTGCCTTGCAGGCTGCGCATTTATCACGGCCAACACTGCTTCGTCCACCAATCGTATGTTCTCAGCCGATAGAGGTGTTGTAGGAGCAACATTTGGTGCACTGCTAGCCTCAAAAACTCGACGTTCCGACGGCCCAACACCACTTCTGGTCACCTATAGTGGTACAAAACACCGTTAAGCGACCAAATAAAATTGCAAACAACAATTATAGGAACACACAGGTTTCTCAAACACATGTATTTCATTCCTAAGTGGACATTCATGGGTTCTTTTACTGTTATAACGATGACGCACACAGTGTGCTCACCACCCCTTTAAATGAATTCGCCCACGAATTCATTTTAAGCCCGACCAAAACCAGTAGTCTGATACCAAATTGTAACACCCCCTATCCGTCGCATAGCATATAGCAGTAGGTCCGGCCGGGGCCCGACGCCATATACCACAGACAGACTGGGTGGTTACTCATGGAAACCATCCAACCAATCATAACGTCCTACACAGAGCATTCTAGCGGAAGCAGTTTATAAATGTTGCAATAAAGAACCCAACACTAAATCATGAATGTCCACTAATACCAAATAGGAATGTTATACATACACCGGTACAAGCCTTAAGTCCTTACAAAATTGTTCACTTCATATTACATGTTTTACAAACCTCGGCACGCAGGCCGGTCATACATGAATAAAAACAGTAAACACTCCAATTAGGCCTTCGAGGGCCGGCTTCGCAATTTGGGCTTTCGCCCGCTATTGACCGCTTGGTCCAGCAGCACCTGCAAGCAACAAAACCACCGCACTGTGGCAAAACAAGGCAACGGTCAGCAATGTTGACCAAATTATAACGATCCCGCCCCCAGCTCGGGGAGGCGATGCTCCTTCCCTGCATTTCATTAGCATAAGCGAGCAATATATCAACTCATTGCATCACAGGCGTTGGCACGCATGGCCACACTCCCCGTGCTCTCAGGGCACATTCTCGGTGATCGCAGTCTAAGCCGCTAACTCACCACCATCTCTAGGACGACAATATCTCGTGAGCAAAATGGTCTTTTAGGCAGACGTTACGACACTTTAATGTCATCAACAGCCTATGTCACGACACTTTAATGTCATCGACAGAAAGACCCGACCTCTATGCCCTCGGCATAAAGCAGGAACGGTTCCCACTCAACCCGTTGCTCACTTGCCACGACACTTAAATATCATCGGCACGAGTTAAGTTTCCCCGAAGCCCGTGAATCGACCGTACAATGTTACATAACCCAGTTATGTACTAGTTGGCTCCTAGGCCCACAAGTTGGCAAGATCACGCATCCGCCCAGTTTTCCGGGTGCACCTTTGGGTTAATCCCCAAGCCTCCCTGTTGCAATCTACCACGTAGAAAACCCGAAAAACAACCAATCGCGCGGAGTCTTCTCCAGCATTTATGCAATGCAACATCACCGATCCAGACCAACATGTCCGGGTAGGCTTCACACATCATGCCTATGTCCGTTCTCGCTTACGGACTCTAAACAACGGGGACTTCACATATCTACCCGAAGGAACGCCTCCAACTCACCGCAAACTCGCGAGAGCGGGCTTCCTATGCAAAGAAGGAGAGCTACACATGCTCAAGAAGAGAATCGTTACCCTAGCGTTCCTCTTTGGCGCCATGGAAAAGTAAGCGGATGAAAAGCACCGCACTAGCTTTGCCTCCATGGATCCGGAGTCGGCTCACGATTTGGAGCTTCGAAGCTCCTCCAATGGCCGGATCTAGCTCCTTCTTCCTTCCTTGGCTCTCCCCTCTCTCTAAGCTTTAGAAAGATAACAACTTATGAAAAGTGAGGGTTTCTAAGGCCCAATCCCGGGTAGATCCCTTCAGGAACAACCCCCAGCCGTTGGATCATCAATTAAAGAAACGAATGGCTTTGATTCGGGACTGAAATGCCCAATCTGGACCGCACACGGCCTGGCACACGCCCGTGTCCAGGGCCGTATGCCTCATTCGCCGTCAAAATTGGCTCGCCTGGAACAACACACGGGTATCAAACACGCCCGTGTTTGACCTGACATGCCCGTGTTCCACCTGACACGGCCGTGTGGCCGGCCGTGTACCCCCATCGTTTTTTCCCAAAAACAACCCGAGCACTGCACGGGTTCTAGGACACGCCCGTGTCCTTGCCCGTGTCACCTCAACACGCCTGGGATCCAGGCCGTGTACACGGTCTCGACACTCGACACTTCGTCGAGCGAAGATCGTCGACCTGACGACACGGCCTTGGACAAGCCCGTGTCCTAGGCCGCGTGCCTTGTCTCGACACATCGTCGAGCAAAATGTCGACTCCCCGGGACGAGTGTCGACACGGGTCGACACGCCCTGCGACACGCCCGTGTCGCAGGTCGTGTGCCATGTCTCGACACTTCGTCGAGTGAGGAGTGTCGACTTCGCGGGCTGAGTGTCGACACGGGTGGACACGCCCTGCGACACGCCCGTGTCGCAGGCCGTGTGCCCAGTCTCGACACAATATCGAGAGCAAAATGTCGACTTCGCCGGCTAAGTGTCGACACAAGCTTGACATGCCCTGGGACACGCCCGTGTCTCAGGCCGTGTGCCTCCTGCCAGAACCCAAAACTGGCTCAGAACGTCCCCCGTCGCTCCTTTGAGTTTCGGGGCGCTACATGTACAACCTCCGGGAAATTGTTAATTTAACTGTTCTGCACCCAACTATATAACTGTGGTTTTGTTCAATCTTCACTACTTCTAACGGAAAACTACTTGCATATAAGCATTGTGATGATAGTATCGTACGATGTAAAATTCTAAAAATTCATTCATTTGATATTAATACATACAAATTTGAAAACAACTGTTCGGTTTTAATTCTAACACAACATTACGGTTAAAAACTCTATAATAATTTTTTTAAGTTACTGCAATACTGGCATTACTGCATTCCTGAATTTCTTATAAAATTATTGTTACATTAATCCGAATCTAGCTATCATTAAAACCACTTTAACGGATTGAAATTTCAAGTTGTCGTTTTTGCCAAATTTAATTACAATACTGTACAGAATGACAGTATTAGTGTCATATATTAGCAGTATTACTATCCAACCATGCTAATCAAGCAGTCCAAAATAATATTCTCTATAAATAGCGCGACGTACTGGAATTGGCTATCATTAAAACTACTTCTAACAGAATGAAATTCTTTCAAGCTGTCGCTTTTACAATGTTTATGTAAAATAATGTAAATTATAATAGTATTGATGTCATATACTAACATTATTACTATCCAACCATGCTAATCAATCTCTCCAAAACAATATTTTCTAATTAGCTCGGCATAATGTGCGAAATGTTAAAAGTCTGCTAAAAAACCAGCACAGAGCTACAATTGTTTAACACATTATCTACGCAAGTCTCACTCTCCGTATAAGTCTTTCGACGAACAACACGACTGAAGCATTTCAACTATAATTTCCGCTAGAAATACTGGCATTTTTCTTCCAACTTTGAGTTTTCCGCCAACTACACTTCTTCCGGCTAACAGTCGTCTTCATAAACATAAGAACAAACAGTCCACAGTCGTCCCCGCTCTCTTGTGCTGGGATTCCTTCCACCGGTATAATCGACCATTCATGCACCCGTGCTGGAAGACTCCTGCCAATATCCTCATGCACAAACTTAAGCTTCAAAAAAAGAACATTAATTTGTTGTTGAATTAAAGGAGACCAAATTGAATTTTTAGCTTGTCATTCTCACCACTTCGTGTGTACTCCTTAGGTGTATTGGGTTAGGCAACGAGTCATAAAACTCCCATATTTCGTCTTTCATGTTGCCAACAACCAGAGCCCAATGGCCATTAACATAAATGAGAATTAAGAGTAAATCTGAGTACGTTACAGAATCCTTTGTAATGTGACTCAGCATAGTCTTGCTCCCTTTGAATTTGGCTCTTCTAAATTGCTGCAAAATAGAGTTGTGATCATTAAAGTTAATTGAAAGACTGTTAATTATAACAGTATTAATGTCAAGTAGGACTGATATTAATATAAGTTAGCGAGATCTGTCAGGTGTAGAGATAAAATGAAAATAGGTAAAAAATGAAAACAGGTACAATAGTTAGCGAGACCAGTATTAATTTGATACTTATGACTATTATTAATTATGACAGTATACTGTCAAATAATTCATCTAGGTTGTGAAGAAATGAAATAAATTGGAAACAAATATTCACTCACATCATGCGTGGGGGATATATAAAGGAATGACTTAAAACGTTCTTGAAATTTAGTGTTTTGCATGTTCAAGACAACGCTGTATGCATCTAGGTGGAGGTCACTAAGTCATCCAGACCATAGTAGTGCTTCCAAATCAGAGTGAAACAATTGCAAATTTTCATGCCAAAATATGATGTCGTTACTGCAACAATGCAAATACAATATGATCTATCATGACTTGTTTTTTCATAGTATTGTTTTAGAAAATTGGCAAATGTACATTTACCTAGCTGTGTATTTTTTCATTATATGATCTATAATGGCTTGTTTTTTGATGAAATCGAAACTCTCCCCGGGAATTGAAATGCTTCTTGAGTTAGAGAGAATCCTACTCTTCTCTTTCTGTCTGGCCGCTCCTTTATAGCTTTAATCAAGTTACTCTTGTGTAGTGTTTCTTGACTCTTCAAAGAAACAGTCGGCGGTGAAGAATGTGTGGATGTGGGTGTGTGGATTATTACTTCATTTCTTGAAGTCGGAGCCCGACTTGTGGGCTCTAATGCATCAAATCTTTCATCAAAGTGTCTTTGTAACTCAGTAATTTCTTGATTAACAAATTGACGTAGTTCATCAACACATTGCCTTACTTTTAAATCTATCTCAACTCCTATACTCTTTCGTTCCCTTATGAACCCCGTATCCATTTCCTTCTTCTCCTCTTTGCCCATATTCTTCCACTTTTTCCATCGCTTATCGTTAATCTTCCCAATCTTACTAGCGACAAACTTCATATATGATTCTCAATACTATCTTCTGCCTCCCCAACTACCTCCTCTTCTACATCTTCTTTTTTATCGGAAGAACTCTCAAAATCAGAAATCTCTTCCTCCTCAACTCCAAGAAGTGGCTGCTCACATGGAAGAACATTTACAAATGTATTAGAAACCTGATTAAAGTAGAAAGGATATAATAAAAGTCTGAATACGATAACTTAATACTGCGGAATGTATCAATTAATAGGAATAGAGTTGTACACTAACCATGCGAGTCTCCATCAGCATGGTATTTAACGAGGAACAAAATTTAGCGTGAAAGCTAATTTTAGAAGACCACTGATTCATTCGTAGTCTAACCATGTCATCAAAGACTTTTGTTACCTTTGTTACCTCTAAGAACCACACCTAAAAATTGTAAGGTTAGAGCTAAACTTTCATTGATAATCAACGTAAGTTCATAAACAACATGAAAATACGTACAAACAACAATACCGAACATCCTTCCATGTATCCTATGTTATCCTCATGACCTCTAGCAGACGCTTTAAGACTCAAAAGCCTAAACTGTGAGTGCATAAATTTGTGCATTGTGCACGACCAATTATATCTTTGAAACGCTTCTACCCCGCCAAAAATGTGTATACATTGTGGAATTTTTAAAACCTGCAGGGGGAAAAGGAGCTTGGATAGAAGATATTTTACCAAAATATCCACTCGACTCTTCTCTATATCTTCCGACCAGTCGGCCTTTGATAGTCGTTCCATATCAAGAAGTAAATCTTTTTGCTCGTAGATAGCAAATGGTCGTCTTTCGAACTTGAAATCAACTCCACGATTTGATAAACCTAACATCAACGTAATTTGGTTGGCGGGGAACTTCACATAGACATTGCCTATGAGAAAGGTCTTGTGCTTCCTTGAGTAAGCTTTCACCAATGTGGTGAGCAATGAAGTGTTTTGCTTAAGATCTAGAATTTCAATTAATTGCAGTATATCACTTTCGCGAAGACAATTCTTAGACCTCTCATTAATAACATCTAAGATGGGTTTTGCATGTTCTTTAAAAGAAGATATGTTGCACCGACAATTCTAAGTTTGGGAAGGACTCATCTGCAAATAGGAAATGCGCAGTAGCAGGATTAGATACAGAATTTTCTACAAACACTGTTAAAGATGGGCAGTAGCAGGATTAGACACAGAATTTTCTACAAATAATGTTAAAAATGGATGTATTTAACTTAACTAAACTCACTTTTATCAGTACAACACAGTTGTATTGGAAGCAAAACATTGTACGTTTAACCCTAAAAGACTATAACTGATGAAGATCAACACCTTGTTTAGTGGAACCATAATAAATACAAATGTTCAACAATAGTCTGTCATTTTAATTTGTTTAAAATCAGAAATTAGTTGGGCATAAGTACTATGTAAAGCTTCAAAAAAAATAGTAACGGTAAAACAATCATTTTTAAAACAGTGATATAGTAAATTGGCAATCAATTTAATGATATTGAAACATGGCACGGTATTACAGACAATACTTTAAACAAACAAGGTCAAATCTCGCAGTATTTAGGTTAAATACTGCCAAGTTGGACAGTACTACATAGTAGTACTAGTTGTAGTGTCAAATTTCACATTCCAGTCCATCTAATAAATTACAGCTGAATGTCCAATTATTTTTAAACTTTTCAATGTGTTACTTTCTACAAAGTATTTATAGATGCATAATTATTTTGCAATATTACGTATTCAAGTTAACTCTGTAAGTATTGAACTTAAATACGTCCAAATTTGATAGTACTACAGAGTATTATTGGATGGGAGAAAATTCACACTGAACTGTTAAGCAAAAACATGAAAAAAATGCCATTGCTTCTTTCTATCTAATAAATGAAATATGAAGGTCCAGGTTGTGTCGATTTTTTCAATGTGGAACATTGTGCATTCTATTTTTAGAAACATTAAATTTATATAGTATTACAGACAGTATTTTATACAAACAATGTAAAATCTGTGAGTGTTTAAGTTAAATACTCACAATTGTGACATTACAACATAGAAATAAGTAGATGGAAAATGGTACTTGCTCACAAATTTGACAATACAACACATACAATATTTTGTACAAAAGTGATTAAACGTAACAGTATTCAACTCACATACTCATAAATACGTCAATACTACACAATATTATACAAAATACTTCTTGTGTTATACTGTCAGGGTATCAAAGATGGGCAGTAGCAGGAGTAGACACAGAATTTTCTACAAACACTGTTAAAGATGGGGGTATTTAAGTTAACTAAACTCATCTTTAACAGTACAGCGCAGTAGTATTGGAAGCAAAACATTGTACGTTTAACCCTAAAAAACTATAACTGATGAAGATTAACACCTTGTTTAGTGTAACCATAATATATACAAATGTTCAACAATAGTCTGTCATTTTAACTTGTTTAAAATCACAAATTAATTGGGCATAAGTAGTATGTAAAGCTACAAAAAAACTGTAACGACAAAACAATCATTTTTAAAACATTTATATAGTAAATTGGCAAGCAATTTAATGATATAGAAACATGACACAGTATTACGGACAGTATTTTAGATAAATAAGATCAATTCTCACATTATTTAAGTTAAATACTGCCAAATTGGACAGTACTAAATAGTAGTACCAGTAGTAGTGTAAAATTTCACATTCCACTCTATCTAATAAATTACAGTTGAAGGTCCAATTTTTTTTAAACTTTTCGATATGTTTCTTTCTACAAAATATTTATAGATACATAAATATTTTGTAGTATTACGTATTCAAGTTAACTGTGTAAGTATTGAACTTAAATACTACCAAATTTGACAGTACTACAGAGTATTATTGGATGGGAGAAAATTCACATTAAACTGTTAAGCAAAAGCATGAAAATGAATATCATTGCTTCTTTTTATTTAATAAATCAAATATGAAGGTCTGGGTTGTGTCGAAATTTTCAATGTGGTACATCGTGCATTCTATTTTTAGATACAGTAAATTTGTGTAGTATTACAGAGAGTATTTTGTACAAACAATGTCAAATCTGCGAGTTTTTAAGTTAAATACTCACAATTGTTACATTACTACATATTATTAGTATTGGATGGGAAATGATACTTGCTCACAAATTTGACAGTACAACACAAACAGTATTTTGTACAAACGTGATTAAATCTAAGAGTATTCAAGTTACATACTCACAAATACGACAACATTTGTCAGTAGTATACCGAGGAGCAGATTACAAATTACGAATTAGATACTTTGTAGTCTATTTATAGATAGAGAAACTTGGCACAATATTACAGACAATATTTTAAATTTGGGAGTATTTAAGTTAAATACTCACAAATTTGACAGCAGAACAAAATATTATTGGATGAAAATAATTTAACTTTCCACTGTTAAGGAAAAACATGAAAATGGATTGAAGTTGAAGGACCAAGTTGTGTCAAACTTTCAAAAGGGCTACTTTGAGCAATCTATTTTTTAATATAGAAATTTTGCACAATATTGATATAAAAATTAGGCTACTTTGAACTATCTATTCATTGCTTATCGGAATCCAACAATATACAAATGAAGGTCCAAGTTTAGAACAGTATTTCGAACAACATTTGATACAAACAATGTACAAAAATGAGAGTATTTAAGGTAAATGCTCACAATTTGGACAATACTACACAACAGTTTTGGATTGAAAAAGAACATACTCACAAATACGACAGTATTACACAGTATTATGTACAAACATGATTAAACGTAAGAGTATTCAAGTACAATCACGATAATATTTGGTACAAACATGATTAAACGTAAGCGTAATCAGGTTACATACTCACAAATATAACAGTATTACACAGTATTATTGAATGATTTATAAACGAAATAAATCAGTTTGTATCTTCAATAAACGAAATAAACATTAAAAAAAAGAAAATCAGAGATTTAAGGAATAACAATTTCTTCAGTGCAACATACATTTAGTATTACAAATCCGGAGCAAACGTCGCTTTTAACCACCACTGGAGGAAGAAAACGACTGTTGCAAGTTCGTTCAGACTGGAAAGTCCTTAGTATGCCGAAGTAGGCGGGGGATTAGTCGGTGCAATACTCCGAAATAACAGTGTGAAGGGACGCGCCATGGGACGGTGCAGAGAAAATTGTTAGTGTCGCCGAAGGAAGGATGCCTTTGCGTGAAGGAAATCGGCGTGAAGACAAAAAGCCGAAAATGGCTTTTTAGGGTTTCGCTCTGTTCACGACGGACGAAACTGCCTTGGTGTGGAGAAGGGAAATGCTGGGCCCACTCCAAAACACGCCTATTTATTCTCCCACCTAGTTCTATATGAGAGTAACGCACCCAAAATTTTTTCTACAATCGGACGGTGAAATTGAAAGTAATGGTATTAATTTTATTTAATTAAATAGAGCCTATAGTTTTAAATTTATTTTAAAACAAAAGCAAACCACACTTGCGCTTATGCATATCACAATTTCTTTTATAAGTTGTATAGATAAATTGTAGCCGTGAACTCTTTTCCTTGTTAATGTGAATCACAACAAAAAAGAACAAGAAATTTTACTTGAAGTAGAGTTATACTTAATTTGTTGTCTAGTATAAAATTATTTTTTACTATACATTGTGACATTGTCAGAACGTAGCGTTATGGCCTACGCATATCATAATCATTTTGTGGCGGTTTGTTTGAGACTCTTGGTAGATCGGGCTTGCTGAACTGTCTTAGTCCGCTGGGCAGTCAAGCGCGCAAACGGTCAGAAATTCATAGAACAGTGAGAGAGAATCTTTTTGAGGTGGAAAACTCGTATCCGGGTGAAAATCAACCGCGTGGTCGATTCAGTGTCGATATAACTCCCACTAGATGGAGTTAGTTTACAAGGCTTTGGGAAGATGGCTAGGGCGACAGACCGCTTCTCGTTACAACTAGAGATGAGAGAAGGAATGCGCTTAGAGCGTTACAGAGCTCTGCTCTTTCGCATATCATCTTGCTTCTTTGTGCGGAGGGGAGCGTGCGAACTCTAGCTCGTCGGTGGAATTGATCTGCTGGCGCAGAAAAGGCTTGCAGTTCGCTCCAACGCCACACGAACGAGTGAGCGCAAATATCAACTGTTGGAGTTTTTGTGACCTTCAAAGTGCTTGATTGGACTCTAGGACGGCTTTAATGATCAAGATTAACTTTGATGGAGATTATGCGGAGAGAGAAAGAGAACATATAGGGGAAAATTCTGAGTGAAAAAAAAGATGAAAATAAAGAGAGTTCGGAGTCTTTTTATAGATTTTGAAAGCAAGACCCAATAATTTTCCCTGATAACTACCTGACGGATGAATATGAATGCCCGAATTTGAACACGTGAATCACCAATTTTAGATAAATGATAGTCCTACCCCGGGTCCGAGAAAAGGCCCGCCCGAGGAAATGAGAGGCCCGATGAGCCAGGTGGCTGGGCGAGGCTGGAGGCCAAGGCCGCACCAACTGCCTTACGTCGGGAAACCAAAAGAGGCGGTTGGCCCTCGGAGGTCGGTCAAGCCCTCATCACTCGATCATCGGGAGGCCAAGAGGGGCGGCCGACCCTGGGAGGTCGGCCAAGCCCTTGGTCGCCCGAGCGCTAGGAGGCCGAGGGGGAGGGGGGGAGGGGTCAGCCCTCGAAGGCCGACCGAGATCTCTGTCGCCTGAGCATCAGGCGGTCGAGGGAGGGATGGCCGACCCTCGGAGGTTGGCCGATCTCTAGACCGCCCGAACATTGGGCAGACCAGGGAGGGGCGGTCAGCCCTCGGAGGCCGACCGAGCTCTCGTCCGCCCGAGCGTCGGGCGGCCCAGGGAGGGCTAGCGGGCCCTTTGAGGCCGGACGAGCTATCAGACTCCCAAGTGTCGGGCAGCCCAGGGAGGGGCGGCCGGCCCTCTAAGGCCGGACGAGCACTCGAACTCCCGAGCGTCGGGAGGCCTAGGGAGGGGAGGCAGGCCCTCTGAGGCCGGACGAGCACTCGGACTCCCGAGCGTCGGGCGGCCCAGGGAGGGGCGGCCGACCCTCTGAGGCCGGAAGAGCTCTCATACTCTCGAGTGTCGGGCGGCCCAGGGAGGGGCTGCCGGCTCTCGGAGGTCGGCCGATCTCTCGGCCTCCCAAGAGTCGAGCGGCCCAGGGAGGGGCTGCCAGCTCTCGGAGGCCGGCCGATCTCTCCGACTCCTAAGCATCGGGCGGCCCAGGGAGGGGCTGCCCGCTCTCGGAGGCTGGCAGATCTCTCGGCCTCCCGAGCGTCGGGCGGCCCAGGGAGGGGCTACCAGCTCTCGGAGGTCGGCCGAGCTCTTGGCCTCCCGAGCGTCGGGCCGCCCAGGGAGGAGCTGCCGGCTCTCGGAGGCCGGCCGAGCTCTAGGACTCCCGAGCGTCTGGCGGCCCAGGGAGGGGCTGCCGGCACTCATAGGCTAGCCGAGCTCTCGGCCTCCCAAGCGTCGGGCGGCCTAGAGAGCGTAGGCCGACCCTTGGAGGCCAGCCGAGCTCTCAGCCGCCCGAGCATTGGGCGGCCCTGGGAGGGGAGGCCCGCTCTTGGAGGTCGTTCAAGATGGCCTAGGGAGGAGCGGACGACCCTTGGAGGTCGGTCGAGCCCTCGGCTTCCCGAGCGTCGGGAGGCCCGACAGGCTGGCCGGCCGTTGGGGGTCGGTCCAGCCTTCGGCCGCCCGATCACCGGGCGGTCAAGGGAGCGGTCAGTCCTTCGTGGCCGGTCGGGCAGCCAATGGGGGTCGGCCCTTAGTGGCTGGCCGAGCCGCGACGGCCGATCAAGGCTGTCAGGCGGTCAAAAGGGTGGTCGGTGTAACGACTCCAACCATTCATATAGCATATGATAGAAGGTCCGGCCGGGGCCCCACACCATATGCCACAAAACAGGTGGCGAGGTTATATGTTAATACCAATATACAATCGTACCCTAACTCAGAGCATTCTAGCGGAAGATTTTTAATAATAATATTGAACTCCAACCATGAATGTACACGATATATATAAACAACCACATTTATATATAAACTCTCGAACGAATGTACAACACATACAATATCGTTCGGCCTTATGGCCTTATAGTTACTTTTTACAAGTGTGGATTCCAAACAACGCGCGCAGGCCGGCCACACATGAACAAAACATAACATTCTTTGCTTAGCCTTCAAGGGCTAGTAGCGGCAGCAGCAGCAGCAACAGGGACTTCAGCCCTTATATGTCCCGCTCGGCTCTCCAGCACCTGCACAAGGACAGCCCACCAAGCGGTGGCAAACAAGGCAACGGTCAGCATTCAGCTGACCAATTTATAACGACCGTACCCCTTTCCCGGGGCAGTGGTATTCCTTCCCTGCAGGTATAACAATTCGTAGGCAGATATATATATCACACATTGTGCTCTCACGCACAAACAATCCATCACAACCGTCAGCCACGCGGCCCGACGATCCGTACACTTAGGGCACATTCTTGGTGTACCAGCAAACTAAGGTCTCACCACCGTTCTAGGTCCGAAACCCGACGGTAAAATTGAGCATTTAGTCTTTACGACGCGCATGCCTAAGAGTCTCATTATGTGCTCCAACTGACCGCACTTTCAACTCTCCGAGTCGGACAGACATAATGCAGGTACGGATCAGCCACCCCCCGTTGCTCAAGTCGCCTTGGCATCACCGAATACCAACGTACTCGAGGCCAAATCTAAGACGCGGGTCAGTTTCACCTTTCCTGTTCTACACGAGGCCACCAAGGACTGGCATCATAATAGCCACACTGTCCATCAAGGACTGGCTTCACAATAGCCACAGTGTCCACCAAGGACTGTCTTCACAACCAACAAGGGGAGTTGATGCTAGCGTCCTTCACGATTGCTTAGCGGGTTTCGCAGAACTCACTTTCTGCACCCAACTATGCCCAAACCCTGCATCATCCTGCAGTGCCAAAAAATCTATCTTGCCATAGCACACAACACAAGCATCATAAGGATATTTTCCTAGACTACCACTCCAGTACTTCATGTTACTGCCCTTCACAGGTCCAACCCATCGACTCCACGAACCACACATTTAACCTCGGAGTCTTCTCCGGTGTGCAAATGAAACATCACCAATCCAGACCAACCTGTCCAAATTGGCTTCACACAGCATGCCTATTTTGTATTACACATTTCCGGATCTATATGCAGGACTATTGGGGATTCCAAGAATCAACCCAAGGGAAATCCCATCGCAGTCCACCCTCTGGTGGGGGAAATCCATGCACATGCCAAAAAGAAGGACTTCACATGTCCAAGAAGGAAGATCGTTACCCTTGACGACCTCTTTGGAGCCATGGAAATCTAGCCAGTTGGAAAGCACCGCATCGGCTTTGCCTCCACAAAGCTGGCCTCGGATCTCGATTCAGAACTCGGAAGCTCCACCGGTGGTCGAATCCCTTTCTCCTCCTCCTCCTTGCTCTCCCTTCTCTCCAGCTCTTTTAGAAAGAGAATGGCCCAAGCTAAATGAGAATTCTCTTCTCAATTCTTGGTTATTAATCAGCAGGGAGAAGCCTGGGCCATTAGATCCCAGATGAAGGAAATGGACGACCACAAATTGCCCTCAAAAATCTATTTTGGGCTAACACGACCGGTGACACGCCCGTGTCACAGGCCATGTACCTTAAGCGGCACACAACCGACTTAACCCGAATAGGACACGGCCATGTGACACGCCCGTGTCACAGGCCGTGTACCTTGACACGGCTTCAGACACGCCCATGTCTAGCGGCTATGTACCTCAGGTGGCACACAACCGTCTCAACCCGAACAGGACACGGCAATGTGACACGCTTGTGTCACAGGCCGTGTGCCCAGAGACACACTCGTGTCCTGCCCGTGTTCACCAGGCCTCATTGCCTTGGCCAAATCCAGAGAAGG
Source organism: Platanthera guangdongensis (assembly GCA_039583875.1). Taxonomy (NCBI): domain Eukaryota; kingdom Viridiplantae; phylum Streptophyta; class Magnoliopsida; order Asparagales; family Orchidaceae; genus Platanthera; species Platanthera guangdongensis. Next base: position 1,628,502 of record CM077149.1, on the reverse strand, counting down.
ACATGGCCATGTGACACGCTCGTGTCACAGTTGACGCGCCCGTGTCATAGGCCGTGTTCCCCACTCGAGGATTGTCGAGCGCATATGTAATGCCCTGAAACTCAAAAGAGGGACGAGTGACATTTTGGGCCAAGTTTGGGACTTCGTAGGGGTCACATAGCCTGGGACGCGAGCGTGTCCCAGGGCCATGTCGTGCGTGGGTTTGATGATGGTCGTGTGGTCGACGAATTTGTAGTTGATGATCGTCGAACAGAGAACACGGCCTGAGACACGGGCGTGTCCCAGGCCGTGTACTACTCAGGTGGTTAGCTGTGTTGTGTCGGGGGTGGAAAACGGCCTGGAGCCCAGGCGTGTTCAGCCTGACACGGACATGTCAAATTCGACACGGGTGTGTCGAATACCCGTGTTCTCCTCGGGTTGGTGTTGGTCCTGTGTCGATGGAGGAACACGCCCAGCTACACGAGCGTGTCAAGCCTGACACGGGCATGTCGAGAGCCCGTGTTCTTTTCGGGATGCGCTGGTTTCGACGTCGATTGAGGCACACGGCCTTGGACATGGGTGTGCCACATGTCGTGTTCGGCCTAGGTTTTGAATTTTAAGTGCGAATCGTGGCCATCTGTTTCCTTCCTTTGGGATACAAGGGCCCTGGCTAATCCTGGCTGGGTTCTTAATATGCAACTTTTAAATTGCTTCCGCTAGAATGTACTCTGTGTAGGACGTTGGTTATTTATAGGATGGTTCCATTACGTAACCTTCCGGTCTGTCTGTGGTATATGACATCGGGCCCCGACCTGACCTACTACTATATGCTATGCGACAGATAGGGGGTGTTACAATTTGTATCAGACTACTGGTTTTGGTCAACTTAAATGAATTCGTGGACGAATTCTTTTAAGGGGTGGTGAGCACATGTGTGTGCGTCATCGTTATAACATAAAGAACCCATGTATGTCCACTTAGGAATGAAAATACACATGTTTGAGGAACCCACGTGTTCCTATAATTGCTTTTTGCAATTTTGTTTGGCCGCTTAACGGTGTTTTGTACAACTATAGGTGACCATGAGTGGTGTAGGGCCGTCAGAACGCCCAGTTTCTGAGGCTAGTAGTGCACCAAATGATGTGCATGCAACACCCCCTCAGTAGAAACCATACGATTGGTGGCCGAAGCGATGTTTGTTATGATCAATGCGCAGCCTGCAAGGCAAATGCAGCAGCCTGCTCCTGCGGGTGGAGCAGGTACCGCTTCAAGCAGCAGAACCAAGAAGGGTGGCGCAAGTAGTGGTGGAACCTTTGGTGCCTAGGAGAGCAACTAAAAGGCAACTCAAGCATGCTATGGGCTTTAATCCTCTAGTGTTCTCGGGGACGAGAACCCCATCCCAAGCTGAGGATTGGCTTTCCCGAGTAAAGAGAGTATTAACAGCTACTGAAACGGAAGAGTGACAGATGACCGCCATAGCTACATTCCTATTGGACGGAGATGCAAGGCTGTGGTAGGAAGGTTTGGAGTTACATCACTTGAGGGGAAGGAAACTTACGAACGTCTGGATGGAAGAATTTTCGAGACTGTTCTTGGCAAGGTACCTTCCCTCGGCTCAGAGGATTGCATTGGAGAATGAATTCTAGAGGTTGACTCAAGAAGAGAGTAGCGTGGACGAGTATCTCCACGAATTTACACGGTTGGGTCGGTATGCTAGCTCTACATTCGCGGATGAGGAGCATAAGACGAACCGATTCTATGAGGGTCTGAGGGATGACCTAAGGCTATTGATCTTGGGGCCTATGACGCAGGGCTTCTTGACCCTAGTCAATACGGCCCGGTCGTTGGAAAAGGATCTGAGGAATGTGCAAGCAAAGAGAGACTCTGGGGCTAAGAAGACGGAGTTCAAAGTGCCTACTACTTCAAAGTCTGGTTACCGTAAGTTCAATAAGAAGGCTAGGACTTCAGGTCTAGCCCCTTCTTCTGGTGCTTCGAGGGCAACTACAAGTCAAACCCCAGGAGCATGCTATACTTATGGGAAGCCGGGACACTTTGTCCAAGACTGCTGGAGCGGACGTCCAAAGTCCGAGAGGAAGCCGGGAGCAACCTATGAGGAGAAGGGCAAGGCGGTGGAGTCAACCGCATCCCATTATGCTCCGGCCCAACCTAGAGTCTACAATCTTGGCCAGCAGGAGGCCATCAAGCAAGCGGATGTGGTGACAGGTGCAATTTAAATTTATAGCAAGTTAGTTTTAAATACTTGTTACCTTGCGCGTATTACCTTACCACTGCTTGTATAGGCTTTATTTTTATTGAAGTATTAGACCGGGCTGCCTTGCGGTCTTGTCTGACGGTTTGTTGACTGCGTGGTCTAGTGGTTCCTTCCCAGCAGGTTCATATTCATACTGTTGTTGTTTATAGTCCGAGCAGTCTGGCGGTCTCACTCAGAAGCCTGGAGACCGGGCGGTCTATCAGTCTCCTATTGTGGCATGTTCTCATCCTGCTGGAGTTGCCGAGCGGTTAACCCATCTGTCTAACCGCGCAGCCTGTGCGGTCTCTTTAATTTCTATCCGCTCAGCCCTGTACATGTTTAGTCCCACATTGTTTGTTTGTACTCTCTCATATCTCCTCCATTCTATAAAAGGGAGGTCATACCTTTGTAAATGATATCTTTTTTGGATAATAAAATTTCAATTATTCAAATTTCTGTCCGTTTGTTAGCTGCGTGTTCGCTACTTTTACATGGTATCAAAGCGATCGGTCCTTTCCACCTGACTAAGCTCTATCTACACGTGCGGCTTGTTTCTTCTTTCCGCGACCTGTTCTCGTGGCTTGTTTTCTCTTCTGACCGCTGTGCTGTTCGCGCGGCTTCCCCTGTTCGCGCGACTTTCTTCTGTCTGTTCTCGACCTGTTCTCTTGGGTCCTTTGCTTCCTCTTCTCTTATGTTCGCTCGGACTTTTTCAGTTCGCGCGACCTCTTACCTTGTGCCTTGGTCTGCTTCCTGGTCGCTGGTGTTCTTCCACCGTGCCGCTGCAGCTTCTTCTCTTTAGCCCGCTGCGGTTTCATCGTAGTTCGCTGCGGTTTCTTTCTCGTGTCCCGACCTCCTCCTTAGGTCGTGCGGCTTGCTCTCCTTTTTTTCTCCCCGCGGCTTCTCTTCTTCTCGCGCGATTTCCTGCCTTCTCTATGGACACTTCCGGTCTCTCCACCCCTGTTATCTCTACCTCCACCACTCCTGCAGCTCCTCCTCCTCCTACTCCTTCGGGCAACCTTGGCACGCTTTCCAAACTTGTTGGCTCTAACTATCCCGATTGGAGCGTTTCTGTCACCTTTCTTCTTCGCTCTCAGCGCAAGCGTGATCACCTAACCGATGATCCTCCTCCTCTTAACTCTCCTCAATTTGATGACTGGGATGCAAGTGATGCCCTTATCCGCACTTGGCTGGCCAACAGCCTCTCTGATGAGTGCCTTCCCGTCATTCGCCATGATGAGACAGTCAAGGCTGCTTGGCTTCACCTAGCTGCTCTCTATTCAAAGGGGGACCAGACGTCCCGCATCTATACTCTTTATGCGGACCTCTTCGCCCGCCCCTCCATGTCTCATGTTGTGGCTTATCAGTAGGTTCAGGCTCTTGGTGCAGAGATCCTTCAGAATCGCCCCTTCTCCGCGGACTTGGCCGACCAGCACAAACACTTCCAGGAACTCCTTGTTGTTTGTTATCTTCTCCGTCTTTCCGATTCCTATGATATGATCCGCCAGCAGATCTTGGGTGAGGCGGAATCTCCTACTTTGGATGCCACCGCGGCTCACATTACCGTTGTTACTTCGCTGCTCCAGTGGCCTCTGTTGACCTCCCCTCCTTCCCAGGACTCCTATGCTCACCAGGCTCAGCGGGGAGGTCCTAGTGGCCACAGCCACTCAGGCGGGCGCAGTTCGTCCCGGCTCCTCTGCTCTCATTGTGGTCGTACCGGCCATTCTGTTGACCGCTGTTGGCAGAAACATCCTCATCTTCGCCATTCCGGTGATGCTCCTTCCTCGACCTCCGCCTCCTCTCGGCCGTCTGCCTCTATGGCCACGACTTCAGGTAGTGCCCACGTCGTTATCCAAGGTAAATGGATGAATGACTCGGGTGCTACAAATCATATGACTGACAACCCTCATTGCTTCTCTCTCCTTGAAACGCATGATCGACTACCCCCGGTTCGTGTGGCGGATGGTTCACCGTCCCCGGTGCTTGGAACGGGCATGGTTCAAGTTACCCCGTCGCTTCGCTTGGAGGACACTCTCTATGTCTCGAAGTTCCCGTGCAATTTATTATCTGTTACTACTTTATGCCGGCAACTTCAGTGCTCTGTCTTATTCACTCCCACTTCTTGTTCTTTTTAGGACTCGAGGACCCAGCGGACGATTGCTACTGGGACTGAGAGCGGCGGACTCTATTTCCTCGACAACATTTCCGCTCTGTCCACCTACTACTCCTCCTCTACAGATCTGCTTCAATGGCATATTCGCCTTGGACATCCTCCTCCTCGGATTCTTCGACAGCTTCTGCCCCACTTACCTCCGACCAGTCCTCCGCTCAACTGTAATGTGTGTCAGCTTGGCAAACATCATCGCTCCTCCTTCCCGCCGAAGCAAGGTCGTGGCTCCTCTCGCCCGTTTGATCTCATTCATTCTGATGTATGGGGTCCTGCTCCTACCCTCACCGTTGGTCGGGGTAGTTCCTACTTTGTAACTTTTATAGATGATTTTTCTAGATGTACCTGGGTGTATCTATTAAAAGATCGCTCTGAACTCTTTTCTATCTGACAATCCTTTTATTTTATGATTAAGACTCAATTTGGCATTTCTATTAAAGTTTTACGCTCTGATAATGCTAAGGAATATCTTAGTCATGAGTTCTCCTCTTTCTTTCGACAACATGGTCTTCTTCATCAAACCACATGTGTTTACACCTCCCAGCAGAATGGGGTGGCGGAGCGTAAAAACCGACACCTCCTTGACGTCGCTCGCACTCTCATGACGCAGATGCAAGTACCCCGCTCCTACTAGGGCTACGCTGTACTCCTCGACTGCTATCTCATCAATCGTCTTCCCTCCACGGTTCTCCACGGCCAGACCCCCTTCTCCATTCTATACCCCCGCAAGGAACCTTTTCCTCTCCCTCTCTGTGTCTTTGGTGTACGGCTTTTGTTCACGCTCCATCCGCTACCCGCGACAAGCTTTCCCCCCGTTTCACCAAGTGTGTCTTTTTGGGGTACTCTACCACTCAAAAAGGCTATTGTTGTTTTGACCCTGTTCTGCGCAAACAATTTGTCTCCGCGGACGTGACATTCTTCGAGAATGCATCCTACTTCTCTCTTGACTCCTCTCTTCCTCCTGATGTCTCTTCTTCTCCACCGCCTCTCTCCATTACTTCCATGCCTATCGACGTACCCACTCTTCCCTCATATCCTCCTTTGTCTCCTTCTCTGTCCGTCTCACCCCATACCCCTCCTCCCTCTTCTCCACCGCCGTCTCTCTAGTCCTGGGCCAGCCTTCTCCGCCACGGACGCTCCGGTCGATGAGGCACCCGTCGACCTGGATCTTCCCATTGCTCTTCGCAAAGGGATGCAGGCGTGTACTCAACACCCGCTTGCCGCAGTGGTTTCCTATGAGCAGCTTTCTCCTTCTCGCAGGTGTTTTGCCTTGGCTATCTCCGCTGCTACCACTCCCCGCACCTACCAGGAGGCTCTTGCTATTCCTCATTGGAAATCTGCCATAGATGATGAGATAGCTACTCTTACTGAAAGGGGTACCTGGACCCTTGTTCCTCCACCAGTGGGTACTGATGTGGTTGGCTATCGCTGGATATTTGTTGTGAAATTTTGCCCCGGCGGCACTGTGGATCGCTACAAGGCCCGGCTGGTGGCCAAAGGCTTCACTCAGACTTACGATATTGATTACTTTGACACTTTCTCTCCGGTTGCTCGCCTCAGCACCATCCGGGTTCTTCTCTCTGTGGCTGTTAACATGGATTGGGCTATTTCCCATCTTGATGTCAAGAATGCCTTTCTCTATGGAGATCTTCAGGAGGATGTCTACATGGAGCAACCTCCTGGGTATGTTGCTCAGGGGGAGACACGAGTATGTCGTTTGAAGAAGGCCATTTATGGCCTAAAGCAGAGCCCTCGGGCGTGGTTCTACAAGTTCAGTGGTATTGTGGCTACCATCGGCTTTGCAAGGAGTTCGGTCGATCACTCCTTATTCATTCGCAAAACAGCCTCGGGACTGGTGGTTTTGGCAGTGTATGTGGATGATATTCTTCTTACTGGCGATGACCAAGCTGGGGTGGACTTGACGAAGAAACACCTCCGTCAACACCTGGTCACAAAGGATATAGGCTCCCCGAAATACTTTTTGGGGATAGAAATCTCTCGGAAGCTTGATTTGTTGGTTCTCTCCCAATGGAAGTATGCCCTTGATCTTCTACAAGAGGCAGGATTGACAGGTGCCAAACCGGCCCGGTTTCCCATGACTATTGGAGAAGACAAAACATGGACAGATGACTCGCCTCTTCTATCTGATGTCACAAGGTACAGACGTTTGGTGAGCAAACTCATCTATCTCACGGTGGCCAGACCCGACATCTCCTATGTTGTAGGCAAGGTCAGTTAGTTTATGTAAGCTCCCAGGGAGTGCCATACTCAGTCTGCCTTGAAGATTTTAGAGTATGTCAAAGCAGCACCAGGCAAAGGGCTAATCTTTCAGAAGAATGATCATCTGAGGGTTGAATCCTACTCAGATTCAAGCTATGCGGATGATACAGGCAATCGTAAATCCACATCAGGTTTTTGTACTTTTCTTGGAGGAAATCTTGTGACTTGGAAGAGCAAGAAACAGTCTGTTGTCTCCAGATCCAGTGCAGAAGCCGAATACCGGAGTATAACGTCAACCACGTGTGAGTAAAAGTGGTTGCGGAGTCTCATGCTTGACCTAGGAGAGGTCTATGACTATCCTCTTCCTATGTTCTGTGACAACAAGGCCGCTATATACATATCCAAAAATCCGGTCTTCCATGAGAGACCAAAGCATATAGAGGTTGACTGCCACTTCATTCGGGAGGAGGTTTTGAAGAAACATATTTGTACTCTGTTTGTCACCTCTGACAAAGAATTGACGGATATCTTCACAAAACCGGTCTCTACTTCCTTCTTCCACATTTGTGACAATCTGGGCATGATTGATATCTATGATCCTGCTTGAGGGGGAGTGTTAAAGTATTAGACCGGGCGGCCTTGCGGTCTTGTCTGGCAGTTTGTTGACTGCGCGGTCTAGCGGTTCCTTCCCAGCAGGTTCATATTCAGACTTTTGTTGTTTGTAGTCCGAGCAGTCTGGCGGTCTCACTCAGAAGCCTGGAGACCGGGCGGTCTATCGGTCTCCTATTGCGGCATGTTCTCATCTTGCTGGAGTTGTCAAACGGTTAACCCATCTGTCTAACCGCGCGGCCTGTGCGGTCTCTTTAATTTCTAGCCGCTCAACCCTGTACATGTTTAGTCCCACATTATTTGTTTGTACTCTCTCATATCTTCTCCATTCTATAAAAGCGAGGTCATACCTTTGTAAATGATATCTTTTTTGGATAATAAAATTTCAATTATTCAAATTTCTGTCCGTTTGTTAAATGCGTGTTCGCTACTTTTACAATTTTGATTTGTGATAATCCGGCAAGATCACTTTTTGATACGAGAGCTTCACACTCCTTTTGTCCGAAGGATTTATATCGCGCATCGGAGTAGCTTCTTCGATGACAAATGACAAACTGGATGTGTTGTTGCCGAATGGGTGTTCGATGCGCGCGGATAGAGTCTGTGGCTTAAAGATTCGTATTGGGAGTCATGAATTCGATTTGCAAGCGTCGTTACTGCCGCTGGTGGAGTTCGACGTGATATTTGGTATGGACTGGCTCTCGGAACAGCAAACACATATTGATTGCAATCGCAAGGAGGTGAAGTTGGGAACGAGTCGTGAGACGACGTTTGCAGGCTTAAAAGGGTCGAGCAAGACGTTGATATCTGCTCTTCAGTAGTTAAGGCGGTTCGTGCTGGTGCAGAGCTATTCTTCACGCCAGTGGAGACTTCAAAGCCTAAGCCTACTTTGGACAGCATCCTAGTGGTATCTGAATACCCTGATGTGTTCCCTGGCGATCTTCCTGGAGCCCCACCTCAACGAGAGATAGATTTCACCATCGAGCTAGTGCCAGGTGCGAAACCTGTGTCACGCTCTCCGTATCGGCTAGCGCCTAAGGATATGACGGAGCTGAAGGTACAACTTCAAGAGCTTTTGGAACGGGGTTATGTGCGTCCAAGTTCGTCGCCTTGGAGCGCACCGATCCTTTTTTGTGAAGAAGAAGGACAGAAGTTTGCGGCTCTGTATCGATTATCGGGAGCTGAACAAGTTAATGGAGAAGAACAAGTACCCGATCCAAAGAATTGATGATCTGTTCGATCAGTTAGTTGGGTCATTGGTGTACTCGAAATTGGATCTTAAGTCCGAGTATTATCAGCTGAGGATAAGGGAAAGTGATATCTCCAAAACAGCTTTTAGTACGAGATATAGGCATTATGAGTTTACGGTCATGCCGTTTGGGCTGACTAATGCGCTGTCAGTGTTAATGGATCTGATGAACAAGACTTTCAGGGAGTACATAGACCACTTTGTGATTGTCTTCATCGACGATATATTGGTGTACTCGTAAAGTGAGGAGGATCACTTTAAGCATCTGTATTTGATGTTGGAGACGCTGAGGAGGAATCAACTGTACGCCAAGTTCTCCAAATGCGAGTTTTGGTTGTCCTCAGTAGCGTTCCTTGGTCACATAGTGGAGAGGGAATTGCAGTGGATCCGACGAAGATTGTTGTTATACGAGAGTGGTCTGTGTTGTCTACGGTAGCGTAAGTCCGGAGTTTTCTGGGGCTTGCCGGCTATTACAGGCGCTTCGTGGAGAACTTCTCGCAGATAGCATTACCACTCACGACTCTGACAAGGAAAGTGCAGTAGTTTGTTTGGACGCTGGAGTGCGCACGAGCTTTTGAGGAGTTGAAGAGTCGGTTGACCATGTTGCCCGTGCTGAGTTCGCCGAGTGGGACCGAAGGCTTTGAAATCTACAACGATGCTTCAGGCAGTGGATTGTGTTGTGTCCTACTGCAGCATGGAAGTGTGATAGCCTATGGCTCGCGTCAGCTGAAGGTGTATGAGAGGAATTATCCGGTCCATGACTTGGAGTTAGCGGCCGTGATATTTTCCCTGAAGCTGTGGAGGCATTACTTGTACGGGTGAAGGTCGATATCTATACCAGCCACAAGAGCCTAAAGTACTTGTTGGATCAGAAGGATCTGAACATGCGACAACGGAGATGGATGGAGTTCCTGGGGGACTACACTTTCAAGATTCATTATGTGCCTGGGAAAGGCAATGCGGTTGCGGATGCGTTGAGTCGCAGGGCCCCAGCTCAAGCTAACTGGCTGTCGGTTCATGACGAGCGTTTAGTTCGGGAGTTGGAGGCGTTGGAGATCTCTTGTGTAGACAAGCAGACTAGTGTCGAAGCGCTATTGAACTGGACTGAAGTTCAGTGTGACCTGGTTGATCAGATTCGACAGGTTCTGGATTTGGATGGCCACATGAAGCAAATCATGGTTGAGGCTTTGGATGAGTCAAATTCCCAATTTGAGGTTGCTGATGGATTGTTATGAAAGGACAGTCGTTTATGCGTCCCAAATGTGGGCAAATTGCAGGTGGAATTGTTGTACGAGGCTCATCATACCAAGTACTCAATTCACCCGTGGATCACGAAGATGTACCGTGATATGAAGAAATTATTCTGGTGGCCAGGACTTAAGAAGGATGTGGCACTGCATGTGGCGAAGTGTCAAACATGCGCCTTAGTGAAGGCGGAGTGTTAGAAGCCTGAAGGATTCTTGAAGTCCTTGCCTATTCCGGAGTGGAAGTTCGACGACATTACTATGGACTTTGTGCATGAGTTGCTAATGTCGCAGAAGGGAAATGACACCATCTGGGCGGTCGTAGATCGTTTGATGAAAGTGTCGCACTTCATTCCGCATAGGAAGGATGATTCTGTGGAGAAATTGACAAAATTATACGTGGATAATATTGTGCGGCTTCACGGTGTGCCCCGCAGCATCGTGAGTGACCGTGATGGGCGGTTCATGTCCAATGATTGGAGGTTGGTGCAACAAATGTTGGGAACAAAGCTGAGTTTCAGCACGGCCTTTCATCCGCAGACGGATGGTTAGACCGAGATAGTCAACAGGACGATGGAAGACATGTTTCGCATGTGCGTCCTGGATTTCGGGAAATAGTGGGAAGATCACCTGTACTTGGTGGAATTCGCTTACAACAATAGCTACCAGACTAGCATTCAAATGGCGCCCTTCGAGGCCCTTTATGGTAGAAGATGTCGCACGCCGTTATCGTGGTTGGAAACGGGTGAGTAGAAGCTATACAAGCGGCAAGAAGTGGAAGATGCAACCTCGTTGGTATGAACCATTCGAGAGAGATTGCTAATCGCTCAGGACATGCAAGCTAAGTACTATAACGCCAAGCATATGAACGTGGAGTTCGCCGTTGGCGACTTGGTGTACTTGAAGATTAAGTCATTCAAGGGTGTCTCACGGGTACGGCGCTTGAAGAAGCTAAGCCCGAGTTACCTTGGACCGTTTGAGATTTTGGAGCGGATTAGCGAAGCTGCATATCGATTAAAGCTATCAGTGGAACTAAGTGGTCTACACGACGTATTCCACATATCAGTGTTGTCGAAGGCGGTGCAAGAGCCTTTGCAAGTGGTTGCGGTCGATCGAGTACCAATTGATAATGGGTTGACGACGAAGGTCAAGCCCGTTCGCATTGAGGACTCAGAAGTCTAGCGATTGCGAAACAAGGAAATCATGATGGTCAAGGTCCGTTGGGACAACTGCGGTCGGGAAGAGCTCTCGTGGGAGCGAGAGCAAACCATGCTTGCGGAGTACCCAGAGTTATTCCACTCAGGTACCATTTAAGTTTTGTGTATCTTTCCTTTATGTAATTTCGGGACGAAATTCTTTTTAGAGGGAGAGAGTTGTAACGCCCCGAAACTCAAAAGATGGATGGGTGACATTTTGGGCCAAGTTTGGGACTTAGTAGGGGTCACACGGCCTGGGACACGGGCATGTCTCAGGGCCGTGTCATGCTCGGGTTTGACAATGGCCGTGTGGTTGACGAAATTGCAGTCGACGATCATCGAACATCGAACACGGCCTGACACATGTGCGTGTCCCAGGCCGTGTCCAACTCGGGTGGTTAGCCATGCTGTGTCGGGAGTGGAACACGGCCTGGATGTAACATCCTGACTTTTATTGGGCCACCAGAACCCTAGTAGGCCCAATAAAAGTAGCTCGAACCCTACCCTTAACCCGGTGGGAAACAACCCTAAGCGGGAAATAGAGCTAGAGAACTCCGAATTGAGTTCTGTCAGTTCCTATGACCTTGTATAGTCGATACGAGTACATCAGAACTCATTCAGTTGGACCCTGAGGTCATATAGTGAATGTGACTATTTCTCGTAAAACGCAACGAGAGCAGATTTTGGATATCGACCTAGAGAACTCCGAATTGAGTTCTATCGATTCCTGTGACCTCATATAACCTAGACAGGTGCATCGTAACCCATCTCGTCACAATCCGATCTAACGATAATTTTGCATACTTCGACCGTTTTAACGCGCTGCAACGCGCAAATATCGGACTTTTGCCAAACGAACTCTGATTCGACCCCAGTCAGTGGTGTTGGACTCGTGTGGTCAATACGAAGTCAACAGAAGTCATTCCGGCCAATTTTAACGACAATTGATCAACCCGTGGTCAAATCAAGCCTTGGCATGCACCGAAAAGCGTGCACACACCAATTATGACATGACACCCGAACTTAACCCGTCCCCGATGACTTGGACCCACTTTGACTTTGACCAACAAGGGGGACCCACGCTAGAGTTGACTTGGTCAAACCCACCTAAAAATCCATCTTTTGGATTTTTTCTCCAAGTAGGGGCCTACCCCCCCCCCCCCCCATCTTCATAATCACTTAGGGCCTTATGCTCACCCACCTTGGGCCCCTCCCAACCAGCAAGGAGCCCTTAGGGCAAGTAAAGGCCCATAAACCCCATACTCTCCTCTCTCCCCCTCTCTTTCTTCACCATGGAGGCCCAAGCCCATGGGGCTTTCCCCTATTCCCCACATGGGGAATATGTGGCACCTCCAGCTGTCCATGGACAGCTGGCACCTCCAGGTCCTTGGACAGCTAGAGGGTGGTGATTAATCCCTTCCTAAGGAGGGATTAATCCCACTTTGCCAAAGGGGGGATAACCCTTCCCCCCAATCCTATAAAAGGACCCCTCCCCTAATCCTACTCACAGCTCTCAGAGCATCCCCCCTCCCCCTGCCCAATCCTGTCGGAGCCCTGGTGGCTGGAAAAAGGCAACCCGAGCTCTCCCTCCCCCTCCTCCACCACCTTGAGCTATGGACGACCAAGCCGGCCCCTCCCGAGCCCACCAAATCCAGGTAGAAGCCTTCTCCCTCCCCCTTCCCTATTCTGGACGTCTTGCATGGCGCTCCCGGCGGCCAGAGCGCCGCCGCCGTCACCCTCCTCCCTCCCGTTCAAAAAAAAAGAAAATAGCTCCGACGGCTGCCGGCCGCCGGAGGGAGCGCCCACCCCCGGGCAGTCGGCCGGGGGTGGAGCCACGGCTGGCCGGTGGCCGGCCGGCGACGGGGAAGGCCCGTAAGGGCTTCCGGTTTTGTACAGCGGGGGGGGGGGGGGGGGGGGGGCGAGATATACAGAAAATTCATTATATATATATAATAATATATTATATATCTTTACCATATATAAAGAAATACCGTGGTCTGCGAATATCATGAGTTTAAAATTGCACAAACCGTCAGATCATGAGTTCATATTTCAACAACCGTCTGATCGAGCACAATAAAATCATTTAATCTCTCCAAATTTTAGTAGGTCTCCTAAACCTACTATTAGGGTGTCCTAAACTTATGTAAAATTACGATTTTACCCATATAACTCTTAAAAATTTGATGGAGTTGGCTGCTAAAATTATATTTTAATTTAAACGAAGCTATCGGTTTCGATCCCAAGACCTCAAGGACAAGAGAAACAACTCAATCCAGCGAGACACATAGACAACTATGATAATCATTCAAATAATTTATACTTATATTGTTATATTTTATGTATTTATATAAAAAAACTATATAAATATAGGTATAATATAATTCATTATTACATATAAATATACTATATATAATAATAATTATATATATTATTAGGCCTGCACATAAAGACCCCGGTCCTGGTCCGGGACCGGTCCTGGGCAGGACCGGTCTTTTGGGACACCGGTCCCGGACCGGTCCTGCCCAAACCGGTCCCGGTCCGGGACCAGTTTTTCCTTTGAAAACCGGGACCGTCTGGGACCGGAAGGACCGGTCCTAACCGGTCCCAGACCGGGACCGGATAATTAAATTAATTATTTTAATTTTTTTTTATATATTTTTATATTTCAATTTTAATAATTTAATTAAATAACATATTAACATGTAATAATTTGAAATGCAAAATTGCAAAGTAAATAAAATTTTTTATTAAATTTGAAATAAAACTACAAAATCAAAATACAAATTACAAATTATAATACAAAATCAAAATACGAACATTTTTATTAAATTTGAAATTATATTACAAAATTCAAATTCAAAATTTTGAGTTGAGCCTTGGACTTGTCTTCAACTTCGGAGTCGCGTTTGATTTTGATCTCGTCTTCAACTTCAACGTCATTATTCTGCGGCGCTCCCCAGATTTAAGTTATTAAGCTCGTCTTCAACTTCAGACTCACTGTCTTCAATTGACGAGACGTGTTGTCTCCTCCTCAAATCGTCCAAATGGTTCTTGTAGCAAATACAAATCTCCAAAGATTCTTCGGTCAAACGGCTCCTTCGCTCGTTCAGAATCCTGCCACTCAAAGAAAATGCAGACTCCGAAGCTACCGTACTAGTTTGGATGGTTAGTAAAAGAAAAATGAGAGCGGGGGGGGGGGGGGGGGAGGGGGGGGGGGTGAGGGGGGGGGGGGGGTTTAAATAAATTTTTTTAAAAAAAATAAAAGAGCCAAACGGCTCTTTTAATGAGCATGCCACGTGGCAGGCTCATTAAAAGAGCCGTTAACGGCTCTTTTAGCCGGTCCCGACCGGTCCCGAAACTTGTCCGGGACCGGTTTTTACCCTTAAAAGAGGGACTGCTAGGGACCACTGGACCGGTCCGGGACCGGACCGGTCTCTTTCCGGTCCCAACCGGACCGGTTGGGACCGGTTTTTATGTGCAACTCTATATATTATTCAATATATGTACATTTATAATTATACTTTTATATTTTGTTATTTATAAAATTATATTTATATCTTTTTCTTAAATTATCGTCGTGGGCGGGCGAAGTCCGCTGGGGGCGGGCTGGGTACAGTTGCGCGAGGTCGTAATGACGGGTCGAGTACAGTCGTGCGGGGCCGTATGGGCGGGCCGGGTACAGTTGCGCGAGGTCGTTGTGGCGGGCCGGGTACAGTCGCGCGGGGTCGTAGGGGCGGGCCGGGTACTGTCGCGATTGGCAGTAGGGGCGGAGCCCCGTGTCGGGCACTCGTATTATATAAATATATTATTATAATATTTATAATAAATATTATAATATTATAATTAATAATGGGTTGATTTTTTTTGAGACAAAAATGGGCTTCTAGGAAAAAAGTGTTGAACATGAAAAAATGTTCTCATGATGAGGACTACCTTCACAAAAATTTTGAGAATTTTTGGAAATAATTTAGTATTTTTAAAAGCCAAAATAAAATTTATTTGGCTAAATTAAATACCCGAAACACCTTGGAAAATTATAAAACAATTATTAGGCTCATTTTAGGCCCTTCCAAGGGTTGTATCAAACTTTGGGGTCATGGGGATAAGTTTTGATATTTTTTCCAAATTATGGAAGCCTAGGGTCGCACTCGGAAATGATTCCGCTCATTTTCTTCGAAAATGAAAATTGGAGCGCGCAACTATCCTCTCTAATTTGAATAATAAATTCAAATTTTCGTATCAACGAGAGTGGCCGAGGCAAGTGACTAAGCTCCGAGTTTTCCGAGATTTCGCAAAACCGTCGAGCGCCTTGACTCTCGAGTGAATTGGGCACGCTCGAAAGATGCGAGCACGAGTGGTGAGTTATGAATTATTCTTGACGAATAATAAGGGTGTAATCCTAACAAGCCCCAGATCTGATTAAGTCGTAATTAATATGACGCAGCCGAATTAATTGGATCTTAAAAATGGGTGTAACCCAAGGAAGCACTTTAAAAACTGAGATGAAACTGAATCTCTCCTGAGAATGAAGATGGAACTGAATCCCTCCTGAGAATGGAGATGGAACTGAATGTGCCTCCTGGATGGAGATGGAACTGGAAAATCTCTCCTGAGAACAGAGATGGAACTGAAGCATCCTAGATGGAGTGATTTGACTACTAACCATTTTCTTTATGATTATTTCAGTCTTGCGCTAGTCCAGTTCCTTTATTTTTTTCAGTTCAGTACTTTCAATTTAGTACTACTCCAGTCTTGTACTTTTCAAGCTTATTTCAGTACTTTCATTTCAGTACTACTCCAATCTTGTACTGGTCAAGCTTATTTCAGTACTTTCTTCTCAGTACTACTGCAGCCTCGTACTGGTCACATTTCATTCCAGCACTTTAAATAAGCAGCATAATCACCGCACTTGTCCTTATCGCAATTTACTTTTATAATCTCGGGTCCTGCTCCGACGAGCAGTCGTTGTTAAGGTTGAGCCTTAGTTGGGGATAACTGGAGTTGAAGTAGTCCTCCAGGTCTAGCCCCAAATAAAGCGCACACATGCTCCTTGTCGAAAGTAGAGTTAAGTGCCAATGCCCGAAGTCTAAAGCCTAGTAGGGCAGGCTGACGTAGACCCTGTGTGTATTATGATTTCCTTTTTGTTTGACTGTTTGTAAATTGCTTGCGGTGAAATAGTGGCGGGTCAGTCCCTCATGCAGACCGTTTGTACCGGTGCGGGAAGGTCGACGACTCAAGGCGACAGGGATATGAGTACCACTGGTGACCGGCCGTTATATTCCCCATCGGGTTTTCCTCCGCTGGTCGGCCAAAACGATTCGTCGGATGTCGCTCACATCTAAGAGTACACAAGGTTGTACGTTAGGGCCTGGGGTTGTGCGGTACGACCATCCCCAGAAGTGGCAGAACTGGCCACTGTCACCGACGACCACATCGGTGAGGCCCGCGGGGCTCACTACCCTGCTGGAACAGAAGCGGTCCAAACTATGTCGACATAGGGTTTGTGTGCACGGATATGAATGCCTGCGGTGTGTGCGCGGCTATGAATGCCTGCGGTGTATGTGTGACTATGAATGTCTGCGGTGTGTTCTCGGTTGTGAATGCCAGTGATTGATTTCATGATGTAAAATCCTGATATGTTGGCGTGCTAGTGGAGCATTGTTATAACTAATTTGTATCGTTGCTGCTTCTTCCAATTATACTATCCTGCACTCTTTTATAGTTACTCCTAGCTATATATATATATATATATATATATATATATATATATATATATATATATATATATATATATATATATATATATATATATATATATGAAATGTTGTGTTAACCCTCTCTTGCTTCGACTATTTACTTTTATTGTGTGGGTGTGTGCTCGTCCCCATGATTTGGATCTGGGGAGGAGATTTATTTCTGCTTAGCTCAGTGACTAACGATTATTTAAATAACCATTCACAGGAGGTGGAGCACTGTAGTGACCCGCTGCCGCAGGAGACTACGCCAGCAGCTAGGACTACTCGGGTAGATGCACCCCCGCCGTCCCCAGAGTTTAGAGACATGAGTACCGCCGAGCAACTTAGAGAGAGTGTGTGAAAGACTTATGTAGTACATGTATAACCCACAAGCTATTATAAACGTATAGGCTTCGGCCATAGAACCTCTGTATTATTATGATATGTTATATATATCTGCAATGGTTTCCTGTTAATGCTTTCGCTATACTCTGATGGGTTGTGAATGTTGTGATTCGAGCCGAGCAAGACGACCAACTAGTGCTTAGATAGGGTGGATCATTTCCCCCTAAGGAGCACTGGGTGGACGTCTTGGGCCAGTAGTACCCCTTCAGCCCGACCCGGTCTAAGGTTGGGGAGGCACTACACTGGAGCCCAAGCGTGTTTAGCCTGACTCGGGCGTGTCAAATTCGACACGGGCGTGTCAAATTCGACACGGGCGTGTCAAATACTCGTGTTCTCCTCGGGTTGGTATTGGTCCTGTGTCGATGGAGGAACACGCCCAGCTACACGGGCGTGTACTGGATGATACGGGCGTGTCAAGCCTGACACGGGCGTGTCGAGAGCCCGTGTTCTTTTTGGGATGTGCCGGTTTCGGCGTCGATTGAGTCACACGGCATTGGACACGGGCGTGTCACAAGCCGTGTTCGGCCCAGGTTTTGAATTTTAAGTGCAAATCATGACCGTCCGTTTCCTTCTTTTGGGATCCAAGGGTCCTGGCTGATCCTGGCAGGATTTAACCCGGGAATAGGGTTTAGAAACCCTCATTTCTTTTTGATTTTCTCTTTCTAAGAGTTCTAGAGAGAGGGGAGGGCATGGAAGAAGGAGGAGGAGAGATCCGGCCACCGGTGAAGCTTCAGAGCCCCAAATCGCAAGCCGAGTTCGGATCTACGGAGACGAGGACATTGCAGTGCTTTTCATCCGCATAGATATTCATGGCGGCAAAGAGAAATGCTAGGGTAATGATTCTCATCTTAGACATCTGAAATCCTCTTTTCCCTTACATAGGAAGCCCGCTCTCGCGAGTTTATGGTGAGTGTGAGGTGTTCCTTTGGGTAGACATGAATAGTCACCGTTATTTTACATATAGAGTCCGTAATCGAGAAACGGACATAGACACGATGTGTGAAGCCTACCCGGATAAGTTGGTCTGGATCGGTGATGTTGCATTGCATGAATGGCCGGAGAAGACTCCACGCCGATGGTTGTTTTTCGGGTTTTCTATGCGGTAGATTGCAACAGGGAACCCTGGGGACTAACTCCAAGGTGCACCCAAAAAAGTGGGAAGATACGTGATTCTGTCATCATGGTGGCCTGGGAGCCAACTTGTACATAACTAGGTTATGTAAAATGTGTGATCGGATTGGGAATCGGGGAAGCTTAACCCGTGCATATGACTTAAATTGACGTTGCGGTGTGAGCAACGGGTTAGGCGGAACCGTACCCGCTCTGTGTCGTTCGGTTAGAGAGACCTAAGGTACGTGGTACTCGTCATTGGCATAGATGGAGGGTCTTAGGCAGTGGCCAAAAATACCATAATGCTTACGAGAAATTGCCGTCCAAGGGGCGGTGGTGAGACCGCGGACTTTGACCAGGTTCACCGAGAATGTGCCCGGAGAGCACGGGGTGTGTGGTCGTGCGAGCCTACGCCTGTGATGATGTGTAAATTCTCTATTATATGGCTATGCTAATAAAGTGCAGGGAAGGAGCATCGTCGCCCCGAGTTTAAGGGTGGGATCGTTATAATTTGGTCAGCATAGCTGACCGTTGCTTTTGTTTTCCACCGCTTCGGTGGATTGTTGCTTGCAGGTGTTGCGGAGCCGAGTGGCAAATAGCGGGCAAAAGCCCTTGTTGCTGAGCCGGCCCTTGAAGGCCTAATTATGAGTGTTTTCTTTTATTCTCATGTATGACCGACCTGCGTGCCGAGGTTTGGAAGACACTTATATTTGAGTAAACTATTGTAAGGCCTTAAGGCCAAGTACTTGTGTATTTGTAAGTTCATTCCTGTTGTTTTTTTTTTGCAGTGGACATTTATGCTGTTGGTTGGTTCTTAATATGCAACTTTTAAATTGCTTCCACTAGAATGTACTCTGTGTAGGATGTTGGTTATTGGCAGGATGGTTCCATTGCATAACCTTCCGGTCTGTCTGTGGTATATGGCGTCGGGCCCCGGCCGGATCTACTGCTATATGCTATGCGACGGATATGAGGTGTTACAACATATACTCGAGTGGAATTCGTCGAACCAGAGGAGGACACGGCCTCGGACACGTCCGTGTCGCTGGCCGTATTCCCTCTCGAGAACTCGTTGAGTGCATTTCGTCGAGCACTCGACAGGCTGCTCAACCATACAGAGCAGGACATGACTTGGGATACGCACGTATCCCAGACTGTGTTGCCTAGACTGAACCCAATCTTGTGATTTAGGGTGTTACAACCCTCCCCTCCTTACAAAAAATTTCATCCCGAAATTTGCACACAGTAAGGAAACAAAAAGCAAGATGTTATAACTCCACAAAAGTTTAATACACCTTGACACGCACTGCACAACAGTGTTACACAAACAACTTGGGAAATTCAGCTCGCATGGTCTGCTCTCACTCTCATGTTAGCTCCTCACGACCACAGTTGTCCCACCGGACTTTGACCATCCCGATTGTCTTGTTCTGCAACTGTTTATCGGCTCTATCCTCGATCTGAATGGGCCTAACCTTCATTGTTAGCACATACTCAACCGACACACGATCATTCTCAATCACTTGAGCTGGATCTTTGACGGCTTTCTGAAGCATAGATATGTGAAACACATCATGCAATCCATGAAATTCTGTCGAAAGCGCTAGCCGATAGGCAGCTTCCCCAACTCGCTCCACCACTTCAAAAGGACCAAAATATCACGGACTTAACTTTTTCAGACGCCGAATCCTGGACAAGCCTTTGAAGGGTTTAATCTTCAAATATACCCAAGCGCCCATCGCGAACTCCACGTTCTGGTGCTTGGCGTTGTAGTACTTCTCTTATCGATCCTGGGCTATTAGTAGCCTCTCCCGAATAGAGTATATCTTCGAGTTAGCTTCATCGACTTCTTTACGCTTATATAGTTTGAATTCGCCTGCTTCTGCCCAAGCTAACGGTGTACGACACTTACGACCATATAAGGCTTCAAACGGTGTCATACCGATGCTCGCTTGGTAGCTATTATTGTAGGCAAACTCCACCATATAGAGATGATCTTCCCATCTCTTATCAAAATTCAGGGCGCACATTCGGAGCATATCCCCCATTGTTCTGTTGGTCCACTCAATCTGGTCATCCGTTTGGGGATGAAAGGACGTACTGAATGTTAACTTCGTTCCTAAAAATTGATGGATTAGCCTCCATTCATTCGATGTGAATTGCCCATCCCGGTCACTCACGATGCTACGAGGAACACCATGCAGCGTACGATCTGCTCAACATAAAGTTTTGCCAAACTTTCCACTGAATCGTCCCGCTTGTTTGGAAGGAAGTGAGTCAATTTAGTCAACCGGTCTACAATCACCCACATTGAATCATTCCCGCGTTGAGATCTCGGCAACTCATGCACGAAATCCATTGAAATATCATCAAACTTCCATTCCGGAATCGGTAATGACTTCAAGAAACCTCTAGGCTTCTGGCATTTCGCTTTCACCAAAGCACAAATTTGACATTTAGCCACATAATGAGCTATGTCTTTCTTTAGTCCTGGACACCAAAACAACTTTTTTATATCATTGAGCATTTTTGTGCTCCCAGGGTGAATTGAGTATTTTGTAAAGTGAGCTTCATACATCAATTCCTCTCTCAACTTACCCATACTCGGGATGCACAAACGACCCTCTTTCCGCAAAAGGTCGTCATCCCAGGAGAATTGACCATCTAGCCCATCTTTTGCATAACGTTCGAGACTTTTATCCAGTTCCGTTGCACGTCGAAGCCTGTCCTTAAGTTCATATTGTACCTCCATCCAGTTTAAGCATGCATCGGCTGTGGAATTCTTGTCAATACAAGAAATCTCTAACGCTTCCAACTCCTGGATCAGGCGCTCACCATGCATCTGTAACCAATTTGCCCTTGACGGAGTCCTACGACTCAAGGCATCGGCGACCACGTTTCCCTTCCCGGGAGTATAATGAATATCAAAGGTGTAGTCCCCAAGGAACTCCATCCACCTTCGTTGTCGCATATTAAGATCCTTCTGATCTAACAAGTACTTTAGACTCTTATGGTCCGTAAAGATATCCACTTTTACGCCATATAGATAATGCCGCCATAATTTAAGCGCAACGATCACCGCCGCAAACTCTAAGTCGTGGATGAGATAATTTCACTCATGCACTTTCAACTGGCGTGAGCCATAAGTAATCAATTTTCCAAACTGCAAAAGAATGCAGCCTAAGCCGCTCCCCGATGCATCATTATAGATCTCATAGCCGTCTGTACCACATGGCGTTGTCAACACAGGCGCCATGGTCAAACGACTTTTTAGCTCCTCAAAAGCTCGTGCGCACTCCGGCGTCCAAATGAACTTCTGATCCTGCCTCGTCAACGTGGTCAGAGGCAAAGCGATCCGCGAGAAGTTTTCTAGAAAATGTCTGTAGTAGCCTTCCAGTCCAAAGAAACTCCTGACTTCGGCCACCGAATACAACACCGGCCACTCCTGTATGGCTCTTATCTTTGACGGATCCACTGTTATGCCCTCTCCACTTACCACGTGGCCAAGAAAAGCCACCGACGACAGCTAAAACTCACACTTTGAGAACTTGCAAAGAGCTTATTCCTTCGCAAGGTATGCAACACCAACCGCAAGTGGTTTGCATGATCAGCTTCCGATTGAGAGTACACTAATATATCATCAATGAATACAATCATAAACAGGTCCAAGTACTCTCGGAACGTTCGGTGCATTCGGTCCATGAACACCGATGGCGTATTACATAGCACAAACGACATTACGGTGAACTCATAATGACCATATCGTGTGCAAATGCTGTCTTGGGAATGTCACCTTCCCGAATCCTCAATTGGTAATATCCATATTTCAAATCCAATTTGGAATAGACGGTTGATCTCACTAGATGATCAAACAATTCATCTATCCGTGGAATCAGATACTTGTTCTTCTCTGTAAGCTTATTCTATTCATGACAGTCAATAGATAACCGCAAACCACGGTCTTTCTTTTTCACAAAAAGAACAGGTGCGCTCCAAGGTGACATACTTGGGCGTATATAGCCCTGCTCTAACAACTCTTGCAATTGGAATTTCAATTCAGCCATTTTCTTTGGCGCGACGTGATATGGTGAGCGGGCCACAGGTTTTGCACCTAGCACCAACTCAATAGTGAAGTCGATCTCCCGCTGGGGTGGCAGCCCAGGAAGATCCTTAGGAAACACATCAGCAAACTCCGATACAGTCGGAACATCACTAACATTGACCTTTGGCTCAACAGCCTGAATAAGCGTGAAGAATAACTTCGCGCCCTTCCGAACAGCATTGACGACTTGGAGTGCAGACATCAAGGTCCCGCTCACTCCTCGCATACCAGCGAACTTAGTCTCAAGCTCGGTATTCTGGCCCAGTGTGATCTCTTTTGACTTGCAATCAAAAAAGGCACGTTGCTCCGAGAGCCAGTCCATACCAAAGACCACATCAAATTCTGATATTGGTAGCACAGATGCATTCAAACAGAAATCCCGACTTCCAATTTGAACCGCCACATCGCAAGCCCTACCCACAAGCATCAAACATCCATTCGGTAATAACACCTTTACGTTATCTGTCTTCACATGACTAGGTACTCCAATTCGAGCTACAAAGTCCTTAGATATAAATGAATGCGAAGCACCCATATCAAATAGTTCTCTCGCCAACATGTTCCGAATCAAAACAAAGCCTGTGGCAAACACATCACACACAAGCTACACGCAAAACATGCAACACGAAAAGAAATCAATAACGTAAATCGTACCTATGACGACGTAACGTTGCTTTATGGCCTCCTGCTGGCCAAGGTTATAGACTCGAGGCTACACCTGGGATGCAGAGGACTCCACCATTGCCTTTCCCTTCTCAGCATAAGACGCTCCTGTCTTCTTTTCACCCTTTGGTGGAGCAGCCCGACAGTCACGGGCTATATGCCCCCACTTTGCCACATGTAAAGCAGGTACGAGTCTCTGGCCTCGAAGTGGCCCCCGACAGAACTGTCGAAGGAGCTTGATCAGACGGCTTGGACTTGCCACATTTCCTTTGATAGGACAATTTCCCAGGTCGGGGCGCTTTGAACTTTGGCTTTGTTACAGCCAAGACCCTTTTCCCTTGCACCTGCTTCATATCTTTCTCCAGCGCACATGCAGTATCGACCAACGCTTGAAACCCTTGATTCATCGAACTCGAGATCAAGAATTGCAACTCATCCCGCAATCCTTCGTAGAACCTATTGGTTTTCCGTTGCTCATCGGCGAAGATAGAGCCCGCATAACGTCTCAACCTTGTCAACTCATGCAGGTAAGTCTCAACACTACTTTCTCCTTGCGTTAGCCGTTGGAACTCATTTTCCATGGCAATGCATTGTGCCGCTGGTAGGTGCTTTGCCAAGAAAAGTTGCGAGAACTCCTCAATCGAGACTTGTGTTAACTTCCTGCCCACTAAGTAGTGTAACTCAATCTCGTCCCACCATAGCCGAGCCTCTCCTTCCAATAAGAAGGTGGCCAAGGTGACCTTCTGATCTTCCTCCATCCTGATCGTCGTCAATATACGCTTGATGCGCGATAACCAATCCTCCACCTGTGTTGGGGATCCCACACCCGTAAACGTAGAAGGATTGAAGCTCATGAACTGCTTAAACTGTCATTCAGCTGCTCGAGGATTCACAGCCGCAACAGGTTCTGGCCTTGCCCCAACCTATTCTAACACCACTGCCGGCTGCGCTTGACCACTAGGCTGTGCTTGAAACATTGCAAACAACGCCTCGGCAACTAAGCAGACGATTTCCGCAGAAGGGGGAGGTTTATGCACCTCAGCTGGTGCCGTACTCTCATCAGAACACTGGGGCTCTGACTGCCCAGCACCACTACCCGTCACCTATAGGTGAACAAAACACACATTAGCGACCTCGCACAAGCAATAATAATAATTTAGGAACGCGCAGGTCCTTCAAACAAGTGTATTTGCATTCCTAAGTGGACATTCAAGAGTGCATTAGTGTTAATGCGGTTCACACTTACACGTGCTCGCCATATACCACAAAACAAGCTGCGAGGTTACAGGTTAATACAAATATACAATCGTACCCTAACTCAGAGCATTCTAGTAGAAGATTTTAACAATAATATTAAACTCCAACCATGAATGTCCACGCTATATATAAACAACCACATTTATATATAAACTCTCGAAGGAATGTACAACACATACAATATCGTTCGGCCTTATGACCTTACAGTTAGTCTTTACAAGTGTGGATTCCAAACATCGGCGCGCAGGCCAGCCAAACATGAATAAAACATAACATTCTTTGTTTAGCCTTCAAGGGCTAGCAGTGGAAGCAGCAGGAGCAACAGGGACTTCAGCCCTTATATGTCCCGCTCATCTCTCCAGCACCTGCACAAGGACAACCCACCAAGCGGTGGCAAACAGGGCAACAGTCAGCATTCAGCTGACCAATTTATAACGACCCTACCCCTTTACCGGGGCAGTGGTATTCCTTCCATGCAGGCATAGCAATTCGTAGGCAGATATATATATCACACATTGTGCTCTTATGCACAAACAATCCATCACAACCGTCAGCCACGCGGCCTGACGATCCGTGCACTCAGGGCACATTCTTGGTGTACCAGCGAACCAGGGTCCCACCACCGTTCTAGGTCCGAAACCCGATGGTAAAATTGAACATTTAGTCTTTACGGCGTGCAGGCCTAAAACTCTCATTATGCACTCCAACTAACCACACTTTCAGGTCTCTGAGTCGGGCGGACATAACGCAGGTACGAATCATCCACCCCCCGTTGCTCAAGTCGCCTTGCCATCACTGAATACCAACATACTCGAGGCCAAATCTAAGATGCGGGTCAGTTTCACCTTTCATGTTCTGCACGAGGCCTTTTCAAGAGCTCATCAAGCTCACAATAGCCATACTGTCCACCAAGGACTGGCTCCACAATAGCCATATTATCCATCAAGGACTGGCTTCACAATAGCCACAATGTCCACTAAGGACTGGCTTCACAACCAACAAGGGGAGTTCATGCTAGCGTCCTTCACGATCGCTTAGCGGGTTCCACAGAACTCACTTTCTGCACCCAACTCCGCCCAAACCATGCAGCATCCTGTAGTGCCAGAAAACTGGTCTTGTCATAGCACACAGCATAAGCATCACAAGGGTATTTTCCTGGACTACCACTCCAGTACTTCCTACAACTGCCCTTCACAGGTCCAACCCATCAACTCCACAAACCACACATTAAACAGCGGAGTCTTCTCCGGTGTGCAAATGAAACATCACCAATCCAGACCAACCTGTCCAGATGGGCTTCACACAACATGCTTATTCCGTACTACACATTTTCAGGTCTATATGCAAGTCTATTGGGGATTCCAAGAATCAACCCAAGGGAAATCCCTTCGTAGTCCACCCTCTGGTGGGGGAAATCCATACACATGCCAAAAATAAGGACTTCACATATCCAAGAAGGAAGATCGTTACCCATGACGACCTCTTTGGAGCCATGGAAATCTAGCCAGTTGGAAAGCACCGCAGCGGCCTTGCCTCCACAAATCTTGCCTCGGATCTCGATTCGGAACTCGGAAGCTCCACCGGTGGTCGGATCCCGTTCTCCTACTCCTCCCTGCTCTCTAGCTCTTTTAGAAAGAGAATGGCCCAAGCTAAATTAGAATTCTCTTCTCAATTCTTGGTTATTAACCAGCAAGGAGAAGCCCGTGCCATTAGATCCCAGATGAAGGAAATGGATGGCCACAAATTTCCCTCAAAAATCTATTTTTGGGCTGACACGACCTGTGACACGCCCGTGACACAGGCTGTGTACCTTAAGCGGCACACAACTGACTTAACCCGAACAGGACACGGCCATGTGACACGCCCGTGTCACAGGATGTGTACCTTGACACGGCTTAAGACACGCCCGTGTTTAGCGGTCGTGTACCTCAGGCGGCACACAACCGTCTCAACCCGAACAGGACACGGCCATGCGACACGCCCGTGTCACAGGCCGTGTGCCCAGAGACATACCCGTGTCCTGCTCGTATTCACCAGGCCTCATTGTCTTGGCCAAATCAAGAGAAGGACACGACCATGTGACACACCCGTGTCATAGTTGACACGCCCGTGTCACAGGCTGTGTTCCCCACTCGAGGATCGTCGAGCGCATATACTCGAGTGGAATTCGTCGAACCAGAGGAGGACATGGTCTCGGACACGCCCGTGTTGCAGGCCGTGTTCCCTCTCGAGAACTCGTCGAGTGCATTTCGTCGAGCACTCGACAGGATGCTCAACCATACAGAGCAGGACATGGCTTGGGACACGTCCGTGTCCCAGGTCGTGTTGCCCAGCCTGAACCCAATCTTGGGATTGGGTTGTTACAGTCGGCGCACGGGATCTCGCACAGCGATAGGGATCCTGTGCGCGGTGGTTACTATTGGATATTGAGTTGTCCTTAGAGGGGGTGAATAAGGGCAGTTTTAATTTTTTATGAAAATTTAAGACTCAAACAAATTAATAATAAGATTGCAATTTATCAGGAGGGTGAGTAGTGTTTGGTGGATGATCCTTGTCAATTTATTTTATTCATCATTTTTTTAAAAAAAATTACTAGTTTTTTTAAGCTTTTGACAGAGTACTTCAAATTCACTTATTTTGCAAACATAGATATTATTTATTTAAGACCGCTCTTTTTGAAACAAATAAGTGCATGAATCGTTGAGGAAGTAAGTAATTTATATACTACAATAGGTTAAGTTATCACAAAGTACATTCATGTAAAAAGAAAAATTTAAAAATACATGTAGATTATCAAGTAGTGTGAGTGTAATTTCATTATCTAATATAAAACATTACTCATACTTAGAGATGTGCAAAAATAATTCTAAACATATGTTACTCGCTATTTCATTGTATATGAGAGACATACAAGACATGACAAAGTCAAAAACAAATGATATATGATACTTGAAAAGAAAATCACACATTGAAGATAATCCGTAAATGATAAATCAACTAAAACTTGACTGGAGCATGCGTAGCATAAGCTAGAAAAGTTTTGAGAAATGAATTTCAAATATGGTGGAATTTTTCGCTATCGCTGGCGTTAGCGGATATTGTCCGGCGATATCGGTTTTGTATAAAAATGTGGATCTGAGTCAAGATCTCATTTTGACTCGTTTTTCCTGAAACCCTATCGCGAGGAAATAGTGTTGTTGTCTGCGAATCAACAAAATCTTGAGGTACTTCCCTTGAAACACTTGAAATCTTTAAATATTTTTTGTTTCTGAGTGAATTTGGAAGATCCGTTGAAGTTTAATGGTGATTTCATGAGAAAATTTTGAATTTTTGAAAAGATCAAACTAGATTTTAAATTTTTTTTTTGAAAAATTTGAGTATGTGTTAAGAATTTCGTAGATCTATAGATTTATAGTATTGATTTTAGTATTTATGAAATGATTAGCTGAAAAAAATTTAGAAACAAAAAATATTCGACCTAAAGTTTTGAGTGGTGGAAGAAAATGAATAGTTTTTTTATGTGAAATATAAAGTTTGATTTTGAAAAGAAGTCTGTAAATGTGTTTTTATGAGATATATAGTTTGATGTTGAACTTATGGCATTTTAATTTATAGAATTTCAAAAAGGGGGAAGATGTTTGGTGAATAATAAAAAATTGGCTATCGTCTAGCGATAGTCATCATTGTCGACGATAGTGAAAATTAACTTGTTTTTTGTTCTTTTTTACAGGTAATGACATCTAGTTCAAGAGCGAGAAAGAGAACACCCATCAACCCGCAGTCTTCATATCAGACATTTCCTGGGGTTGAAAAATCTGCAATAGGCGTGGCCAAGATTGTGGAGTTCAACCAAACACGTCATGCAGATGCTCATATCTATGACTTGCTAGCACAAGCAGGTATAATGTCTATTATCATTCCAGATATGTTTGCAGCCATGTTAGTAAGAGAATTCTATAATCACTTAGAAAATCCAGTTTTTACCTAATTGAATAGAGGAGATCTAGAGTTCTTGAAGTAGTAGAAATCACACATAAGAACTTATGTGAAGGATAGAGATTGGTCTTATAGCGAGTAAGAATGTGCTGAATGTTGTTGAAAATTATGGGAAGGATAGAGATTGGACACTACTGAACCAAGTCCTTCATGGAAAAGATGTCAAAACACTTATACAGACGACCGCCACTCTTTCTCCTGACGCATATCTGATTCAAGATATTTTGAGAAATACTTTTATACTGAAGGCAGGAGATACGAAGAAAATCACCGCACAACTAAGTTTAGTTACTTATCTTATATTAGAGAGGGAGCAGTTTGATGTGGTTAATTTGATTTTGTCCATTAACTAGTATACTTTTAAGATGAAGAATCCTATGATGAAGATCAGTACACTCTCATTGGGAGGTATTATCCAACGCATCATATATCATAAGTATAGTTGGATGGATCAAAATTACTATGTTGATGATTGTATACGAGCGATATATAACACAGAGTCATCACAATGTCCAACAACTCAAGGCGAAACATCTATTTCTATCAGGCCGCTACTACCACGATGAGGATCTCTTCATGAAGCAGTTGATGACTTACATAAGTCATTTGAAGAACATAAAGCAGATGTGACAAGGAGGTTGACCAGAATGCAAAAAAATCATGAAGTTTATTGCTAGAGAACTGAAGCTCAAACCAACCCCAGATGAAGAATAGGAGTGGGGGAATCCTGTGGTGGTTCCTCCACGACACTCGATACGTCACACTAAATGACAGAGGTGAAGCTCCAGTGAAGAGCATCCGGAGGCTAGTGGTGATAGTAAGGACTATTGATTTTATGTTTGATGCAGGTTTTGGACTTCTGACTGATATCGTACGGTGACAACCACTGTTGTGGGTGATAGTGAATGTTGAAGCCAGAAAAATTCCCTACTCAAAAATTCGGATCAAGATAGCCTAAGGTTACTGGTTCAGCGGTCGAGCTCAACAACTAACGAGCTAAGACGAAAAACAGACAAAAAGGACCCCAGGCGCTGCGACATGGAGGTCCCACCATGTACCCGGATGCTGTGAAGAAGCTTCCCCTCCACAACCAAAGATGGTCGAGCAAGGTACGAGGTAAATTCTAGCTGACGACAAAATCAAGGCGATGACTAAGATGGATAGTCACTAGCTCGCGACCCGTCTCTCTAAATAAAGAATCCAAAGGCTCGGCTCGAAATCTAGGAAATGAGGTGGTCGAGATCTTTTGCGAGATTTCGAAGTCTATATTCTCGTACACCCAGGGGCCTATTTAAAGGCAAATCATATCCAAGGGGAGGAGGGTCTTATTTATAGCCCCACCCCTGGCGACTAGACAAGTACTGGGGGAGCTCAGATAGGTTGGACGAGCATCTGGCCTAGTTGCCTACCTGACGAGTATGCGAGGGGAGATCAAAATACTCACTCATGCCTTCTACTGTCTTAAATATTGACTCTGACTTCTGTCTTGACTTGTTGACTTTGACTATTGTTGACCTGGTTCTGGGCGGTCCACCCTCGACGAATATGAGTTGTATACAATCCTCACTCTTTATAAGCGATGCAGGAGCTCAAAAAGAAACATCCAACACTTATTCGGCGAGCTGATTTAGCGAGTATCTGGGTTACTTGCGACTGATGGATGTTTGCTGAACCCTATAAATAAGGGGGTGATCGGTCTTGAGGCAAGCCTTTTGAACTCGCACACCATGTCGAAATTTGCCGAGGAAATCTACCAAGAGAGTATTGCTGCATTTTCCGGATTCCTCGAGCCTACAAAGCTGAAAAGGGCGCAAGAGGGAGGTGACGCTGCTGGCCTTCCTCCATACAAGAATAAGAAATTGAAGAAGAAAAATAAATCGTTGGCCACGAAAAATGACAACCCACCTCCGGGTACCGAGGATGTCTCCTCCCCGGCCGACCATTCCGAAATTCCAGCTCACACTCAAAAACTCCTCGACGATCTCGGCTTGAGCAAAATTCTCGAGCAGTCGGTGTCTGAATCTTCTCACCTTCCTATGCCACCTTCTCCCCCTGCCCCGGACCTCGCTGAGTCCCAAGCACATCTACAAACAGATCTCATTGCCTCACAAGGTTGCTATCTCGTCGATGACTCCTTAGTTGCTAAACAATTCTATTTTATCTCGCTGTTTTTTGTTCTTTACTCACAGCTCTTTTGCCAACTACCTCTGGCGAGCATTCAGATCTCCCTCCTCTGTGAGTAGCTCCACTGATCTCCCTTGAAGCTCAGCAACAACCAAGATATGGTCACACCATTCGGATCAACGTCGGGCCTAAGAAGATGCCGGAAAAACAAACTCCTGAGGCGAGGAAAAAAGATCCTCCTGTGACGAAGACCTCGCAACTTGGTGTGAGCAAGGACCCTCACCCTGCAACTACCTCATCGCAGCCAACGATGTGCACTCCTATACTGTCGCTGCCTCCTTTGACCATCTCATCACAACCGAGGGTGAGCACCCCTTTGCCGCCACCGCCTCCTTTGCCACTGAGTAATAAAGCTTGCCCTGAAATATGTTCGGAAATAACTACGGCCCCTCTGAACCCTCCTGAGAGCTTGTCACGAGATCGGGACAGAAGGCGCCTGAGTTACTTCCCATCAAGGACTGGAGGTCGCAGACAGGGGCAGGCCGCCGAGCATCCAGGAGGCTTGTCATTGGGCCAGCGAGAATCATCTCGTCGCAGCCCTTCCCCTCGTCGATCTCGATCACCTTAGTAAGGCAGCTCATCTGCTACTGAATTGGTTTGACTGCTGATACTTTGTGGCTCTAACAGATTCGACGATTTCTTCTTTGGCTTGACAGGTCATTCCGCAACCCCGAGGGCGACTTTTATCGATGCCCTTGGGCCTCCTGCTCACGAGTACCGCCAGGCTGCTACCCGCATGTACATTACGTTAGAGGTAGAGTTCGACCAACTCATCATCTGCGAGCCTCATTGCTGGATCTCAGCACTTGAGGTGAGGATGACGAAGGTGGGAGAGCTGAAATATAGGCTTGTGACATACGAGCTTCATTTCCACATGATCAACGAGTTGTTGCGGCGACAATCAATGACGAATCATCGCATATAGCTTCATCACGAGGAGCTGGTGGGAATGGGGGCGAGCATGGGCTCCGTGGGATAGATGGCATGGATGCAGGATCAGTTGCGTCGAGGAAACGATGTGATGGCGGTGGCGAGCACTACTGGCGATCATGCGAGATGGGCTGGGCCGGGCGACGTCCACCTCTTTCCGAGTAGCTTCCTCCTAGGACTTAGGATTTCTCTTATCATTTTACCTTTCCTCACCTTTGGCGACATTTGCAATGAACTATTATGTAATATTCTTTTAATGGGATGACGAGTTTGCATCTCGCGTTTGAGCTTGCGAGTAATTTTTCTATGTTAATACTCGTTTTTATTCTGCTATTACTTGGGTTGTATGTGCAGGTTTCGACGAGCTGGCGATCTTCTGACTGAGTTTATGTGAGATAGGATTTAATGACTTCCCATGATTTGTAGGTTCAGCCCTCAACTTAGATTTATACTCGCGCGAGGTTGCCACCCCCCCGGGTCTCCACTTATAAATAGAAGGGGTGAGTGAGCCTTTAGTACGCTGTTGCGATTTCTAAGTCCTTCACACTAGTATTTCGGTCATGTATCTTTATCGCCAATCTTGCTCGTATTTCCCTTCTCGCTGACTTTTACTCGCACTTTCTTTCTCTCTCTTCTACTACTCGCTTCTCGCCAAAGAAGATGGTTAGCGACGATGTTAATGCTCGCGACAGGCCCATGTGATCAACTTCACAGAGGCTGTCTTCAAGAAGTCTAATGCCACTGAGCAAGATCTGGAGGATTTATGCAAAAGACACCTGCCCAAGGGATACTCGGCTAGGATCACGGCCCGGACAAGGTGACTAAACACCGTTCTCAAAAGCAAGATCGTCCTTCCCCTCTACCACTTATAAGTCGGCCTGCAATTTCCTCTATTGCCCGAGTACTGTCAATCCTGCGGTACTTCAGGATCGTCCCCGCCCAGATCAACCCAAACGGGGTGGCGATGATCATAGGGTTTCTGTGCTTCAAGTAGGAAGAATACGTCGCCTTTGATCTTTCTGTCTTCAGGAAGATCTTTGCCTTTGCCGCGATAGCCGAGGGCGTCATCTTCCTCAGCAGCCATGTCTACACCTTGGTCTACACGGCGAACAAAGTCCATCGGTGGGGCGAGTACCTAGTTGTTATCGTCGACGACTTCGAAGGGGTACCGCGCAGGTCGCACCAGCCGCCAGAAGTCGCCTTCCTGCCGCCCATTCTAGAGGGTCCACACGAGAATTTGTTCGAAGCCTTCTGCGGACGCCGGTTCGACATCATCCACTGGCGTCTGAATGTTAACTCGCTTGACGAGGTCTTCCCAGACGATAGTATATACCTTAACGAGATCTTGCAATACCCATTGATTTTGTCGATGATTTGATTCTGATAGTTGTTGTGACTTAACTAGTTTTTCTACAACTTTTGCAGCTACTCGCATTCTTCCACGAGAACCACTCCCCCTGGCGAAGGAAGCCACATCGTCGTGCCACAGTTCAGTGAACCTGCTCACTGATGTTGAGGAGATTCTGTCTCCCGCGGGTTCTAAGGGCCAGCCGCGAGCTGGCGACAAGGATGTTTCCTTGCAGGGGAAAATAGACAAGGGGAAAGGGAAAGCCAAGTCGCCTGATTATACGAGGAGGTGTGTGAAGCCCTCCCACGAACTATTCGACGGGAGGGATTCGTCGGTGGACGTCGGGGCGCCGTACTTCCGTCCTAACTTCAATCTTGGGCGTTGCGGTGAGGACGCCTTCGGATGACCGCTGGTGTCCTGGGCGGTGAGTGATCACAAGGTGACTCTGAGCACCAACTTGCCTGCCTGGCCGGAAGACTGGGAGGATAAGGGGGAGGCTTACAATGTCGCATTCACACTCTATGGGCAATCTGATACCAAGTTGCCGTCGGATCTCGATGTAGAGGTGCTCGCCCATCAAACTGCTCGCACGCTCCTGAGAGCTACAGAACTGGGCCATCACACATCGAGGAGGCTCCTCGAGTCGCAGAAGGCTCTGAAGATCGTTTCAAATAAGGCTATCGATTTGGAGGTGCAGTCTGTCTGGTGGAAGGACTGCGAGGTAACTTTTACTTCCATGCATGACTTTTCCTTAGTCCCAACTTCACTTGATGGATCTTCTGACAATTTGTTGTTGGTACTTGCAGACTGCCGATATAGAAACAGTAAAGAAAATCTCTGAGCACGAGCAAGAGCTCGCTGACACCACGAATGAGCTGGAGATCGCCCAAGTCCGGGTTACTGGGCTGGAGACTTTTCCGGCAGTTGTTGAAGATCTCCTGGGCCCTCAGAAACTCGTCTAGTCGAGCAGTAGCAAGATGCAAGTTCTCGTGGGGTGGGGAAGAATATCCGCTTCCATGAGGATGAGATGCCTGCAATTCATTGCGGGATTGTGCGAGTAACTGGAGATGTCGTTCTAGTCAAGATGAGGATAGATGGCTTCCTTGGCCTGAAGTCCGACCACCTGACAGTGGCGAACTTCATCCCCAACATGCTCGTTGAAGAGTCCAACTCGCCATATCATGTCTTGTCCTTCGCTATTGATTCCGGCGACAATGAAGACAACAATAGCAGAGAGAACGACGACAACAGTGATGGCGATGACGATGCGGATGGATAGGAAGATGTTGATGAAGAAGATGATGTCTTCATCGAGGACGAGGAGTATCTACCTGATACCGGCAACGACGAGTTCTAGTCAGTCGGTGACCTCCTGCGTACAACCATGTATATAAAATGTAACATAGTTTAGGAATTTTGGACGAACCTTTATTCAAGGCGTCATTGCCCTTTTTGTACTTTAATGCTCATCATATAATATAAAAGGAATCTTTTGTACTTTGGTCTTTATGTTCATGTACAACCCTATATCTGGCGAGTGGTATCGATAGGAGCTAGAGCAACCCAGTCGGGCAGTCCAAGTCCCCGGTGAGTCGGGAGGGAGGCGAGAGATTTGCAGCATCGCCGACTCGCTCAGGTGGGGTGGACCAAAAGAGGGGAGAGCGGAGCAAGTCGGCTCGCTCTAGCCCTTGGCTCTCGACAGGCAGCAGGCGAGTGGGACATGCCAGACCCGCACTCGCCCCAGGCCATAGGGAGGTGGCGAGTGCCCGCTCCATCGAGCACTCGTTGCAACAGGTGCGTGGAAGTTTTCATGGACCACTCGCCTAGTGATGTTCTTTTACTATTCTACCCTTGCTGGTCTACCAATAACCATTCAGAACAGCGGAGTTACATTGTTGGCAGGCCGACTTGGACTGCATATAGCTGTTTAGAACAACGGAGGTAAGCTATTGGAAGACCAACTTCAAAAAATAATAAATAGATCTAAGGGGGTATCTCAGAAGGCAGGCATTTCATACTCTCCAGCTTCCCTTACTCTTTGATCTTCTAGTGCTTTCTGAGGTGCCCTTAGCTCACCACAGGCTAAGGAGGGGAAACACTCTAAGATCTTCCGAGTGTGTGGTGGTACCTCCATGCAGGAGCCTTAGGTCGATTCTGGTTATAAGTCTTTGGTCATTCAACCTTGGTAGGGAGAAGTAAGTGTGCAGTCACCCCTTCCCCACGGGTCCGAACTCCACAGAAGCCGATTCTCGGTTTCAACATTTTGGTGTGGTTAGCGTGGAGAGTGATCAACACCGAAAGTCCTTTGTGAGCTCAATGACTGGAGGTGAAGGGCAGGGATCTGACAGGACAAACTCGTCACCCCATCCTTTCGCCACCCTCGGGATGTTCAAGGACTTCATG
Organism: Platanthera guangdongensis; assembly: GCA_039583875.1. Taxonomy (NCBI): domain Eukaryota; kingdom Viridiplantae; phylum Streptophyta; class Magnoliopsida; order Asparagales; family Orchidaceae; genus Platanthera; species Platanthera guangdongensis. The sequence continues at coordinate 1,593,454 of CM077149.1, read as the reverse complement.
CAGGAAATGCGGAACCCCATCATGTTCGCACTTGGAGCTCGCGGTGAGTGTGTGACACCAGCCGTCCCAGTGGTCGCAGCCCCAGCCCTGGGTAAGCACACCCCAACAAGGCGAATTGGGAAGGAGGTGTTGGAGGAAGGCTGCAAGCAAGATCTGTCGGGGAGAACTTTGTTCCCTAGCTCGGCGAGTATAGGTCGAATCGACGAGGTGGAGGTGCGAGATTGCCCGACTCGCCTAACAGGGGAGGGCAGCCCCTTCAGCAAGTTGGTCTCATCTGCCCCAGTTCCAGAGGGGTTTCGTGAGCCGGAGATGTCCTACTCGTACGTCGCTGCTCGCACCTGCATGCTCGCACATTATTACTTGCGCTTGCATACTCACACAAAGCACATCATTATATCTGTTGGATTTTCCCAAGCTTCAGCGAAATAGCCTAATGAAAAGCTCTTGTTGAAAGGAAAACGGAAAGATGCTCTCGCTTGTCGACAACGATCCTTCAGATAATGGAGTTGTACTCGGGGGGTCTTTTAAGACCCACACTCTCGAGGCCAACACTCAACTACAACTAGAAAAGAACTTGGCATTCGGGGGTCTCGTAAGACGCACACACTCGAGACCTCCATCCTACCACAAACTCAAACCTTCCAGTGTTTCTTTGGCTAATTGATTCCAAAATCATGGTGGGTTATCCCACCTTGATACTAACAAAAATGCGTCATGCTTCACAGGACACAAAAAAGGTTGCTAAGTGCGGGTCTTTTTGTATTCTCAAAGGTCAATGACGTCTTTACACAAGGTATCACTTTGTGATATCGATCATTCGTCGATTTTGGGAGGTTGACGTCCAGACCTGTTTTTGATAGTTACTCTAGTCAGATAAGAAGTGTGATCAGGTACAAAGCTGTGCCAACATACATGGGGGAGCTGGTCTCGGCCGTCAATGTAGGGGATTGGATTTACATGAGCGCTTTTAAGACCAGACACACCATCCCATCACCCACTCTAGGGTTTTTAGGAGAATCAGGTCAGAGGCGAGTTTCCCAAACCGGTCGTGGAGATTGACTTCACTGCTTCTAGCTAACTTGAGACAATCCGAACAAAGAACACAACTCACATCCACCCGTGTTTTAGGGGGCGAGGACTTTTATTAAAAAATATAACCTACATTTGAAAGTGTCATTCATGTTGCGGATTGACAAAATGTCCTCGAACCATTGGATATCACTGACTGGGTCATCTCTACCGGAGTGGTAGTTCAGGACGGGCTCTCTAAAGCCTTCAGGAACCGGGGCCGCTAGGATCTCGTCATAGAATGGGCTCCTCCCTCCTTGACAATGACAAGTGTCATACTTGCGAGTATCCTTTTCATACTCGTTATCTTGGCGAGTATCGTGATAACTCGATGACGAGTTTAATACTCGCAATTATCATTTTCATACTCGCTATCTTGGCGAGTATTGTGATATCTCACCGGCTATTCCGCATCTCGGAACCTGATCCTCTGGTTGCTCGCCAGATAGTGTCGCGATTGTATTGGTCGCTCCCGCCCCTCTCTTGCTTGCTCCTTCCTTGGTCGCCTAGGTGACACTTCTTCCTCTAACGATGTCATGTGATGAGGCGAGGTCGTCGTGACATCGGGACGAGGAGGGAACCTAACCAGGTTGCTTCTCTCGACCCTCCTTGCAAACTCTTCGAACATCGCCATTGTCATAAAGTTGTTTTCTCTCGCCGAGTTGCGGACTCCTGTCGAGTTGCTGAATCCTATCGAGATGTCGGCTATCTCCTTATTCCCACCTCTATTCACCATCTCGCCTACTCGTGAAACTTTCCTCCTTGACTGTGATCCACGCTCACTGCACCAAAGTGTTGAAGCCAGGAAAATTCCTTACTCCAAAATTCAGATCAAGGCAGCCAAAGGTTACCGATTTAGCGGTCGAGCTCGATGAATAACAGGTTAGGATGCAAAAACATACAGACAACAAGAAGAACCCCAGACAATGCAGCAGGGAGGTCCCACCACGTACCCGGATGCTTAGAAGAAGCTTTCCCTCCACAACCAAAGGTGATCGAGCAGGGTACGGAGTAGATTCTAGTTGCCGACTAAGTCAAAGTGGCGACTAAGATGGATAGTTGCTAGATCACGACTTGTCTCTCTAAAGAAAGGATCCAAAGGCTCAGCTCGATATCTAGGAAAGGAGGTGGTCGAGATCTTTTGCGAGATTCCAAAGTCTATATTCTCGTACCCCTAGGGTCATATTTATAGACAAATCCAAGGGCTCGGGCGCCCAAGGGCTCGACCGTCATTCTAAGGCCGGTTGTCCTTCCCTTGGCTGACCTCTGAGGGCCCGTCGCCCCCTTCGGCCAGTTGGCGTAAGGTGGCCGGGGAGGTTACGGTCTTGGTTGCCGGCCTCGCCTAGTTGTCAGGCTCGTCGTGCTGCTCATTATCTCGGGCGGGTCTTTTCTCGGCTCGGGGGTAGGACCATCATTTCTCTAAAATTTGTGATCCATGTGTTCAAATCCAGACATTCCTATTCATCCGCCTGGTAGTTACCGGAGAAAATTATTCGGCCGTCCTTTCAAAAAACTTTAAATAGACCTTGTACCCTCTTTATCATCTTTCTTTCATTCCAAATTTTCCCCTCCATTTTCTCTTTCTCTCTCTTCTTCCTCTTTCTCTTTATGCAGAATCTCCATCGAAGTTTGTCTTGGCCATCAAAGCCACCCTCGAGACCCATTGAGCACTTTAAAGGTCACAGAAACTCCACTAGTTGCCCTCTACCTTCGGCCGTCTTCGTGGCGTTAAAGTGAATCACATGCCTTATCAGTGCCACCAGATTAAGCATATCAACGTGTTCGAGTTCGCACGCTCCCCACCGCACAACGAAGCAAGATGATATGTGATTGAGCAGAGCCCTATCACGCTCTGAACGCATTCCCCTTCACTCATCTCTACAATGGGGTGATCGTTGGCGGAGAGCGCTTTTTGGCAGAGAGCGCGCGGGGTACTTGTTGGCGGACAGCGCCCAGAGCGCTTGTTGGTAGAGAGCACGCGGGAGCATGCAAGGAAGGGACGCATGCAAGAGAGCGCAAGAAAGAGACGTGCGCGAGAGCGAGTAAGGAGGCGAAGAGTGCGAGAGCGTGCAAGGAAGCGGAGCATGTGAGTCCGCGTGTAACACCCCCTATCCGTCGCATAACATATAGCAGTAGGTCCGGCCGGGGCCCGACGCCATACACCACAGACAGACTGGGTGGTTACTCAATGGAAACCATCCAACTAATCATAACGTCCTACACAGAGCATTCTAGCGGAAGAAGTTTATAAGTTGCAATTAAGAACTCAGCACTAAAGCATAAATGTCCACTAAACACCAAATAGGAATGTAGTACATACACAAGTACTGGCCTTAAGGCCTTACATAAAGGTTCACTTCAAATTACATGTTTTACAAACCACGGCATGCAGGCCGGTCATACATGAACAAAAGCAAGTAAACACTCCAATTAGGCCTTCGAGGGCCGGCTTCGCAATTTGGGCTTTAGCCCGCTATTGACCGCTTGGTCCAGCAGCACCTGCAAACAACAAACCACCGCACGGTGGCAAACAAAAGCAACGGTCAGCAATGCTGACCAAATTATAACGATCCCGCCCCCAACTCGGGGCGGCGATGCTCCTTCCCTGCACTTATTAACATAACAAGCAGTGTATAAAATATACATTTCATCACAGGCGTAGACTCGCACGGCCACACACCCCGTGCACTCAGGGCACATTCTCAGTGAACACAGTCAAAGCCTGCCGACTCACCACCATCCCTTTGGACGGCCAAACAATGAGCAATTTGTCTTCCCGGCATGAGTCACGGTAATTAAAACCATATACCGCCGAAGACCCTCATCTATGCCAACGGCTCTAATCCGAACGACATAGAACGGGTACAGTTCCATCTAACCCGTGCTCACATCGCAGCGGTAATTTAAACCATATGCGCATGTCAAACTTCTCCCGAGTCCCGTTTCCATCACAAAATCACATAACTCGGTTATGTTCAAGTTGGCTCTCAGGCCTCTAAGTTGGCAAGATCGCGCATCTACCCAGTTTTCCGGGTGCACCTTTCGGTTAATCCCCAAGGCTCCCTGTTGCAATCTACCACATAGAAAAACCTAAAAACAAACATTCGTACGGAGTCTTCTCCGACATTTATGCAATGCAACATCATCGATCCAGACCAACATGTCCGGGTAGGCTTCACACATCATGCCTATGTCCGTTCTCATTTACGGACTCTACACAACGGGGACTATTCATGTCTACCCGAAGGAACGCCTCCAACTCACGGCAAACTCACGAGAACGGGCTTCTTATGCAAAGAAGGAGAGCTTCACATGTTTAAGAAGAGAATCGTTATCCTAGCGTTCTTCCTCGGCGCCATGGAAATGTAAGCGGATGAAAAGCACCGCACTCTCTTTGCCTCCGTAGATTCGAAGTCGGCTCGCGATTTGGAGCTTCGAAGCTCCTCCAATGGCCGGATCTAAGCTTCTTCTTCCTCCCTTGCTCTCACCTCTTTCTTGACTTAGAAAGAGAACCACTCAAGTAAAAATGAGGGTTTCAAAGGTCCAATCCCGTGTATATGCAAGCACTAACAGTCTCCAGCCGTCGGATCCTGAATAAAAGAAACGAACGGCCACGATCCAGATCTAAAATTCTAAAACTGGGCCGAACACGGCCTGCGACACGCCCGTGTCCAGGGCTGTGTCCCCCATTCGCCATCAAAATCGACGCGTCTGGAAAAACATACGGGCATCCAACACGCCCGTGTTCGACCTGACACGCCCGTGTTCCAACTGACACGGCCGTGTGGTTGGCCGTGTACCCCCATCGACACAGCCCCGAAAACAACCCGAGACTCACACGGGTTGTGGACACGCCCGTGTCCACGCCCGTGTCACACCCGAACACGCCTGGGCTTCAGGCCGTGTTCACGGTCTCGACACTTCGTCGAGCGAAGTTCGTCGACCACACGACACGGCGTTGGACACGCCCGTGTCCTAGGCCGTGTGCCTTGTCTCGACACATCGTCGAGCAAAAATCATCGACTTCCCTGGCCGATCGTCGACACGGGCTCGACACGCCCTGAGACACGCCCGTGTCTCAGGCCGTGTTCCCTGCTCGACGATCGTCGACTCCAAATTTCGTCGACCTCATGGCCAAAACGTCGAATGAAGCCTGACATGCCCTGGGACACGCCCGTGTCCCAGGCCGTGTGCCCCCTGCCAAATTCCAGATTTAGCCCAAAACGCCTCTCGACGCTCCTTTGAGTTTCGGGGCGTTACAACTCTCCCCCTCTTAAAAGAATTTCGTCCTAGAAGTTATATAAAGGAAAGAAACATAAAACTTAAATGGTACCTGAGTGAATCAACTCCGGATACTCCTCAAGCATAGTCTGCTCTCGTTCCCAAGAGAGCTCCTCTCGGCCGCAATTGTCCCAACGGACCTTGACCATCCTAATCTCTTTATGGTGTAGCCGCTTGACTTCCGAGTCTTCAATACGCACGAGCTTGACCTTTGTCATCAACCCACTAACAATCGGCACTTGATCGACCGCGATCACTTGCGCAGGCTCTTGCACCGCCTTCCGTAGCACCGATATATGGAATACATCATGTAGACCACTAAACTCCACAGATAGCTTCAAACAATATGCTGCTTCACCAACCCGCTCCAGAACCTCAAACGGCCCAAGGTACCTCGGGCTTAGCTTTTTCAATCGCCGCACCTGCGAGACACCCTTGAACGGCTTGATCTTTAAGTACACCCAGTCGCCCACAGCGAGCGCCACGTTCCTGTGCTTGGCATTATAGTACTTCGCCTGATGGTCCTGAGTGGTTAGCAACCTCTCCTGAATGGTTCGCACCAATGAAGTAGCATCCTCCACCTCTTGACGCTTGTACAACTTTGACTCACCTGTTTCCAACCAGGACAACGACGTGCGTCATCTTCTACCATAAAGGGCCTCGAAGGGTGCCATTTGAATACTCGTCTGGTAGCTATTGTTGTACGCAAATTCCACCAAATAGAGATGGTCTTCACATTGCTTTCCAAAGTCCAAGACACACATGTGGAGCATGTATTCCATAGTTCTATTGAGCCTCTCGGTCTGCCCATCTTTTTGCGGATGAAAGGCTGTGCTGAATTTTAACTTTGTTCCCAATATTTGCTGCACAAGCATCCAATCATTGGACATGAACCGTCCATCTCGGTCACTCACGATGTTGCGGGGCACACCATGAAGCCGTACAATATTATCCACATACAGTTTTGCCAACTTCACCACCTGATCATCCTTCCTATGCGGTGTAACAGCCCCTATCCGTCGCATAGCATATAGCAGTAGGTCCAGTCGGGGCCCGATGCCATATACTACAGACAGACCGGGTGGTTACTCGTGGAAACCGTCCAACCAATCATAACGTCTTACACAAAGCATTCTAGCGGAAGCAGTTTAATAAGGGTTGCAACAAAGAACCCAGAACTAAAGCATGAATGTCCACTAATATCAAATAGGAATGTTATAAATACACCAGTACAAGCCTTAAGGCCTTACAAAATTATTCACTTCATATTACATATTTTACAAACCACGGCACGCAGACCGGTCATACATGAATAAAGCAGTAAACACTCCAATTAGGCCTTCGAGGGCCGGCTTCGCAAAATGGGCTTTAGCCCGCTATTGACCGCTTGGTCCAGCAGCACCTGCAAGCAACAAACCACCGCACGATGGCAAAACAAGGCAACGGTCAGCAATGCTGACCAAATTATAACGATCCCGCCCCCAACTCGGGGCGGCGATGCTCCTTCCCTGCAATTTTATTAGCACAAGCGAGCAATATACTAATATTCATTTCATCACAGGCGTAGGCTCACACGGCCACACACCCCGTGCACTCAGGGCACCTTCTCGGTGAACCGGTCGATGTCACGTCAGTTAAAGCCATAGACATTCCGGGCCCACCACCGCCACTTTGACGGCCAAACATATGAGCAATTTGTCTTCCCGACATGGGTCACAACAATTTAAGCCATAGACCGCCGAAGACCCCCATCTATGCCAACGACAAGTGCCACGTAACCTTAGGTCTCTTTAACCCGAACGACATAGATATGGGTACGGTTTCATCTAACCCGTGCTCACGTCGCAATGACAATTTAAGCCATATGCGCAGGTCAAACTTCTCCCGAGTCCCATTTTTGTCACATAATTTCACATAACTCGGTTATGTTCAAGTTGGCTCTCAGGCCTCCAAGTTGGCAAGATCACGTATCCACCCAGTTTTCCGGGTGCACCTTTGGGTTAATCCCCAAGGCTCCCTGTTGCAATCTACCGTGTAGAAAACCCGAAAAACAATCAATCGCACGGAGTCTTCTCCGGCATTTATGCAATGCAACATCACCGATCCAGACCAACATGTCCGGGTAGGCTTCACACATCATGCCTATGTTCGTTCTCACTTACGGACTCTAAACAACGGGAAATTCACATATCTACCCGAAGGAACGCCTCCAACTCACCGCAAACTCGCGAGAGCGGGCTTCCTATACAAAGAAGGAGAGCTACACATGCTCAAGATGAGGATCGTTACCATTGCATTCTTCTTTGGCGCCATGGAAAAGTAAGCGGATGAAAAGCACCGCACTAGCTTTGCCTCCGTGAATCCGGAGTCGGCTCGCGATTTGGAGCTTCGAAGCTCCTTCAATGGTCGGATCTAGCTTCTTCTTCCTTCCTTGGCTCTCCTCTCTCTCTAAGCTTTAGAAAGATAACAACTCATGAAAAGTGAGGGTTTTTAAGGCCCAATCCCGGGTATATCCCATCAGGAACAACCCCCAGCCGTTGGATCACCAATTAAAGAAACGAACGGCTTTGATTCGGGACTGAAATGTCCAATCTGGACCGAACACGACCTGGCACACGCCCGTGTGCAGGGCCGTGTCCCTCATTCGCCGTCAAAATCAACTCGCCTGGAACAACACACGGGCATCGAACACGCCCGTGTTCGACTTGACACGCCCGTGTTCCACCTGACATGGCCGTGTGGCCGGCCGTGTACCCCCATCGATTTAACCCAAAAACAACCCGAGCACTGCACGGGTTCTAGGACACGCCCGTGTCCTTGCCTGTGTCTACCTCAACACGCCTGGGCTCCAGGCCGTGTACACGGTCTCGACACTCGACACTTTGTCGAGCGAAGATCGTCGACCTAACGACACGGCCTTGGACACGCCCGTGTCCTAGGCCGTATGTCTTGTCTCGACACATCGTCGAGCAAAATTCGTCGACTCCCGGGACGAGTGTCGACACGGGTCGACACGCCCTGCGACACGCCCGTGTCGCAGGCCGTGTGCCATGTCTCGACACTTCGTCGAACGCAGAGTGTCGACTTCGCGGGCTGAGTGTCGACACGGGTCGACACGCCCTGCGACATGCCCGTGTCGCAGGCCGTGTGCCCAGTCTCGACACAATGTCGAGAGCAAAATGTCGACTTCGACGGCTGAGTGTCGACACAAGCCTGACACGCCCTGGGACACGCCCGTGTCCCACGCCGTGTGCCTCCTGCCAGAACCCAAAACTGGCCCAAAACGTCCCCCGTCGCTCTTTTGAGTTTCGAGGCGTTACAACTCTCCCCCTCTTAAAATAATTTCGTCCACGAAATTATATAAAGGAAAGACATGTACAAAACCAAAATTTGTACCTGAGCGGAACAACTCCGGATACTCGTCAAGCATAGTCTGTTCTCGCTCCCAAGAGAGCTCCTCATGATCGCAATTGTCCCATCGGACTTTTACCATCCTGATCTTTTTATTGCATAGCCGCTTGACCTCCGAGTCCTCAATCCGCACGGGCTTGACCTTTGTCGTCAACCCACTAACCACCAGCACTTGATCAACCGCGATCACTTGCGTAGGCTCTTATACCGCCTTCCGAAGCACCGAAATATGGAATACATCATGTAATCCACCAAGCTTCACTGAAAGCTTCAACCGATAGGCCGCTTCACCAACTCGCTCCAGAATCTCAAACGGCCCAAGGTACCTCGAGCTTAGCTTTTTCAATCACCGCACCCGCGAGACACCCTTGAACGGCTTGATCTTTAAGTACACATAGTAGCCCACAGCGAACTCCATGTTCCTGTGCTTGGCATTATAGTACTTCGCTTGCCGGTCCTGAGCAATAAGCAACCTCTCCCAAATGGCTCTCACCAAAGAAGTAGCATCTTCCACTTCTAATCACTTATACAACTTGACTCACCCGTTTCCAGCCAGGACAACGACGTGCGACATCTTCTACCATATAAAGATGGTCTTCCCATTGCTTTTCAAAGTCCAAAACACACATGCGGAGCATGCTTTCCATAGTTCTATTGACCCTCTCGGTCTGCCCATCCGTTTGCAGATGAAAGGCTGTGCTGAATTTAAACTTTGTCCCCAACATTTGCTGCACAAGCCTCCTATCATTGGACGTGAACCACCCTTCTCGGTCACTCACGATGCTGCGGGGCACACCGTGAAGTCGTACTATATTATCCACATATAATTTTGCCAACTTTTCCACCGGATCATCCTTCCTATGCGGAATGAAATGCGACACCTTCGTTAACCGATCCATGACCACCCAAATGGCGTCGTTCCTCTTTTGCGACCTTGGCAAACCGTGCACAAAGTCCATAGAGATGTCGTCAAATTTCCACTCCGGAATAGGCAAGGACTTCAGAAATCCTCCCGGCTTTTGGCACTCCGCCTTCACCAAGGCGCAAGTTTGGCACTTTGCTACGTAGAGCGCCACATCTTTCTTCAAACCCGGCCACCAAAATAGTTTCTTGACATCACGGTACATCTTCGTGCTCCCGGGTGAATTGAGTACTTGGTATGGTGCGCCTCGTACAACAATTCCACCCGCAAACTACCCACACTTGGGACGCACAGACGACCGTCTTTCCAAAGCAATCCGTCCTCCACAACGAATTGGGAATTTGACCCATCCAGAGCCTCTACCATGAACTGATTCATATGGACATCCATATACAAAGCCTGCTGAATCCGATCAGCCAGGTCATATTGGACTTCAGTCCAATGCAGTACTGCTTCAGCACTTGATTGCCTATCCACACAAACAATCTCCAACGCCTCCAACTCCCGCACCAACCGCTCATCATGCACCGATAGCCAATTGGCTTGAGCTGGGGATCGGCGACTCAACGGGTCCGCAACCGCATTCCCTTTACCAGGCACGTAGTGGATCTTGATTGTATAGTCTCCCAAGAGCTCCATCCATCTACGTTGTCGCATATTCAGATCCTTCTGATCAATCAGATACTTCACGCTCTTGTGACCGGCGTAGATATCCATCTTCACATCGTACAAAATTAGGCCTTCACAGCTTCAAGGCAAAACTCACGGCCGCTACCAACAAGTCATGGACCGGATAGTTCCTCTCGTGCACTTTTGGTTGTCTCGCGCCATAAGATATTATACTTCTGTGTTGCAGTAGCACGCAACCCAAACCGCTGCCCGAAGCATCACTATTAAATCGCATAGCCTTCGGTCCCACTCGGCAAAGTCAGCACAGACGTCGTGGTCAACCGACATTTCAACTCCTCAAAAGCTCGCGTGCACTCCGGCGTCTAGAAGAACTTCTGCTCCTTCCTCGTCAAAGTAGTGAGGGGTAACGCTATCCGCGAGAAGTTCTCCACGAAGCGCCTGTAATAGCCGGCAAGCCCCATAAAGCTCCGGACTCCCGCTACTGTAGAAAGCTCAGGCCACTCCCACATCGCAACAATCTTCGCTGGATCCACTGCAATGCCATCCTCACTCACTATAAAACCGAGGACGCCACTGAGGATGACCAAAACTCGCACTTTGAGAACTTGGCATACAACTGATTCCTCCTTAGCATCTCCAAAACCAAAAGAAGATGCTTGAAGTGATCTTCCTTACTCTGCGAGTACACCAGAATATCGTCGACGAAGACAATCACAAAATGGTACAAGTACTCCTGGAAGGTCCTGTTCATCAAATCTATGAACACTGACGACGCATTAGTCAGCCCAAACGACATGACCGTAAACTCGTAACGCTCGTATCCTGTACTGAACGTTATCTTAAGGATATCACTCTCCCTTATCTAATTTAAAGTATGCCGTTGACCCGACCAACTGATCAAAAAGATCATCAATCTGGGGGATTGGGTACTTGTTCTTTTCTGTCAACTTGTTGAGCTCCCGATAGTCAGTACATAGCCTCAAGCTCCCTTCTGTTGGGTACATTGGTTTAAATGTACCTGATTTGAAAAGCCTCACCCTACTCAATGATATACATCAAAATGTATTTGATGTGTTTTGAGTTTAGTTGTGCAGGTCAAGTATTTACAGGGAAAGCTGAAAAGATTCTAAGTCCATGTGTCGACACCCAGAAGGAAAATGTCGACACTTAAGAAGACTTGTGTCGACACCCAGAGAAGCAGTGTCGACACTTGGAGTAATTGTGTCGACACCAGGGATGCAGAGTCGACACCAGACAGGAAGTGTCGACACATATAGTTTGTGTCGACACTCAATGAAGAGAAGTCCAGTAAAGTAGTGTCGATACTTAAAAGAAGTGTCGACACCCAGAGGAACTTTGTCTACATCAGAAAGTGTCGACACTTGGAGGCTGTGTCGACACTCAGCAAATTTTAGCAGAGTCTAAGTATAAGTGTCGACATAATAAAGAATGTGTCGACACACAGCAGAAGACTCAACACATGGAGAATGTGTCTACACTTGGAGGCTGTGTCGACACTTAGCAAAGTTCAACAAAATTCTAAGTACAAGTGTCGACACAAAGGAGATGTGTCGACACTCAGCCAAAGTCTCAACAGAAGAAGAATGTGTCGACACAAGGAGAAGTGTCGACACTCAGAAAGTATCAACACAGAAGACAGGTGTCGACACTAAGAATATGTGTCGACACTCAGCAAGTATCAACACAAGAAGATGTGTCGACACAAAGGAGTTATGTCGACACTTACAAGAATTCAACAAAGTACTGAAGAATAAGGAGTTGTGTCGACACACAATATCAGTGTCGACACATAATGAAGAAGCTGTGTCGAGAAGTAAAATTTACAACACAAGGAGTTGTGTCGACACCTTGAAGGCTAGTGTCGACACTTAGTCTACTTGTGTCGACACTTAGTCTATAAGTGTCGACACTTTAAGACAGACTGTCTCGACACTTTCAGACAGTTACAGATATTTCAAGAACTGACTGGATGACTTGACAACTGCCATTTCAGCCGGTCTACTGCAACTGTCAGAGTTTTTAGAAAGCTTTTAGGAACCGGATCAGCCGGTCACCATGAAGAAGGCCTATATATAGGTCTATTCTGTCAACAAAAAATGATGATTGAGATTTACAACAAGAGATCAACAATCAAAGAAGAAGATCTAGCTATTCATTGAAGAATCAAGTGAAGATCTAAGAAGTTGGAGAGAGAGCTCCTTCCAAGAAGACAACCGTTGGAACCAGGCTGTGAAGAAGGGTTCAGACCTAGTTCTGAATCTTAAGTTGCAGTGACTGAAGATCAGCTGCAGAGAATCAATCCTATTGTGTTCTACATTCAAGAAGCTTTGAAGAAAGCCAAGTGAGGTTGATCTCAGCAGAGTTCATTCAAGAACTCATCAAGAACCTGTCAACTCTTCTCTCTTATTCAAAGTTGTCGGTATATACTTTGTATTCTAAATTTCTTATAGGATCCTTAGGGATCTGAGTTGTAAGCCTGTAATTATAAAGGCTGAGTGGTAGGGCTGGTGTGCCTGAGTGTAGGAGATCTATTTCTCTGAGTGTAGGCCTGTTGTGGCTGAGTGTAGGCCTTGTGGCTGAGTGTAGGTCTTTAGAGAAGACTGAGTTGTAGGGCCTTGGGCCTGAGCTGTAGGAACCTGTTTGGGGTTCTGAGTGTAAGATCTGAGGATCTGAGATAGTGGAGGAGTTTGGCCGAATCTAGTACTCTACTAGATAGGCGAAGGGGGAAAGTGGATGTACCCAAACTTTGGGGAACCACTATAAATCTGTGTGTTCACTGTGTGCTTGTTTATTCTGTGATTGCTGATTGATTGCTGTGAAGAATTGATTATAAATCTATAATCTGCAATCTGCCTAAAAAGTTTAAAAAGATTAAGTCACATATTCACCCCCCCCCCCTCTAGGTGATTAGGTACAATTTCTTTCAAGTGGTATCAGAGGGAGGTTATTCAAAAAGGGACATAACTGTCTGAGTAGATCCTGTTGGCAGATTCAGTGAAATCAAGAAAATCAAGAAAATGGGTTCAACAGAGAATCATAAGGAACTTGGATCCATGAAGTTGCCCATTTGCAGAAAAGAGATTTTTGGCATATAGAAAGAAAGGGTGAGACTATTTATGGAAGCCTCAGACCCTAGAATATATATCACAGTTAAAGAAGTGCCATATGTGCCTATGAAGGTTTCAGTCCTGGATGCAAATCAGAGAACACCTAAGGACTTTTCTGAAATGACAAAAGATGAGATTATTCTGGCCACCATGGACAAGAGGGCTCAGAATATCATTGTGAGTGCCATAGATGATGCTACATTTCAGAACTTGATACACTGTAAGACATCAAAGGAGATGTGAGATACTCTTATAGTGTATATGGAGGGTTCAGAAGAAGTTAGGCAGGACAGAAAGTCATTGTTAAACCAGGAATATGAAAGTTTCAGGCAAGGTAGGTCTGATAGCATAACAGAATGTTATAAGAAATTCTATAGGATAGTTAATGAGTTAATGTCCTATGGAAGAGATTTCAGTAATTATGAGCTAAATGATAAGTTCTTGAGGTCCCTAACCAAGGATTGGGACACCAAGATCTGTGTCATAAGGGAAATGGCCAAGTTAGCAGATATTCCTCCTCCAACTTTGTTTGGAAAACTGCTATCCTATGAAATGCAGTTGATGGTAAGGAAAGAAGAGGAGAAGACTACCAGAAGTGAGCACAAAGAAAGAGTAGTGGCATTCAAGACAGAAGACACCAAGAAATACAGAAGTAAGTCTTCATCTCCACCTCCAAAAGTGGCTGAGACTGAGTCAGATGGTTCAGAAAGCAGAAAGTCTGAAAGTAGTGAGAGTGATGAGGACTTTGCAGCTTTCACAAAGACACTTTCAGAAGTTTCTAAAGAAGAAACAGTGGAGGTCAAATCCATCCACTTCACAAGGAAAAGATGACTATTATCAGAACAAGAAGTCATCAAAGAAAGACAGGAGAAAGCCCAAGTCAAGCAAAGCAACTTTATCAAAAATTATTTGCTATTGCTGTAACAGACAAGGACATGTTGTTGCAGACTATCTAGAGAAAAGGAAAGAGTCAACAGATAAGAAAAAGACTCAATTCAAGGGCAACAAGGAAAGGTCCTTTGTTGCCAAGAAGGACAAAGGCCTGTCAGACATGTCTTCTTCAGAAACTGAGTCAGAAGTTGAAGCTTACATAGGACTGTTTGCTGAAGAGGAGGAAGAGGAGTTCATCCAGTTGATGAACTCTATATATGATCAAGAGGACAATCAGTGTCAAGGACTGATGGCATTGTCAAAAGGTGACAAAATCCAGGATCAGCCTGGACCTAGTAAGGTGAGTCCAAGTGGCCATGCCCCAATATGGTACTTGGACAGTGGATGTTCCAGGCACATGACTGGAACTAGGGGATTGCTAAAGGACTTCACACCAATCAAGGATGGTCCTAAAGTCACCTTTGGTGGTTCTAAAAAAGGAATCATCAAGGGTTTTGGTAACATTTCTAGCACCCATATAATAATTACTCAAGTGGCTTATGTTAAAGGTTTGAAACACAACCTTATTAGTATAAGTCAACTGAGTGATTTAGGATATGACATCTCATTTGTCAAATATGGTTGTCATATCAAGAGATCAAATGATCAAGAGATCATTTTGACTGGTTATAGAAATAGAAATGTCTATTGCCTAGACATTATGTGTGAGAACAATGGTTCTCCAGTGTGTCTTGTAGCTGATGAGAAAGTCTCTCATTGTGTCAAATGGCACAAGAGGCTAGCCCATCTTAACTACAAGACAATTGGTCAACTCTATAGCAAAGAGTTAGTGAGGAATGGTCCTCAAGTTAAGTGTATTAAAGATGGGATATGTTCAGCTTGTCAAAAGGGCAAGCAGACTAGATCCACCTTTAATAGTATTGAAAACAAAGATGCTGTGAGGTGCTTATACCTCTTGCATATGGATCTCTTTGGTCCTATGCCAGTTCACAGCCTAGGTAGGAAGGTCTACACATTTGTGGTTGTAGATAACTACTCAAGGTTTTCCTGGGTGTTCTTCCTTAGACAGAAATCTGAAACACCTAGTATCTTCTATAGTTTTGTCAAACAAATTCAGAATGAGTTAGACAGTATAGTGGTCAAAATAAGAAGTGACCATGGTACTGAATTCCAGTCTGATAGTATGACAAAACTATGTGAAGAATTTGGGATATTTCAGGAATTTTCTTCACCAAGAACACCTCAGCAAAATGGCATTGCTGAGAGTAAAAATAGAATCTTGATTGAGGTTGGTAGAACCCTATTAAGTGACACATCTCTCCCAGAATATTTCTGGGCTGAGGCAGTTAATACTGCATGCCATGTAATTAATAGGGCTACCATTACTAAAAGCCACAATAAGACCCCCTATGAGATTGTGAAAGACAGAAAGCCAAATCTATCCTATTTCAGGATCTTTGGTTGTAAGTGCTTTATACTTAACAATGGAAAGTCTTACTTGACTAAGTTTGCTGCCAAATCCCAAGAGGGGATCTTTGTTGGGTACAACAATAATAGTAAGGCTTATAGAGTCTACAACTTGACTACTCAAGTTGTAGAAGAGTCAGTACATGTAGTATTTGATGAAGCTAGACTTATTAACAATGAGTTGTCTAGAAGTGTTTGCAGCTCCACAGGTGTGACTAAGAAGATGGACAAGCTCACTATTGAAGAAGGATCTACTGCAAGTCAGCATGTAGATGATAGTGGTTGTTGTCCAGGGGGAGTACTACATGCACCTGATGCAGAAGAAGACCAAGGAGTGCAGCAAGTTGAAGTAGTTGAAGGAGTTCAACCTGAAGCCGGGCTGCCTCCAGCTAGTAGACATCTAAGAGATCATCCAGCCAATCAAATTATTGGTGATCTAAGTCAAGGGGTACAAACAAGGAGCAGAAATCTGAGTACAGTGCTCTACTCCAGTTTTCTATCTCAAGTAGAGCCAAAGAAATTTGAAGAAGCCATCCTAGACCCTCATTGGATTGAGGCAATGCAAGAGGAGCTGAATCAGTTCAAGAGATGCAAAGTCTGGGAGCTTATTCCAAAACCAAAAGACCACAACATAATTGGAACCAAGTGGATCTTTAGGAACAAGATGGATGAACATGGAGTCATTATTAAGAACAAAGCAAGACTGGTTGCTAAGGGATATAGGCAGGAAGAAGGTATTAACTTTGATCAAACCTTTGCTCCAGTAGCCAGACTGGAAGCCATAAGAATGTTCCTGGCCTATGCAACCTATCAAGGTTTTAAAGTATACCAAATGGATGTTAAGTCAGCTTTTTTGAATGACAATCTGAAAGAGGAAGTCTATGTGGAACAGCCATCAGGTTTTGTTGATTCAACTCAACCTAATTATGTCTATAGACTTATGAAGGCTTTGTATGGGTTAAAACAAGCCCCCAGGGCTTGGTATGAAACCCTGTCTAGTTTCCTCATTGAGAATAAATTCACAAGGGGGAAAATAGACAAGACTCTATTCCTTAGGGAATCCAGAGGTAAGATCATACTAGTCCAAATATATGTAGATGACATAATATTTGGGTCTATTGAAAGTAGTCTTTGCAAAAAGTTTGCAAAACTTATGCAAGGATAATTTGAGATGAGCAGTATGGGGGAACTTAAGTTCTTCTTGGGTCTCCAAGTTAGACAGACTGAGAATGGTTTATCCATATGCCAGTCAAAGTTCACCCTAGAATTAATAAGGAAGTATGGTATGGAATCTTCCAGTACCATGAAAACTCCTATGGGGTCAAGTATGTCTCTTAGCAAAGATGATGCAGGAAAACCTGTAGATGAGACTTTGTATAGAGGGATAGTTGGATCCCTATTGTATTTGACTACAAGTAGACCAGATATCGTGTATGCTACATGTGTCTGTGCTAGGTACCAAGCATGTCCTAAAGAGTCTCATTTGACAGCAGTCAAAAGGATTCTGAGATGTCTAAAGGGCACTCCTTATCTAGACCTTTGGTACCCTAGGAATGGATACTTTGAACTAACAGGTTATTCAGATGCAGATTTTGCAGGCTGCAAAGAAGATAGAAAAAGTACAACTAGTGTAGTACCCCCCCCCCAACCTTTTGCTCGGGTCGGGCCGGAGGGGTACTACTGGCCCAAGACGTCCACCCAGGGCTCATAGGGGAAAACAATCCACCCTATTCAAGCACTAGATGGCCGTCTTGAGTGGTTCGAATCATAACATTCACAACCCATCAGAATATAGCGGAAGCATTAACAGGAAACCACTACATATATATATAATATATCATATTAATACAGAGGTTCTAGGGCCGAAGCCTTATGCGTTTATAAAAGCCCGTGGGCTATACATGTACTACATAAGTCTCTCACACACTCTCTCTTCTAAACTGCTCGGCGGTACTCACGTCTCTAAACACCAGAGACAGCGGGGGTGCATCTGCTCGAGTAGACCTAGCTGCTGGCGTAATCTCCTGCGGCAGCGGGTCATTACGGTGCTCCACCTCCTGTGAATGGTTAATCAAATAACCGTTAGTCACAGAGCTAAGTGGAAACAAATCTCCTCCCCGGATCCACATCCTGGGGACGAGCACGCACTCACCCAACAAAAGTAAATAGCCGAAGCAAGAGAGGGTTATCACAGCATTTCATATATGAACAACTAGGAGCAATTATAAAAGAGTGCAGTATAACCGGAAAAAGCAGCAATAACATAAAACGGTTATAGCAAAGCTCTAATAGCTCATCAGCACAACAGGTTTTCATATCTTGAATCCTATCGCAGGCATTCACAGCCACGCACACAAACCGCATGCATTCATAGCCGCGCACACAAACCGCAGGCATTCATAGCCGCGCACACAAACCGCAGGCATTCATAGTCGCGCACACAAACCGCAGGCATTCATAGCCGCGCACACAAACCCTATGTCGACATAGTTTGGACCGCTTCTGCTCCAGCATGGTAGCGAGCCCCGCGGGCCTCACCGATGTGGCCGTCGGTGACAGTGGCCAGTCCTGCCACTTCTGGGGGTGATCGTACCGCACAACCCCAGGCCCTCACATACAACCTTGTGTACTCTTGGATGTGAGCGACATCCGGCAAATCATTTTGGCCGACCAGCGGAGGAAAACCCGACGGGGAATATAACGGCCGGTAACCCGTGGTACTTATCTCCCTGTCGCCTTGAGTCGTCAACCTTGCCGCACCGGTACGAACGGTCTGCGGAAGGGACTGACCCGCCACCATTTCACCGCAAGCAATTTACAATCAATCATACAATTGCAAACAATATAACATCGGGTCTACGACGGCCTGCCTTACTAGGCTTACACTTCGGGCATCGGCACTTTGCTCTACTTTCGATAAGGAGCGTGGGAGCGCTTTATTTGGGGCTAGACCTGGAGGACTACCTCAACTCCGGTTATCCCCAACTAAGGCTCAACCTAAACAACAACTGCTCGTCAGAGCAGGACCCGGGAATATAAAAGTAAATTGCGATAAGATCAAGTGCGGTGGTTATGCTGCTTATTTAAAGTGCTGGAAAGAAATGTGACCAGTACAAGACTGGAGTAGTATTGAAATAAGCTTGACCAGTACGAGACTGGAGTAGTACTGAAATGAAAGTAATGAAATAATCTTGACCAGTACGAGATTGAAGTAGTACTGAATTGAAAGTACTGAACTGAAAAGAATAAAGGAACTGGAGCAGTGCAAAACTGGAATAAACATAAAGAAAATGGTTAGTAGTCCAATCACTCCATACAGGAGGCTTCAGTTCCATCTCCGTTCTCAGGAGAGATTTTTCAGTTCCATCCCAGTTTTTAATAAGGTTTCCTTGGGTTACACCTTTATTAAGATCCGATTATGAGTTGGTTGCGCCTTATTAACCATGGCTTAATCGGATTGGGGCTTATCAGGAGTTATACTTTCATTATTCGTCAAGAATAATTCATAACTCACCACTCGTGCTCTCATCTTCCGAGCGTGCCCAAATCGCCCGAGAGTCGAGGCGCTTGATAGTTTTCATGAAATCTCGAAACACCCGGAGCTTGGTCACTTGCCTCGGCCACTCTCGTCGATATGAAACTTATTCAAATTAGAGAGGATAGTTGTGCGCTCCAATTTTCATTTTCGAAGAAAACGAGCGTAATAATATCGAGCGCGGTCCTAGGCTTCCATATTTTGGGAAAAATATCAAAACTTATCCCCATGAGCTCAAATTTTGATACAACCCTTATATGGATATAAAATGAGCATAGAAAAAGTTTCATAATTTTTCAAAGAGTTTTGGCCCTTTAATTTGGCCAAATAAAGTTTAATTGGGCTTTTAAAAATACCAAATCAACACCAAAAATTCTCAAACGTTTTGTGGAGGAAGCCCGTAACAAAGGGGACATTTTTCATGTTCAACACTTTTTCCCTAGGAGTTTATTTTAGTCTCAAAAAAATCTACCCATTATTATAATATTATAATATTATAATAATATATTATTATATATATATATATCTTTTTTTTTTCCTGTAGATCTCCTCCCCCCTCCCGCTGTAATTTCCTGGAGCCCTTACGGGGCTCCTCCGCCGCCGGCCGGCTACCGGCCGGCCGTGGCTCCACCACCGGCCAACCCGCCGGTGGTGGGCGCTCCCTCCGGCGGTGGTCCGGCGGCCTGCCGCCGCCGGAGCATTTTTTTCTTAAAAAATGGACGGGAGGGGAGGGGGTGACGGCGGCGGCGCTCCGGCCGCTGGGAGTGCCATGCAAGACGTCCAAAATGGAGAAGGAGGAGGTAGAAGGCTTCCACCTGAGTTTGGTGGGCTCGGGAGGGGCCGGCTTGGTCGGACATGGCTCAAGGTGGTGGAGGAGGGGAGGAGGAGCTCTGGCTTGGCTTTTTCCGGTAACCTGAGCTCCGGCAGAGGGTAAAGCAGGGGGAGGGGGTTGATCTGAGAGCTGTGAGGGAAAGTGAGGGGGTTGGGGTCCTTTTATACGGAGGGGGAGGGGGAGCTTCCTCCCTTTGGGTGGTGTGGGACTAATCCCTCCTGAGGGACGGATTAATCCCACCCTCCAGCTGTCCAAGGACAGCTGGAGGTCTCTCATTTTCTCCCATGTGGGGAAAATGGATGAGGCTCCTTTGTGGGCTTGGGCCTTTAGGTGGGAAAGAGAGAGAGAGGGAGAGAAAAGAAATGGGTGGGCCTCCACTTGAACTTTGGGAAGCTTGCCGGTTGGGGGGCCCATGGAAAGTGAGGGGTAGTATGGGTCATCCTCCTTTGGAGAGGAGGTGGGCCCCTCATTTGGAGAAAAATCCAAAAAGTGGATTTTTATGAGGGTTTGACCAAGTCAACCCTAGGTCGGGTCCCCCTTGCTGGTCAAAGTCAAAGTGGGTCCAAGTCGTCGGGGTCGGGTCAAAGTTCGGGTGTCGTGTCATAATTGGTGTGCGCACGCTTTTCGGTGCACAACTATGCTTGATTTGACCACGGGTTGACCAATCGTCATCGAAATTGACCGGGACGACTTCCGTTGACTTCGTATTGACCACACGAGTCTAACGCCACTGACTGGGGTTGAATCGGAGTCCGTTTGACGAAAGTCCGAAATTTGCGCGTCGCAGCGCGCTAAAATGGTCGAAATGTGTAAAATTGTCGTTAGACCTCGGAGTCCAACTGAACGAGTTCCGATGCACTCGTATTGACTATACGAGGCCACAGGAACTGACAGAACTCAATTCAGAGTTCTCTAGCTCTATTTCCCGCTTAGGGTTATTTCCCACCGGGTCATGGGTAGGGTTCGGGCCACTTTTATTGGGCCCACTAAGGCTCTGGTGGCCCAATAAAAGGCGGGATGTTACAATCCAATAAAAATAAAAGGATTTTCGTCCCCGAAAATTTGCTTGAAGTAGGGGGAAAAAGTAACATACCTGGGGAAAGAGCTCTGAGTGCTTTTCTCGGAGGAGTGCTTCAGGTTCCCATGTGAACTCTTCTCGTCCACAGTTTGACCATAGCACCTTAACCATCGGAATGGTTTTGTTCCGTAGTGTCTTCACCTTATAATCTATTACTCTGACGGGTTCGAGCCGGACGGATCTATCTGACAGTAGTTGCGCCGGAGGGGTAGGAAGGTACTGCTCTGGTTGCCGGAGGACTCGTCTCAAGGAAGAGACATGAAACACATTATGAAGATTCCCCAACTCTGGGGGTAAGGCTAAACGATAGGCGACGGGGCCAACACGCTCTATCACCGGGTAGGGGCCCAAGAAGCGGGGATCTAACTTTTTCTGCTTCCTCAACCGGGAGACACCATGCATGGGTTTTATTTTCAGAAACACCATTTCCCCCACGCTGAACTCCACCGGTCGGTGTCGCGCATCATAGTACTTAGCCTGCCGGCTCTGCGCTTCCCGCATTCGCTCCTGAATCAGCTGTATCGCTGACGTAGTGTCATCGATGTAAGCCACTCCCAAGGCTTCCGGGTCCTCTTCCTGAGCTCAAGTCAACGGTGTTCGGCAACGCCTTCCATACAATGCCTCGTACGGAGCCATCTTAATACTAGCCTGGTAGCTGTTATTGTACGAAAATTCGACTAACGGCAACAGCTGCTCCCACGGCTCATTGTGCTCCACTATGCACAGTCGAAGAAGATCCTCCATCGTCCGGTTCGTCCTCTCCGTCTGTCCGTCTGTCTGCGGGTGGAAGGCAGTGCTGAAGGCCAACTTGGTTCCCAAATATGCCTGCACCCGCCTCCATTCCTTAGATGTGAAACGACCGTCACGATCAGACACGATGGTCTTTGGTACTCCGTGAAATCGTACCACTTGTTCTAGGAACATCCTGGCCAGGATATCTACTCTGTCACCCTGTCGGTTTGGAATGAACCGCGCTACCTTGGTGAGTCGATCTACGACCACCCATATTGAGTCATTCCCAGCACGGGATCGAGGTAGGCCGTGGACGAAGTCCATGGAGATGTCTTCGAACTTCCATTCTGGTATCGGCAGGGGCTGCAATAGGCCTCCTGGACTGCGACATTCAGCTTTGGCCTTCTGACAGGTCTGGCACCAGGCCACGAAGTCGGTGACATCTCTCTTCATTCCGGGCCAGTAAATGGTCCTACGCAAGTCCACGTACACCTTAACTACGCCAGGGTGAATCGAGTACCTCGACTGATGGGCCTCTTGCAGAATTTCCCCACGAATCCCTCCAGTAGCGAGAATAAATATGCGATGCTTGAATTGTAGAATCCCATCATGCAAGTTATAATCCTCCTGTACCCCTCCTTGCAGAGATCGGATGATCGACATTATCTCTGGGTCGATCTTCTGGGCTTCTCGTATCCGGTCCCGGATATCGCATTGGATCTCCATCCAATACAGCTGAGAATAGTACTCTTCCGGATCTCTTCGGGAAACCAGGGTAATCTCCAAGTCTATCAAAGACTGGAAAAGTTCCTTAGGGATCTGCTCCATCCAACTCCCGACTATCGCAGGCTGGCGGCTCAAGGCGTCAGCAACTCTATTAGCCTTCCCAGGGTGATATTGGAGAGTGAAGTTGTAATCGCATAAGAATTCCAACCATCGGCGCTGCCGGAGATTCAGCTCTTTCTGCGTGAAAATATACTTGAGGCTCTTGTGGTCGGAGAAGATCTCACATTTTACTCCGTACAGATAATGCCTCCAGATTTTAAGGGCGAAGACGACGGCGCCCAACTCTAAATCGTGTGCTGCGTAGTTTAATTCATGCGGCTTTAATTGCCGCGAAGCGTAGGCTACTACCTTACCATACTGCATTAGGACTGCTCCCAATCCTTTCAGGGAGGCATCAGTGTAGATTTGAAATCCCTCGGTCCCTGAAGGAATCGTAAGGATTGGCGCGGAAGTCAGACGCTTCTTCAGTTCGATGAACGCAGCCTCGCACTCCGGCGTCCATCGAAATACGACGTCCTTCTTGGTGAAAGCAGTCAGGGGTAGGGCAATCTTGGAAAATCCCTCGACAAACTTCCTTTAGTATCCGGCAAGGCCGAGGAAACTCCGGATATCCGCAGCCGTCCTGAGTGGCGGCCAATTTTGTACTGCCTGGATCTTGGCTTGGTCCACTGCCACAACTTCCTTGTTTATCGTGTGGCCCAAGAATCCAACTTCTTCTAGCCAAAATTCGCACTTACTGAATTTGGCGAAGAGAGAGTGCTCCCGGAGCTTTAATAGAACCATCTGCAGGTGCCGGGTATGGTCCGTCTTGGTCTTCGAGTAGATTAGGATATCGTCTATAAAGACGATGACAAAGTGATCCAAGAAGGGTTCGAAGACTCTATTCATCAGGGCCATGAAGGCGGAGGGAGCGTTGGTGAGCCCGAAGGGCATCACTAGGAACTCGTAAAGACCGTATTGGGAGCTGAAGGCAGTCTTAGGAATATCTTCCTCTCGGATCCGAAGCTGATAATAGCCGGACCTCAGGTCCATTTTGGAGAATACCGAAGCACCTTGTAACTGATCGAACAGTTCGTCGATCCTAGGAAGGGGATACGTGTTGCGTACAGTAAGCTTATTTAGCTCCCTATAGTCGATGCACAGTCGCAGAGTCCCATCCTTCTTCTTGACGAAAAGTACCGGGGCTCCCCAGGGCGAGGAACTTGGACGGACGAATCCAGCATCTATTAGTTCTTGTAGCTGGATCTTTAGTTCAGTCAGCTCCCTTGGGGCCATCCGGTAGGGGGCTCGTGATACTGGCCGTGCTCCGGACACGAGCTCGATCTGGAAGTCGACCTCTCGCTTAGGTGGCAATCCCGGGAGGGACTCAGGGAAGATATCTGGAAAGTCTCGGACTACTAGGACCTTGGCGAGCACCTGAGTCTTATCTTCCATCTCGAAATAAATAAGGAATACTTCATCCTTCTGACGGACTGACTTCACCATCTGTGTAGAAGTCAAGATAATACGAGAGACAGATGGCACACCTGTCAACGCGACGCTCTGGCCATTTGGATTCTGTAGCCAGACCTCTCGCGTGGAACAGTTTATCTGGGTTTGGTGCTCGGCCAGCCAGTCCATTCCCAGAATTATGTCAAACCCAGTTATAGCTAGGATGGTTGCGTAGATTTCAAACTCTACCTCTCCCAGCGTAGCCTGGAACGAACACTTTTCGGTGGATGTCATATCCGACCCGTCTGGTAAACGGATTTGTATAGACAGTCCGGTTGAGCGAATAACATTTCCCTTTGTTGCAATGAAATCGTGGGAGACGAAAGAATGAGTCGCTCCTGTGTCAAAAAGGGTTTTGGCAGGGTGACCTTCTACCAACAAGATTCCTGACGTCATAGGAAAACATATAGATATATATCATCCAACTAATATACATATACATATATATATGAAATATACAACAATAGTGGAAGATCTGATATCTTCTATCGCCTACGATATATACCTATGACTACGTCAGGGGCTAGTCCATGCTGCAGGTCCAGTGCATAGGCCTCCTGGGGAGCTGCTCGGCCCTGCTGGCCTCTCCTGCCAGCTCGGCCTCTACGGCCTCTTTGACCCTGTCCCCGTGCCGGCTGTCCACCCTGGACTGCTCCTAGTCCGGGTCTCCCTATCGCCTGAGGGCAGAAGGCCCTCATATGTCCCGGCTCCTAACACAAGAAGCAGTTCCCTGCGAAGGGAACATCTCGTCGGGCCACTAGTGGGGGCTGTGGAGCTGGAGCTGGTCTACTGTCTTGCTGTGCAGCTGGGGGTACTGGGGGTGCTGGTGGGCGCCTATAAGGCAGCCTGCGGCGTCGCTGTCTGCTCTCTCTATCCTGTCTATGGGGAGCAACTCCAACGTCTCGCCTCTGGTCTCGAAGAAGCTCTACTTGACCTCTGCGCCGCTGAGCCACCATCTGCTGGTCCAACTCTAGAGCTGCCGCATGGGTGGCTATGGTGTGGAAGGTGGCCTGAGAGAGCATAATCAAGGCCTGCCTCAGGTCGTCTCGTAGTCCTCGGTAGAACCGAGAAGCCCTATCCCTGTCGGAGGCAGCCAGGTTCCCGGCGAAGCGTGCCAGGTGTATGAACTCTCTCTCATACTCTGCCACAGTGCGGTTGCCATGTCGAATGAACAGGAACCTCTCTTGCAGCGCGGCTCGGTCTGCATCTGTGATGAAAAATTCTAGCAGAGCCACGGAGAACTCCCCCCAAAGGATCGTGCTCATCGGCCGACCTCGGAAGGTAGAGCGACTAGACGCTCTCCACCAATCCCTCGCATATCCCTCCAAGAGGGTCACCACCAAAGAGACTGCTGCCACAGCTGCGCACATCATCCCTACCAACAGCTCCTCCACTCGCTCCACCCACTCCTCTACCTGAATGGCCGTCTCTGTTCCCCTGAAAGGGGGAGGCCTCAGTCCTCAAAAAGTCATCAGCAGATCTGTGGGTGCGGTCATCTCCCGCGGTGGCTGTGCCAGGGCATCTCGGAAAGTCGCTAGTATAGCCGTCAGTGTCTGCCCTATATCTGACCCGGCAAACGGTACGACTGCGGGAGCAACCGGGTCTGGTGGTGGGGTAGCTGGAACGTATCCTCTGGACGAGGATCCCCCGTTACTGTACTCCGGTATCTGGAGAAGTAACATGAAAGAATGTCAGTATTTTGCAAAAGTAAGGGAATTTGTAAAAGCGACAACCCAAGCGGAAAACAATGGTGTATGGGCGTACTAACACACAGTCTAGAATCCCTAAGCCTCTACACTAGGGTCCACCAGGCTTCCACTGCAAGGTTCGTCCCGAACCTAGAACGAAGCGAGGGATGGAGGGATCCGGAGACTGCTCCACAAGGACGAATCGTGATGGCTCTGATCCATTTGTAGTACCCCCCCCCCCCCAACCTTTTGCCCGGGTCGGGCCGGAGGGGTACTACTGGCCCAAGACGTCCACCCAGGGCTCATAGGGGAAAATAATCCACCCTATTCAAGCACTAGATGGCCGTCTTGAGTGGTTCGAATCATAACATTCACAACCCATCAGAATATAGCGGAAGCATTAACAGGAAACCACTACATATATATATAACATATCATATTAATACAGAGGTTCTAGGGCCGAAGCCTTATGCGTTTATAAAAGCCCGTGGGCTATACATGTACTACATAAGTCTCTCACACACTCTCTCTTCTAAACTGCTCGGCGGTACTCACGTCTCTAAACACCGAAGACGGTGGGGGTGCATCTGCTCGAGTAGACCTAGCTGCTGGCGTAATCTCCTGCGGCAGCGGGTCACTACAGTGCTCCACCTCCTGTGAATGGTTAA
This sequence comes from Platanthera guangdongensis, assembly GCA_039583875.1. Taxonomy (NCBI): domain Eukaryota; kingdom Viridiplantae; phylum Streptophyta; class Magnoliopsida; order Asparagales; family Orchidaceae; genus Platanthera; species Platanthera guangdongensis. The sequence continues at coordinate 1,566,846 of CM077149.1, read as the reverse complement.
TCAAATAACTGTTAGTCACAGAGCTAAGTGGAAACAAATCTCCTCCCTGGATCCACATCCTGGGGACGAGCACGCACTCACCCAACAAAAGTAAATAGCCGAAACAAGACAGGGTTATCACAGCATTTCATATATGAACAACTAGGAGCAATTATAAAAGAGTGCAGTATAACCGGAAAAAGCAGCAATAACATAAAACGGTTATAGCAAGGCTCTACTAGCTCATCAGCACAACAGGTTTTCATATCTTGAATCCTATCGCAGGCATTCACAGCCGCGCACACAAACCGCAGGCATTCATAGCCGCGCACACAAACCGCAGGCATTCATAGCCGCGCATACAAACCGCAGGCATTCATAGCCGCGCACACAAACCGCAGGCATTCATAGCCGCGCACACAAACCCTATGTCGACATAGTTTGGACCGCTTCTGTTCCAGCAGGGTAGCGAGCCCCGCGGGCCTCACCGATGTGGCCGTCGGTGACAGTGGCCAGTCCTGCCACTTCTGTGGGTGATCGTACCGCACAACCCCAGGCCCTCACGTACAACCTTGTGTACTCTTGGATGTGAGCGACATCCGGCGAATCATTTTGGCCGACCAGCGGAGGAAAACCCGACGAGGAATATAACGGCCGGTCACCCGTGGTACTCATCTCCCTGTCGCCTTGAGTCGTCAACCTTGCCGCACTGGTACGAACGGTCTGCGGAAGGGACTGACCCGCCACCATTTCACCGCAAGCAATTTACAATCAATCAAACAATTGCAAACAATATAACATCGGGTCTACGACGGCCTGCCTTACTAGGCTTACACTTCGGGCATCGGCACTTTGCTCTACTTTCGACAAGGAGCGTGGGAGCGCTTTATTTGGGGCTAGACCTGGAGGACTACCTCAACTCCGGTTATCCCCAACTAAGGCTCAACCTAAACAACAACTGCTCGTCAGAGCAGGACCCGGGAATATAAAAGTAAATTGCGATAAGATCAAGTGCGGTGGTTATGCTGCTTATTTAAAGTGCTGGAAAAAAATGTGACCAGTACAAGACTGGAGTAGTATTGAAATAAGCTTGACCAGTACGAGACTGGAGTAGTACTGAAATGAAAGTAATGAAATAATCTTGACCAGTACGAGACTGGAGTAGTACTGAATTGAAAGTACTGAACTGAAAAGAATAAAGGAACTGGACCAGTGCAAAACTGGAATAAACATAAAGAAAATGGTTAGTAGTCCAATCACTCCATACAAGAGGCTTCAGTTCCATCTCCGTTCTCAGGAGAGATTTTTCAGTTCCATCCCAGTTTTTAATAAGGTTTCCTTGGGTTACACCTTTATTAAGATCCGATTATGAGTTGGTTGCGCCTTATTAACCACTGCTTAATCGGATTGGGGCTTATCAGGAGTTATATTTTCATTATTCGTCAAGAATAGTTCATAACTCACCACTCGTGCTCTCATCTTCCGAGCGTGCCCAAATCGCCCGAGAGTCGAGGCGTTCGACAGTTTTCATGAAATCTCGAAACACCCGGAGCTTGGTCACTTGCCTCGGCCACTCTCGTCGATATGAAACTTATTCAAATTAGAGAGGATAGTTGCGCGCTCCAATTTTCATTTTCGAAGAAAACGAGCGTAATAATATCGAGCGCGGTCCTAGGCTTCCATATTTTGGGAAAAATATCAAAACTTATCCCCATGAGCTCAAATTTTGATACAACCCTTATATGAATATAAAATGAGCATAGAACAATTTTCATAATTTTTCAAAGAGTTTTTGGCCCTTTAATTTGGTCAAATAAAGTTTCATTGGGCTTTTAAAAATACAAAATCAACACCAACAATTCTCAAAATTTTTGTGGAGGAATCCCTTAACAAAGGGGGCATTTTTCATGTTCAACATTTTTTCTCTAGGAGCCTATTTTAGTCTCAAAAAAAATCTACCCATTATTATAATATTATAATATTATAATAATATATATAATATATTATTATATATATATAAATCTTTTTTTTTCCTGTAGATCTCCTCCCCCCCTCCCGCTGTAATTTCCTGGAGCCCTTACGGGGCTCCTCCGCCGCCGGCCGGCCACCGGCCGGCCGTGGCTCCACCACCGGCCAACCCGCCGGTGGTGGGCGCTCCATCCGGCGGTGGTCCGGCGGCCTGCCACCGCCGGCCGCCGCCGGAGCATTTTTTTCTTAAAAAATGGACGGGAGGGGAGGGGGTGACGGTGGCGGCGCTCCGGCCGCCGGGAGTGCCATGCAAGACGTCCAAAATGGAGAAGGAGGAGGTAGAAGGCTTCCACCTGAGTTTGGTGGGCTCGGGAGGGGCCGGCTTGGTCGGACATGGCTCAAGGTGGTGGAGGAGGGGAGGAGGAGCTCCGGCTTGGCTTTTTCCGGCCACCTGAGCTCCGGCAGAGGGGAAAGCAGGGGGAGGGGGTTGATCTGAGAGCTGTGAGGGAAAGTGAGGGGGTTGGGGTCCTTTTATAGGGAGGGGGAGGGGGAGCTTCCTCCCTTTGGGTGGTGTGGGACTAATCCCTCCTTAGGGAGGGATTAATCCCACCCTCCAGCTATCCAAGGACAGCTGGAGGTCTCTCATTTTCTCCCATGTGGGGAAAATGGATGAGGCTCCTTTGTGGGCTTGGGCCTTTAGGTGGGAAAGAGAGAGAGAGGGAGAGAAAAGAAATGGGTGGGCCTCCACTTGAACTTTGGGAAGCTTGCTGGTTGGGGGGCCCATGGAAAGTGAGGGGGAGTATGGGTCATCCTCCTTTGGAGAGAAGGTGGGCCCCTCATTTGGAGAAAAATCCAAAAAGTGGATTTTTATGAGGGTTTGACCAAGTCAACCCTAGGTCGGGTCCCCCTTGCTGGTCAAAGTCAAAGTGGATCCAAGTCGTCGGGGTCGGGTCAAAGTTCGGGTGTCGTGTCATAATTGGTTTGTGCACGCTTTTCGGTGCACAACTATGCTTGATTTGACCACGGGTTGACCAATCGTCATCGAAATTGACCGGGACGACTTCCGTTGACTTCGTATTGACCACACGAGTCTAACGCCACTGACTGGGGTTGAATCGGAGTCCGTTTGATGAAAGTCCGAAATTTGCGCGTCGCAGCGCGCTAAAATGGTCGAAATGTGTAAAATTGTCGTTAGACCTCGGAGTCCAACTGAACGAGTTCCGATGCACTCGTATTGACTATACGAGGCCACAGGAACTGACAGAACTCAATTCAGAGTTCTCTAGCTCTATTTCCCGCTTAGGGTTATTTCCCACCGGGTCATGGGTAGGGTTCAGGCCACTTTTATTGGGCCCACTAAGGCTCTGGTGGCCCAATAAAAGGCAGGATGTTACAACTGGAACCTGTCAATTCATAGGTGGAAAACTGATATCATGGAGTAGCAAGAATCAAACAAGTGTGGTTATCTCCACAGCAGAATCAGAGTATGTGGCTGCAGGAATTTGCTATGCTCAACATCTATGGATACAACATCAACTAGAAGACTATGGAATTTAAGTAAGTAGAACACCACTGTTTTGTGATTCAACTAGTGTTATATCTATTGCAAACAATCCTGTTTCCCATAGTAGAACTAAACACATTGAAATAAAATATCATTTTCTAAGGGAACATGTAGAAAAAGAAGATATTTCACTTGAGTATGTTAATACAGATAATCAACTAGCTGACATGTATACTAAGCCTTTAGAAGAAATCAAGTTCAATATGTTTAAAATTGAATTAGGTATGATAAACTTAGAATAAGTTTATAGAAATGGCTAAGTAAAATAGTGTCGACATACATAGTTGTCTGTATCGAGACAGAGTATTGGTGTCGACACTTCAGAGAAAAGGTGTTGACACATCTAGGAATTCTGTGTCGACACTTTAGTGAATTAGTGTCGACACATGCAGTGTAGGTGTCGACACATCCAAGATGGTGTCGACACTTAGACTTTATGCAGAATTAGTGAAGTAAAGTCTCGACTAAGTGTCGAGCTAAGTGGTGTCGACACATAAACAAGTGTCGACACATATATTCTGTCGACTATACTTGTGTCGACACCTAGTTGTCGAGACATTATAAGTCTGTGTCGACACTTTTCAACAGTGTTGACACAATTTAAGTTTCTTGACGCGCCCTTTCATCTTCAATCCTAGAAAGGTATAAATAGGATTTCGCCATTGTTTGTCGACACGCTCACCATAGTTTCGAGACCAAACTTGTGTGTCGACACCTCTCTTTTCTCAATTCAAATTCTTCAAACCCTAATGGCGCCCAAGCTCGACGAGAACGTGAATGAAGGATATGAACTGGTGCGACATGCGTTTGATGACGCAGAATCAGAGATCAAGGATGTGGTAACCCTAGTTGCAAACTCAGGGTTAGATTTTCTTGTTTCAGAGCCAACCAAGATATGGAAGAAAGAAGTTCTAGAATTTCTGAATGGAGCAACCCTAGATGAATCTGGACTCAAGATAAAGTCAAGGGTTCATGGAGAAAAGGTGAAGGTCTCACCTAAGAGTTTGAGAAAGATACTAAACTACCAAGAACTAAGGAAGAAGATGAAGTTTCTGCTTCTAAGACAAGAGAAGCTTTAACATGGTGTGGACTGGATTCCAAGATGAAAATTGGATCAGTATTCAACAGGAAGGGAATGAACAGCCAAGGCAAATTTCTCTCTGAAATTATTGGCAAGGTGATCTTGAGTAAGCCTGGTGGGCATGACAGAGTTTCAGCCCATATGTTCAGTCTCATGACAAGGATTATCTTCTCACTGCAAACTGATTGGTCTGTAGTAGTATTTGAGAAGATTAAAGAGAGTATGAAGAAGCCCAATTTGGGTAGGATACTAAGTCTTTACTTGGCTGGTAGTATACCAGAAGTAATGAGCCAAGCTGCTGGATCTAAAATCAACCACATGAGGAAGATGGACATGAGACTCTTCTCTAGATGGGATAGGGTCTTGACAAAGGAATTGCCAACACCTGAGAAGGTAACACCCCAAAAGCAGAAGAAGAAGATAGCCCCTATGGCTCAAGATTCATCTAGCAGCTCTGAGGAGCAAGTTGTCTTCACTCCTGATGAAGAAGACACTGGAATTGCTGGAAAGTCTCCAGCTATACAAGATGATGCAGAGAGGCAGGGGGAGCTACCACAGGCTATACCACTTCACCAGGATTCTATCTAGGGGGAGCCTCTAGTAGTTGAAGAGTCAACTCCACTTGAAAGTGAACAAGCAACCCACACTATATTTGAGGTAATCACTGAGATTAATGCATTAGATTTCCCTATAGAGGATAATGTTTTGTCTGATTCATTAAATAATGTTAATCAGCAACCTCAAACACATAGCCAATACCAAGATGTTGTTATGGAGGACACATATGTTGCAGATCAAGTGATATCTGATCAAGTAGCTGATGAGATAAGCGTTTCTCCACCCCATCCTCCACAAGAATTTACTTTGGAAGAACTATTCCCTGATCTACTCCAAACAGACTTTGAGAAGGAAAGTGCTGCTGCTGAGGGGGAGAATGCTCAAGTTGAGGGGGAGCAAGTGGAGATTCTAGAAGAAACTGCAAGTAAAGAGACTGAAATGCCTAAGAATGTTGAGGAATTACCTAGGAAGGATTTGCCTCCAAGCCCTAAGGACAGGGTTGATATAGCTAGTACATCTGCATCTGAAGATGAGGAGGCTGCCAGAGCTAAAAAGAGAAAGTTTCAAGTCTTCAAGAGTAGGAGCCAAAATTATAAGAAAGCTTTACAAACCATTGCACAACAGCCTACCCCACAGCCTGCACCATCAACAGATTTCAGTTCTTTGATGGTTGCATTACAGATAAAGCTTGATGAGCAAAGGAAAGCAATATAAACGTATATGGATGAGGGGCATAAGTCTCTACAGTTTGATCTGGCCCAAGACATTAAGTCTATAAGATTTGAAATGAATCTGAATAAAAAGGAGATGACTGACTGCTTCCACAAGGGAGGGAATGCAGTGGTTTACTTGGCTACACATCAAGAGAAGATAAAAGCTCAAGTGGATGATATTGCACTGAAGCAAGGCTATGTTCTGGAGAATCAAATAAGGATGAATGACAATTTGACTGCTTCACACAATGCAATTGTCACAGAAATGAAAAATATAGCTACTGGGCAGACAACAGCTAATGCTACAGCTAAGGCAGAATTTGATAAAGCATTACAAGAGGGCATAACTGTTGTTCAGACTGCTATACAAGACTCTCAAAAAGCTATAACTGACAAGCTCCAAAGGTTGAAACCTTTCTTTAAAGATGGAGTAAACTATTTGGATGCCCAAATACGATTTCAGAAAGATGATCTAAGGGATCATATTGTTAGAGAAGTCATAAAGGGGGAGAGGGTGTTAGTCAAAGCCAGCTCTAATCATGCAAAATGGATTTCCAATTCCATCAGAGCCACCCTTGGATATCCTTCATTGTGTGTTGATGACAATGTGGCAGAATCTGTGATTAATCCTGCTTATCTTGGAGGGGAGCAAGCTGAAGTGGCTCAAGTCATATACCCTCCACCAGACTTTGATATGGTACAAGCAGATATACAATCCATGTATAACCCACCTGAGGGAAAGCAAAATGTCACCATAGAGAAAGTGGTTCAGCCAGTGCCAGAGGCTATATTGAAAGAACAAGAAGCTTTGCTGCTCAAGGAACAAGAGACTCTATTGTCTAGAAGAGGTTCAGAGAGCAAGCTAAACAAAGGCCTGATTTTGAACAGTGGAGCCCCACTTCAAGGAATATTATTTTGACTGCTTAGAAGGCTGCCAAAGATAATATTCAAGACAGAAACAAGTGGTATTCTGAACTAGAATGGAGAAAGCATGAGTCCAGGCAAGAAGCCATTGTGCAATACAGGAGAAAGGCCAAGATGGGAAAGCTACCTCCTACTGCCCAGGAGCATAGCAAGTACTTTCCCAAGCCTTATCATTACTTTGAGAGGCAGAAGATTAAAGCTGAAGAGCTAAAGAAGAAGGATCTTAAAGGCAAGAAGCCTGGTGCTGCTGAAGATGCTGAAGCCCCTGTGCAAGCAAAGATACAGTCGGGAAAGGGCATAGTTATTAAGGAGGCTGAGCAGAAATAGAATAGAATTTAATTTTAGTCTACAGTTGTAATCTTTTGATTTTAAACATTCTGTAAACTTTTGTATAATGAATATGACAAAGTTGTTAGAACAATGTGATGTGTTATAAATCTATTTCATAATTATTCTGAGATATATATGTGTACATGTTTTGTTTAATACATATTTATGTAGTTTCCCTGACTGCATAATCCTGTTTTACATCATACTGTAATTTTGTTATGAATGGTGTATATCATTGACTAAGGGTTATGACTTCTCCAAATAGGGGGAGATTGTTGGGTACATTGGTTTAAATGTACCTGATTTGAAGAAGCCTCACCCTACTCAATGATATACATCAAAATGTATTAGATGTGTTTTGAGTTTAGTTGTACAGGTCAAGTATTTACAGGGAAAGCTGAAAAGATTCTAAGTCCATGTGTCGACACCCAGAAGGAAAGTGTCGACACTTAAGAAGACTTGTGTCGACACCCAGAGAAGCAGTGTCGACACTTGGAGTAATTGTGTCGACACCAGGGATGCAGAGTCGACACCAGACAGGAAGTGTCGACACATACAGATTGTGTCGACACTCAATGAAGAGAAGTCCAGTAAAGCAGTGTCGACACTTAAAAGTAGTGTCGATACCCAGAGGAACTTTGTCTACATCAGAAATTGTCGACACTTGGAGGCTGTGCCGACACTCAGCAAATTTCAGCAGAGACTAAGTATAAGTGTCGACATAATAAAGAATATGTCGACACACAGCAGAAGACTCAACACATGGAGAATGTGTCGACACTTGGATGCTGTGTCGACACTTAGCAAAGTTCAACAAAATTCTAAGTACAAGTGTCGACACAAAGGAGATGTGTCGACACTCAGCCAAAGTATCAACAGAAGAAGAATGTGTCAACACAAGGAGAAGTGTCGACACTCAGAAAGTATCAACACAGAAGACAGGTGTCGACACTAAGAATATGTGTCGACACTCAGCAAGTATCAACATAAGAAGATGTGTCGACACAAAGGAGTTGTGTCGACACTTACAAGAATTCAACAAAGTACTGAAGAACAAGTAGTTGTGTCGACACACAATATCAGTGTCGACACATAATGAAGAAGTTGTGTCGAGAAGTAAAATCTACAACACAAGGAGTTGTGTCGACACCTTGAAGGCTAGTGTCGACACTTAGTCTACTTGTGTTGACACTTAGTCTATAAGTGTCGACACTTTAAGACAGACTATCTCGACACTTTCATACAGTTACAGATATTTCAAGAACTGACTGGATGACTTGACAGCTGCCATTCCAGCTGGTCTATTGCAACTGTCAGAGTTATCAGAAAGCTGTTAGGAACCGGATCAGCCGGTCACCATGAAGAAGGCCTATATATAGGTCTATTCTGTCAACAGAAAATGATGATTGAGATTTACAACAAGAGATAAACAATCAAAGAGGAAGATCTAGCTATTCATTGAAGAATCAAGTGAAGATCTAATAAGTTGGAGAGAGAGCTCCTTCCAAGAAGACAACCGTTGGAACCAGGCTGTGAAGAAGGGTTCAGACCTAGTTCTGAATCTTAAGTTGCAGTGACTGAAGATCAGCTGCAGAGAATCAATCCTATTGTGTTCTACATTCAAGAAGCTTTGAAGAAAGCCAAGTGAGGTTGATCTCAGCAGAGTTCATTCAAGAACTCATCAAGAACCTGTCAACTCTTCTCTCTTATTCAGAGTTGTAGGTATATACTTTGTATTCTAAATTTCTTGTAGGATCCTTAGGGATCTGAGTTGTAAGCCTGTAATTATAAAGGCTGAGTGGTAGGGCCTGTGTGCCTGAGTGTAGGAGATCTATTTCTCTGAGTGTAGGCCTATTGTGGCTGAGTGTAGGCCTTGTGGCTGAGTGTAGGTCTTTGGAGAAGACTAAGTTGTAGGGCCTTGGGCCTGAGCTGTAGGAACCTGTTTGGGGTTCTGAGTGTAAGATCTGAGGATCTGAGATAGTGGAGGAGTTTGGCCGAATCTAGTACTCTACTAGATAGGCGAAGGGGGAAAGTGGATGTACCCAAACCTTGGGGAACCACTATAAATCTGTGTGTTCACTGTGTGCTTGTTTATTCTGTGATTGCTGATTGATTGCTGTGAAGAATTATTTATAAATCTATAATCTGCAATCTGCCTAAAAAGTTTTAAAAAATTAAGTCACCTATTCACGCCCCCTCTAGGTGATTAGGTACAAATTCTTTCACCGTCCTTCTTCTTAATAAAGAGGGTCGGTGCGCTCCAAGGAGAAGGACTTGTACGCACATACCCTTGCTCCAACAACTTTTAGAAGTTGCACCTTCAGCTCCGCCATTTCCTTAGGTGCTAGCCGATATGGAGAGCGTGACACAGGATTTGCACCCGGTACTAGCTCAATCATGAAATCTATCTCCCGTTGAGGCGGGGCTCCAGGAAGATCTCTAGGGAACACATCAGGGTACTCCGATACCACTGAAATATTAACCAACGCGGGCTTCGGCTTTGCAACCTACACTAGTGTACAGAACAGCTCTGCACCAGCACGAACCGCCTTCACCACCTGAAGAGCAGACAACAACGTCTTGCTCGACCTCTTCGAGCCCGTAAAGGTCATCTCATGACTTGCTCCCAGCTTGACTTCCTTGCTACCGCAATCTATATAGGCTTGCTGCTCCGAGAGCCAGTCTATGCCAAAAATAACGTCGAACTCCACCAATGGAAGTAAAGACGCTTGCAGATCGTACTCCTGATTCCCAATCCAAAACTAAGCGCAACAGATACTACCCGCGCGCATTGAGCACCATTGGACCATAACACATCCAATATGTCTCTTACCATCGAAGGAGGTACTCCGACGCGTAAAAACAAGTCCTAAATAAAGGAATGCGAAGCTTCGTTCACACGAACGGTGCTCTCGCCGAATAAATGAAAATCAGAACAAATCTTAGCACAAGTAGTTCTAAGCTAACATGCACAAGGGCGACAAGTATTCAAGGCTAAACTGCTATAACTTTAAACCATACCTGTCGTCACGACAGCATGCTTCTTCTCGGACTTCGGATGTCCGCTCCAGCAGTCTCGGGCAAAGTGCCCCGGTTTTCCACAAGTGAAACATGCGCTCGGGGTTCGACCCGTAGTCACCCCAGAAGCACCAGAAGGAGCTTGACCCGAAGTCCTATGCTTCTTATACCATTTTTGATATCCAGACTTTGAGGTGCTCGGCACTTTGAATGTCGTTTCCTTTGCACTAAAGTCCTTGACTTCTCCTAACATAGCTTTCTTGGCCTTCTGAGCACCTTTCCAACAGTCTCGGGCAAAGTGCCCTTTCTTTCCACAAGTAAAACATGTGTAAGTAGCTTTGCTAGTCGATGTCATAGCCCCTTTCTCCAGCATTCCAACGGATGCAACTCTTATGGGGCTTGCATAGTTCGATACCATGGTCGGAGGCATCGGGAGGGTCTTCCTCAAATCTGCCTCCAAAGATCTAGCTGATTCCACCAAGGCTCGGAATCCCAATAACTTTGGTCATAGCAGTAGAACTTGTAACTCGGCGCGCAGGCCATTATAAAACCTATCGACTGTAGCTTGCTCATTATCCAACTCGAAGCATGGGTAGCGGCTTATCATAAGAAATGCTTGCAAGTATTCCTCAACTGTGTGCGCTCCCTGCATTAAATGCATATTCAGCTGCTGCCACGATGGTCTACCAAAGGTCATCTGCTCCATCACGCCAACCGGCATTGAAGACACAACAGGGGTGCAGGGTTGTACATTTCCTCCAAGCTATGCACCCGTCACAGCGAACACCGCTTCAACGATCCTTCTAACGGTTTCATACGAAGGAGGAGTCTCAAACACCTCAACGGGTGCACTATACTCCTCAGAAACCGGACATTCTGGCGGTCCAGCACCGCTTCTGGTCACCTATAGTGGTACAAAATACCGTTAAGCGACCAAATAAAATTGCAAATAGCAATTATAGGAACACGCAGGTTCCTCAAACACGTGTATTTTCATTCCTAAGTGGACATTCATGGGTTCTTTTACTGTTATAACGATGACGCACACACATGTGGCTCACCACCCCTTAAAAAGAATTCGTCCACGAATTCGTTTTAAGCCCGACCAAAACCAGTAGTCTGATACCAAATTGTAACACCCCTATCCGTCGCATAGCATATAGCAGTAGGTCTGGCCGGGGCCCGACGCCATATACTACACACAGACTGGGTGGTTACTCATGGAAACCGTCCAACCAATCATAACATCCTACACAGAGCATTCTAGCGGAAGCAGTTTAATAAGGGTTGCAACAAAGAACCCAGAACTAAAGCATGAATGTCCACTAATATCAAATAGGAATGTTATAAATACACCAATACAAGCCTTAATGCCTCACAAAATTGTTCACTTCATATTACATGTTTTACAAACCACGGCACGCATGCCGGTCATACATGAATAAAGCAATAAACACTCCAATTAGGCCTTCGAGGGCCGGCTTCGCAAAATGGGCTTTAGCCCGCTATTGACCGCTTGGTCCAGCAGTACCTGCAAGCAACAAACCACCGCACGGTGGCAAAACAAGGCAACAGTCAGCAATGCTGACCAAATTATAACGATCTCGCCCCCAACTCGGGGCGGCGATGCTCCTTCCCTGCAATTTTGTTAGCACAAGCGAGCAATATACTAATATTCATTTCATCACAGGCGTAGGCTCACACGGCCACAAACCCCGTGCACTCAGGGCACCTTCTCGGTGAACCGGTCGATGTCACGTCAGTTAAAGCAATAGACATTTCGGGCCCACCACCGCCACTTTGACGGCCAAACATATGAGCAATTTGTCTTCCCGGCATGGGTCACGACAATTTATGCCATAAACCGCCGAAGACCCCCATCTATGCCAACGACAAGTGCCACGTAACCTTAGGTCTCTTTAACCCGAACGATATAGATATGGGTACGGTTCCATCTAACCCGTGCTCACGTCGCAACGACAATTTAAGCCATATGCGCAAGTCAAACTTCTCCCGAGTCCCATTTTCGTCACACAATTTCACATAACTCGGTTATGTTCAAGTTGGCTCTTATGCCTCCAAGTTGGCAAGATCACGTATCCGCCCAGTTTTCCGGGTGCACCTTTGGGTTAATCCCCAAGGCTCCCTGTTGCAATCTACCGTGTAGAAAACCCGAAAAACAATCAATCGCACGGAGTCTTCTCTGGCATTTATGCAATGCAACATCACCGATCCAGACCAACATGTCCGGGTAGGCTTCACACATCATGTCTATGTCCGTTCTCGCTTACGGACTCTAAACAACAGGGACTTCACATATCTACCCGAAGGAACGCCTCCAACTCTCCGCAAACTCACGAGAGCGGGCTTCCTATGCAAAGAAGGAGAGCTACACATGCTCAAGATGAGGATCGTTACCCTTGCGTTCTTCTTTGGCGCCATGGAAAAGTAAGCGGATGAAAAGCACCGTACTAGCTTTGCCTCCGTGAATCCGGATTCGGCTCGCAATTTGGAGCTTCGAAGCTCCTCCAATGGCCGGATTTAGCTTCTTCTTCCTTCCTTGGCTCTCCTCTCTCTCTAAGCTTTAGAAAGATAACAACTCATGAAAAGTGAGGGTTTCTAAGGCCCAATCCCGGGTATATCCCATCGGGAACAACCCCAAGCCGTTGGATCACCAATTAAAGAAACGAACGGCTTTGATTCGGGACTGAAATGTCCAATCTGGACCGAACACGGCCTGGCACATGCCCGTGTCCAGGGCCGTGTGCCTCATTCGCCGTCAAAATCGACTAGCAAAGCAACCCGAGCACTGCACGCCCGTGTTCCACCTGACACGGCCGTGTTCCACCTGACACGGCCGTGTGGCCGGCCGTGTACCCCCATCGATTTAACCCGAAAACAACCCGAGCACTACACGGGTTCTAGGACACGCTCGTGTCCTTGCCCGTGTCTACCTTAACACGCCTGGGCTCCAGGCCGTGTACACGGTCTCGACACTCGACACTTCGTCGAGCGAAGATCATCGACCTAATGACACGGCCTTGGACACGCCCGTGTCCTAGGCCGTGTGCCTTGTCTCTACACATCATCGAGCAAAATTCGTCGACTCCCGGGATGAGTGTCGATACGGGTCGACACGCCCTGCGACACGGCTGTGTCGCAGGCCGTATGCCATATCTCGACACTTCGTCGAACGCAGAGTGTCGACTTCACGGGCTGAGTGTCGACTCGGGTCGACAAGCCCCGCGACACGCCCGTGTCGTAGGCCGTGTGCCCAGTCTCGACATAATGTCGAGAGAAAAATGTTGACTTCGCCGGCTGAGTTTCGACACAAGCCTGACACGCCCTGGGACATGCCCGTGTCCCAGGTCGTGTGCCTCCTGCCAGAACCCAAAACTGGCCCAAAACGTCCCCCGTCGCTCTTTTGAGTTTCGGGGCGTTACATGTGGAATGAAATGTGACACCTTCATTAGCCGATCTACAACCACCCAAATGACTTCGTTCCCCTTTTGCGATCTTGGCAAACCGTGCACAAAGTCCCTAGAGATGTCGTCGAATTTCCACTCAGGAATAGGCAAGGACTTCAGAAATCCTCCCGGCTTTTTGCACTCCGCCTTCACCAAGGCGCAAGTTTGGCACTTCGCCACGTAGAGCGCCACATCCTTCTTCAAACCCGGCCACCAAAACAATTTCTTTACATCGCGGTACCACTTCGTGCTCCCCGGGTGAATTGAGTACTTGGTGTGATGTGTCTCGTACAACAATTCCACCTGCAAACTGCTCATGCTTGGGATGCAAAGACGACCGTCTTTCCAAAGCAGTCCATCCTCCACAATGAATTGGGAATTTGGCCCATCTAGAGCCTCTATCATGAACTGCTTCATATGGACATCCATATCCAATGCCTGTCGAATCCGATCACCCATGACATATTGAACTTTAGTCCAATTCAAGAGTGCTTCAACACTTGCTTCCTTAACCACGCAGAAATCTCCAACGCCTCCAACCCCCGAACCAACCGCTCGTCATGGATCGACAACCAATTGGCTTGAGTTGGGGCCCGACGACTCAACGCGTCCGTAACTGCATTACCTTTACCATGCACGTAGTGGATCTTGAATATATAGTCCCCTAGGAACTCCATCCATCTATGCTGCCGCATATTCAGATCTTTCTGATCAATCAAATACTTCAGGCTCTTATGATCGGTGTAGATATCAATCTTCACAACGTACCGATAATGCCTCCACAGCTTCAAGGCAAAAATCACGGCCGCTTACTCCAAGTCATGGACCGGATAATTCCCCTCATGCACTTTCAGCTGTCTCGAGCCATAAGCTATCACACTTCCGTGTTGCAGTAACACGCAACCCAAACCGCTGCCCGAAGCATCACTAAAAATCTCAAAACTTTCGGTCCCACTCGGTGAACTCAGCACAGGCGCCGTGGTCAACTGACATTTCAACTCCTCAAAAGCTGGCGCGCACTCCGGCATCCAAACGAACTTCTGCTCCTTCCTCGTCAAAGTAGTGAGAGGTAACGCTATCCGCGAGAAGTTCTCTACGAAGCGCCTATAATAGCCGGCAAGCCCCAGAAAGCTCCGGACTTCCGCTACCGTAGAAAGCTCAGGCCACTCCCGTATCGCAATGATCTTTGCCGGATCCACTGCAATACCCTCTCCACTCACTATATGACCGAGGAATGCCACTGAGGATAACCAAAACTCGCCCTTTGAGAACTTGGCGTACAATTGATTCCTCCTTAGTGTCTCCAAAACCAAATGAAGATGCTTGAAGTGATCTTCCTCACTCTGCGAGTACACCAAAATATCGTCGATGAAGACGATCATAAAAATTGTCCAAGTACTCCCTGAAGGTCTTGTTCATCAGATCCATGAACACTGACGGCGCATTAATCAGCCCAAACGGCATGACCGTAAACTCATAATGCATGTATCTTGTACTGAACGCTGTCTTCGAGGTATCACTCTCCCTTATTCGCAGCTGATAGTACCCGGATTGAGATCCAACTTTGAGTACACCGTCGACCCGACCAACTGATCAAAAAGATCATCGATCCGGGGGATCGGGTACTTGTTCTTTTCCGTCAACTTCTTGAGCTCCCGATAATCAATACATAGCCTCAAGCTTCCGTCCTTCTTCTTAACAAAGAGGACCGGCGCGCTCCAAGGCGAAGAACTTGGGCGCACATACCCTTGCTCCAACAACTCTTGCAGTTGAACCTTCAGCTCTGCCATTTCCTTAGGCGCTAGCCGATAAGGAGAGCGTGACACAGGCTTTGCACCTGGTACGAGCTCTATCGTAAAATCTATCTCCCGCTGCGGCGGGGCTCTAGGAAGATAGCTAGGGAACACATCAGGGTATTCTGATACCACTGAAATACTGTCCAACGCGGGCTTAGGCTTTGCAATCTCCACTAGCGTAAAGAACAGTTCTACACCGGCACGAACCGCCTTCACCACCTGAAGAGCAGACATCAACATCTTGCTCGACCCCTTCAAGCCCGTGAAAGTCGTCTCACGACTTGCCCCCAGCTTGACTTCCTTGCTACAGCAATCGATATAGGCTTGCTGCTCCGAGAGCTAGTTCATGCCAAATATTATGTCGAACTCCTCCAACGGCGGTAGTGACGTTAGCAAATGGAAATCCTGGCTCCCAATCCAAACCTAAACGCAACAAATTCTACCCGCGCACATTGAGCACCATTGGACCATAACGCATCCAATTTGTCTCTTACCGTCGAAGGAGGTACTCCGACGAGCAATATAATTCCTAAATAAAGGAATGCGAAGCTCCCTAAACGAACGGTGCTCTCGCCAGATAAACTAAAATCAGAACAAAGCTTAGCACAAGTAGTTCTAAGCTAACATGCACAAGGGCGACAAGTATTTAAGGCTTCATTTGTTTCGGCAGTGGCGGATCAATCCGGCGGGTGGAAACGGAGTGTTCGAAACGGAGGGGGGAGGTGGCTGCTCCAAACGGAGCTTTTTGGGGCGTTTCTCAAGGCGGGCGGGTGGAAACAGTGCAAACGCCGCCGGAGGTTCATTTGTTTTCCCGCCTTCCAGTGGCGTTTGCCCAAAACGGAGCTCCGAAACGCCCAAACAAATAGAGCCTAAGACAAAACTATATTTAAACCATACCTGTCCTCACGACGACGTGCTTCCTCGAGGGCTTTAGGAACTCACAGGCATAATGCCCCGGCTCCCCACAGTTGAAACATGCGCACGGGGTTTGGCCTGTAGCTGCCCCCGAAGCACCGAAATGAGGGACTAGACCCAAAGTCCTAGCCTTCTTATACCACCTACGATATCCAGACTTTGAGGTGTTCGGCATTTTGAATGTCGTTTCCTTTGCACTAAAGTCCTCGACTACTCCAGACATAGCTTTCTTAGCCTTCTGAGCACCATTCCAACATTCTCGGGTAAAGTGCCCTTTCTTTCCACAAGTATGATAAGTGTAAGTAGCTTTGCTAGTCGATGTCGTAGCCCCTTTCTCCAGCATTCTGCAGGATGTAGCTCTTATGGGGGCTTGCATAGTTCGATACCATGGTCGCTGGCATCGAGTGAGTCTTCCTCAAATCTGCCTCCAAAGATCTAGCTGATTCCACCAAGGCTCGGAATCCCAATAACTTTAGTGCGAGCAGTAGAACTCGTAACTCGCCGCGCAGACCATTATAAAATCTATCGACTGTAGCTTGCTCATTATCCAACTCGAAGCATGGGTAGCGTCTTATCATAAGAAATGCTTGCAAATATTCATCAACTGTGTGCGCTCCCTACACTAAATGCATATTCAGCTGCTGCCCCGATGGTCTACCAAAAGTCATCTGCTCCATCACGCCACCCGGCGTTGAAGCCACAACAGGGGCACAGGGTTGTACATTTCTTTCATGTTGTGCACTCGTCACAGCGAACACCGCTTCAACGATCCTTCTTACGGTTTCATACGAAGGAGGGGTCTTAAACACCTCACCGGGTGCACTATACTCCTCAGAAACCGGACATTCTGGCGGCCCAACACCACTTCTGGTCACCTATAGTGGTACAAAACACCATTAAGCGACCAAATAAAATTGCAAACAACAATTATAGGAACACACAGGTTCCCCAAACACGTGTATTTTCATTCTTAAGTGGACATTCATGGGTTTTTTTGTTGTTATAACGCTGACGCACACACATGTGCTCACCACCCCTTAAAAAAGAATTCGTCCACGAATTCATTTGAAGTCTGACCGAAACCAGTAGTCTGATACCAAATTGTAACACCCCCTATCCGTCGCATAGCATATAGCAGTAGGTCCGGCCGGGGCCCGACGTCATACACCACATACAGACCGGGTGGTTACTCAATGGAAACCATCCAACTAATCATAACGTCCTACACAGAGCATTCTAGCGGAAGCAGTTTATAAGTTGCAATTAAGAACCCAGCACTAAAGCAAGAATGTCCACTAAACACCAAATAGGAATGTAGTACATACACAAGTACTGGCCTTAAGGCCTTACATAAAGGTTCACTTCAAATTACATGTTTTAAAAACCACGGCACGCAGGCCGGTTATACATGAACAAAAGCAAGTAAACACTCCAATTAGGCCTTCAAGGGCCGGCTTCGCAATTTGGGCTTTAGCCCACTATTGACCGCTTGGTCTAGCAGCACCTGCAAACAACAAACCACCGCACGGTGGCAAATAAAAGCAACGGTCAGCAATGCTGACCAAATTATAACGATCCCGCCCCCAACTCGGGGCGGTGATGCTCCTTCCCTGCACTTATTAGCATACCAAACTGAAAGAAATTGTACCTAATCACCTAGAGGGGGGGTGAATAGGTGACCTTAATCTTTTTAAACTTTTAGGCAGAATCACAGACTTATAAGCAATTATTCACAGCAATACAGCACAGCAATCACAAGATAAAGCACTCACAGAGAACACAGATTTTATAGTGGTTCTCCAAGGTCTGGGTACATCCACTTTCCCCCTTCGCCTATCTAGTAGTGTACTAGATTCGGCCCAACTTCTCCACTATTCCTCAGATCCTCAGATCTTATACTCAGAACCCCAAATAGGTTCCTACAACTCAGAGTGATCCCACTCCTACAACTCAGGCACAAAGGCCCTACCACTCAGTCTTCACCAATACCTACACTCAGCCTTCAACAAGGCCTACACTCAGAGAAAAGTATCTCCTACACTCAGGCACAGAGGCCCTACCACTAAGCCTTTATAATTTCAGGCTTACAACTCAGATCCCTTAGGATCCTACAAGAAATTAAGATTACAAAGTATATACACACAACTCAGAATGAGAGAGAATTGTTGTCTGGTTTCTTGATGAGTTCTTGGAAGAACTTTGCTGAGATCAACCTCCCTTGGCTTCCTTCAAAGCTTCTTGAATTTAGAACACAGTAGGGTTGAGTCTCTATGCAGATGATCTTCAATCACTGCTGACTTAAGAATTAGATCTCAATCTGAAACTTTACTTCACAGCCTGGTTCAACAGCTGTCTTCTTAGAAGGAGCTCTCTCTCCCCAACTTCTTAGATCTTCACTTGAAGGTCTTCTTCTACTTGTATTGTTCTTCAATGAATTGCTTCTTAACTCTTTTTTCTATTGAAGTAACATGCCTTTATATAGGCTTTCTTCATGGTGACCGGCTGATCCGGTTTCTAACGACCTTCTGACAGCTCTGACAGTTGCAGTAGACCGGCTGGAATGGCAGCTGTCAAGTCATCCAGTCACTTCTTGAATTTTCTGTAACTGTCTGAAAGTGTCTAGACAGTCAGTCTTTAAGTATCGACATTGATAGACTAAGTGTCGACACAAGTAGACTAAGTGTCGACACTAGCCTTCATGGTGTCGACATAACTCCTTATGTTGTAGAATCTGCTTCTCGACACTGCTTCTTCAACATGTGTCGACACTGATCCTGTGTGTCGACACAAGTCCTTCTTCTTTGATACTTAGTTGATTTCTTGTAAGTATCGACACAACTCCTTTGTGTCGACACATCTTCTTGTGTTGATACTTGCTAAGTGTCGACACATCTTCTTGGTGTCGACACATGCCTTCTGTGTTGATACTTTTGCTGAGTGTCGACACATCTCTTTTGTGTCGACACATTCTTCATGTGTTGAGAATTTTGCTGTGTGTCGACACATTCTTCATTATGTCGACACTTGTACTTAAACTCTGTTGATGTTTTGTTGAGTGTCGACACAGCCTTCTAGTGTCGACACTTGTACTTGAACTTTGTTGATGTTTTGCTGAGTGTCGACACAGCCTCCTAGTGTCGACACTTTCTGATGTCGACAAAGTTCCTCTGGGTGTCTACACTGCTTCTAAGTGTCGACACAGCTTCTCTGGATATTTCTTCATTGTGTGTCAACACAGCCTGTATGTGTCGACACTTTCCTTCTGGTGTCGACTCTGCATTCCTGGTGTCGACACAATTACTCCAAGTGTCGACACTGCTTCTCTAGGTGTCGACACAAGTCTTCTTAAGTGTCGACACTTTTCTTCTGGGTCTCGACACATGGACTTAGAAACTTCTCAGCTTTCCCTACAAAAACTTAACTTGCACAACTAAACTCAAAACACATCAAATACATTTTGATGTATATCATTGAGTAGGGTGAAGCTTCTTTAAATCAGGTACATTTATTCCAATGTACCCAACAATATCCCCTTATTTGGATAAGTCATAACCCTTAGTCAATGATATACACTATACATAACAAATTCACAGTATAATGTAAAACAGTAAAATATGACAGGGTAAGTACATAAACATGTATAAACAAAACATGCATACACAAATATCTCAGAACAGTAATGTAATAGATTTAACACATATCACATTGTTCTAATAACTTCAACATTTTCAAAAGTTTACAAAAAGTTGAATGCAACTGATTACACATAGTAAACTTAAGAAAAATTCTATCCTATTGCTGCTCAGGCTCCTTGATCACAATGCCCTTTTCTGATTGTATCTTTGCTTGGACTGGGGCTTCAGCATCTTCAGCAGCAGCAGGCTTCTTTCCTTTAAGATCCTTCTTTTTCAATTCTTCAGCCTTGATCTTTTGCCTTTCAAAGTAATGATAAGGCTTTGGAAAGTACTTGCTAGACTCCTGTGCAGTAGGAGGTAGCTTTCCCATCTTAGCCTTTTTTCTATATTGTACAATGGCCTCTTGCCTGTTCTCATGTTTCCTCCACTCCAGATCAGAATACCATTTGCCTCTATCCAGAATATTGTCTTTAACAGCCTTCCATGCAGTCAAAATGATATTCCTGGAGGTGGGGCTCCATTGTTCAAAATCAGGCCTAAGTTCAGCTTGCTCTCTAAATCTTTTCTTAGACAATTGAGTCTCTTGTTCTTTTAATAAGGCCTCTTGTTCTTTCAGTATTGCCTCCGGCATAGGCTGAACTACTTTCTCTATGATGACATTTTGCCTTCCTTCAGGAGGACTATACATTGACTGTATCTCTTGATGTATCATATCAAAGTCTGGTGGAGGGTATATCACCTGAGCTACTTCAGCTTGCTCTCCTCCAAGATATGCAGGATTAATACCAGACTCTGCAACATTGTCGTCATCACATAATGGAGGATATCCAAGGGTGGCTCTGATGGAATTTTAAATCCACTTTGCATGATCAGAGCCTGCTTTGACTAACACCCTCTCCCCCTTTATGACTTCTCTTTCAATGTGATCCCTCAGATCATCTTTCTGAAACCTTATCTGTGCATTCAGATAGTTGACTCCATCTTTATAGAAAGGTTTAAACTTCTGAAGCTGTTGAGCTATAGCCTTCTGGGAATCTTCAAGCACAGTTTTAAAAGCAGTAAGGCTCTCTTGCATTTGTTTGTCAAATTCAGCCTTGGCAGTAGCACTTGTTGTAGTCTGACCAGTAACTATATTCTTCATTTCTATTACTATGGCATTATGAGAAGCTGTCAAATTATCATTCATCCTTAGCTGGTTCTCCAGAACATAGCCTCGCTTCACTGCCATATCATCTACTTGTGTTTTGATCTTCTCCTGATGAGTGGCCAGATAGACTACTGCATTTCCTCCCTTATGGAAGCAGTCAATCATCTCTTTCTTGTTCTGATTCACTTCAAATCTGATTGACTTGATATCTTGGGCCAGATCAAATTGCAGTGTCTTATGGCCTTCATCTATATACTTTTCTATAGCTTTCCTTTGCTCATCCATCTTTATCTGCAATGCCACCATCAGTGAGCTGTAGTCAGTAGATGGGGCAGGCTGTGGTGCAATTGTTTGCAGTGCCCTTTTATATGTCTGGCTCCTCCTCTTGAAGACTTGAAATTTCCTCTTCTTGGCTCTTGCAGCCTCTTCATCCTCTAAGGCAGATGTGCTGGCTATTTCAACTCTTTCCTTTGGACTATGAGGAAAATCCTTCTTAGGTAACTCCTCAGCATGCTGTTGCATTTCAGGTTCTTGTCTTGCAGTTTCTACTTCAATATACACATGCTCCCCCTCAACATTGACCTTCTCCCCCTCAGCAGCAGCTTTCTCTTTCTCAAAATCTGTTTGGAGAAGATCAGGGAATAGCTCTTCTAAGGTAAATTCCTGTTGATGAAGGGCTGGAGAATCTCTAATCTCATCAACCACTTGATCAGCAACAGATGTGTCCTCCATGACAACATATTGGGGCTGACTAAGAATCTGAGGTTGCTAATTAGCATCAGATAATGTGTCAGTCATAACTTCATTCTCAATAGAGAAATCTAATTGGTTGATTTCAGTTATTACCTCAAGTATGGTCTGAGTAGCTTGTTCACTCTCTAGTGGAGTTGGCTCATCCACAAGTAAGGGCTCCCCCTGGAGTGGATCCAGGTGAATTGGGCTTGCTGGTGGTAGCTCCCCCTTCCTTGGTGCATCTTCTTGTCTAGCTGAAGATTGTCCAGCATTTCCAGTGTCTTCTTCATCAGGAGTAAAAACAACTTGCTCTTCAGAGCTGCTTGAGGATTCTTGAGCCACAGGGGTTGTCTTCTTCTTTTTTTGTGGTGTGTCTTTTACTAGAGATGACAGTTCTTTGGTTAACACTCTATCCCACCTAGAGAAGATTCTCATATCCATCTTTCTCATGTGGTTAATCTTAGATCCAGCTGCTTGATTCATCACTTCTGGTATACTACCAGCTAGGTGTAGACTTAGTATTCTACCCAGATTTGGCTTCTTCATACTTTCTTTAATCTTATCAGACATAACTGTAGCCCAATCAGTATTTAGTTTGAATATTATCCTTGTCATGAGGCTAAACATGTGAGCTGAGATTCTGTCATGGCCTCCAGGCTTGCTCAGGATGACTTTGCCCACAATCTCAGATAGAAACTTGTCTTGCATATTCATTCCCTTTCTGTTGAAAACAGATCCAATTTTCATTTTGGAGTCCAGTCCACACCATGTTAATGCTTCTCCAGTCTTAGAAGCAGAAACATCTTCTTCTTCCTTAGTCCTTGGTAGTTGAAGTACCTTTCTCAGACTCTTATGAGAGACCTTCACCTTTGCCCCATGAACTCTTAACTTAATCTTGAGTCCTGATTCATCTATTGTTGCTGCATTCAGAAACTCCAGGACCTCCTTCTTCCAGATCTTGATCGGTTCTGAAACAAGAAATTCTAACCCAGTCTCAGCTATTAGGGTTATCACGCCTTTGATCTCGGGTTCCGCGTCATCAAATGCGTGTCGCACGAGTTCATATCCTTCATTCACATTCTCTTCTAGCTTGGGCGCCATTAGGGTTTGAAGAAATTTGAATTTAGAGAAGAGAGATGTCGACACATAAGTTTGGTCTCGAAACTTTGGTGAGCATGTCGACAGACAATGGCGAAAACCTATTTATACCTTTCTAGAATCGAAGATGAAAGGGCGCGTCAAAATACTCAAATTGTGTCGACACTGTTGAAAAGTGTCGACACTTAATTATAATGTCTCGACAACTATGTGTCGACACAAGTATAGTCGACAGAATATATGTGTCGACACTTGTTTATGTGTCGACACCACTTAGCTCGACATTTAGTCGAGACTTTACTAGACTAATTCTGTATAAATCTTAAGTGTCGACACCACCTTGGATGTGTCGACACCTACCCTGCATGTGTCGACACTAATTCTC
This sequence comes from Platanthera guangdongensis, assembly GCA_039583875.1. NCBI lineage: Eukaryota > Viridiplantae > Streptophyta > Magnoliopsida > Asparagales > Orchidaceae > Platanthera > Platanthera guangdongensis. Next base: position 1,543,536 of record CM077149.1, on the reverse strand, counting down.
TGAAGTGTCGACACAGACTTCCTAGATGTGTCGACACCATTTCTCTGAAGTGTCGACACCACTTCTATGTGTCGACACAGACAACTCTGTGTGTCGACACCTTTTTACTTAGCCAATTTTTTTGTAAACTATTCTAAGTTTATCATCTCTAATTCAATTTTAAATTTATTGAATTTGGTTTCATCTAAAGGCTTAGTATACATGTCAGCTAGTTGATTATCTGTACCAATATACTCTAGTGAAATATCTCCTTTTTCCACATGTTCTCTTAGAAAATGGTATTTTATTTCTATGTGCTTAGTCCTACTATGGGAGACAGGATTATTTGCAATAGAAATGACACTAGTAGAATCACAAAATAGAGGTGTTCTACTTACTTGAATACCATAATCTTCAAGCTGATGTTGTATCCATAGAAGTTGAGCACATCAACTTCCTGCAGCAACATACTCTGATTCTGGTGTGGAGATAGCCACACTTGTTTGTTTCTTGCTACTACATGATATCAGCCTTCCACCTAGGAATTGACAGGTACCTGTTGTACTTTTTCTATCTTCCTTGCAGCCTGCAAAATCTGCATCTGAATAACATATCAGTTCAAAGTCTCCATTCATATGGTACCAAAGGCCTAGATAAGGAGTGCCCTTAAGATATCTCAGAATTCTTTTGGCTGCTGTCAAATGAGATTCTTTAGGGCATGCTTGGTACCTAGCATAGACACATGTAGCATACATGATATCTGGTCTACTTGCAGTCAAATATAATAGGGAGCCAACTATCCCTCTATACAAAGTCTCATCTACAGGTTTCCCTGCATCATCTTTGCTAAGAGACATACTTGACCCCATAGGAGTTTTCATGGTAGTGGATGATTCCATACCATACTTCCTTATTAATTCTAGAGTGAACTTAGACTGGCATATGGATAAACCATTCTCAGTCTGTCTAACTTGGAGACCCAAGAAGAACTTAAGTTCCCCCATACTGCTCATTTCAAATTGTCCTTGCATAAGTTTTGCAAACTTTCTACAAAGACTACTTTCAATATACCCAAATATGATGTCATCTACATATATTTGGACTAGAATGATCTTGCCTCTGGATTCCCTAAGGAATAGAGTCTTGTTTATTTTCCCCCGTGTGAATTTATTCTCAATGAGGAAACTAGACAGGGTTTCATACCAAGCCCTAGGGGCTTTTTTTAACCCATACAAAGCCTTCCTAGGTCTAAAAACATAATTAGGTTTAGTAGAATCAACAAAACCTGATGGTTGTTCCACATAGACTTCTTCCTTCAAATTTCCATTTAGAAAAGCTGACTTAACATCCATTTGGCATACTTTAAACCCTTGATAGGTTGCATAAGCCAGGAACATCCTTATAGCTTTCAGTCTGGCTACTGGAGCAAAGGTTTGATCAAAGTCAATACCTTCTTCCTGCTTATATCCTTTAGCAACCAATCTTGCTTTGTTCTTTATAATAACTTCATGTTCATCCAGCTTGTTCCTAAAGATCCACTTAGTTCCAATTATGTTGTGGTCTTTTGGTTTAGGAACTAGCTCCCAGACTTTGCATCTTTTGAACTGGTTCAGGTCCTCTTGCATTGCCTCAATCCAATGAGGGTCTAGGATGGCTTCTTCAAATTTCTTTGGCTCTACTTGAGATAGAAAACTGGAGTAAAGTACTGAACTTAGATTTCTGCTCCTTGTTTGTACCCCTTGTCTGAGATCACCAATAATTTGATTTGCTGGATGATCTTTTAGATGCCTATTTGCTAGAGGCAGCCTGTCTTCAGGTTGTACTCCTTCAGCTTCTTCAACTTGCTACACCCCTTGGTATTCTTCTACATCAGGTGCATCTAGTACTCCCCCTGGACAACAACCACTATCATCCACTTGCTGACTTGTAGTAGAACTTTCTTCAATAGTAAGCTTGTCCATCTTCTCAGTCACACCTGTAGAGCTACAAATACTTCTAGACAATTCATTGTTAATGAGTCTAGCTTCATCAAACACTACATGTACTGACTCTTCTACAACTTGAGTAGTCAAGTTGTAGACCCTATAAGCCTTATTATTGTTGTTGTACCCAACAAAGATCCCCTCTTGGGATTTGACAGCAAACTTGGTTAAGTAAGACTTACCATTGTTAAGTATGCATTTACAATCAAAGATCCTGAAATAGGATAGATTTGGTTTTCTGCCTTTCACAATCTCATAGGGGGTCTTATTGTGGCTCTTGGTGATAGTAGCCCTATTAATTACATGGCATGCAGTGTTTACTGCCTCAGCCTAGAAATATTCTGGGAGAGATGTGTCACTTAATAGGGTTCTACCAGCCTCAATCAAGGTTCTATTTTTCCTTTCAGCAATGCCATTTTGCTGAGGTGTTCTTGGTGAAGAAAATTCCTGAAAAATTCCAAATTCTTCACATAGTTTTGTCATACTGTCAGACTGAAATTCAGTACCATGGTTACTTCTGATTTTGACCACTGTACTGTCCAATTCATTCTGAATTTATTTAACAAAGCTGTATAAGATACTTGGAGTTTCAGATTTCTGTCTAAGGAAGAACACCCAGGAAAACCTTGAGTAGTCATCTACAACCACAAATGTGTAGACCTTCCTACCTAGGCTGTGAACTGGCATAGGACCAAAGAGATCCATATGCAAGAGGTATAAGCACCTCACAACATCTTTGTTCTCAATGCTATTAAAGGTGGATCTAGTCTGCTTGCCCTTTTGACAAGCTGAGCATATCCCATCTTTAATACACTTAACTTGAGGACCATTCCTCACTAACTCTTTGCTAAAGAGTTGACCAATTGTCTTATAGTTAAGATGGGCTAGCCTCTTGTGCCATTTGACACAATGAGAGACTTTCTCATCAACTACAAGACACACAGGAGAAACATTGTTCTCACACATAATGTCTAGACAATAGACATTTCTCTTCCTATAACCTGTCAGAATGATCTTTTGATCATTTGACCTCCTGATATGACAACCATCTTTGACAAATGAGATGTCATATCCTAAATCACTCAGCTGACTTATACTAATGAGGTTGTGTTTCAAACCTTTAACATAAGCCACTTGAGTAATTGTAATAAGGTTGCTAGAAATGTTACCAAAGCCTTTGATGATTCCTTTTTCAGAACCACCAAAGGTGACTTTAGGACCATCCTTGATTGTTGTATAGTCCTTTAGCAATCCCCTAGTTCCAGTCATGTGCCTGGAACATCCACTGTACAGGTACCATATTGGGGCATGGTCACTTGGACTCACCTGCAAAACAGATTAGTTAACCTCAGAACACAAGGAATTCTTGGGTCCTTGGTGCTGGTTAGTTTGCCTCTTAACAAAACTACCTGTAGCTTTTCTAGCAGGCAGATTGCTACTCACATTGGCACTAGAATTATGCCAACAGTCTATGGCAAAGTGTCCTACCTTGCCACAACACCAGCACTCAAATCTGTTGTACCTTTGCTTAGGTACAACCCTGGCTGTTTTATCTACAACAGGCTTGTTGAGTACTGGGGCTTTGCCCTTAGACTTGGACTGTATAGTCCTGACAGGTTTAGTAAACCCCAATCCAGTTTTACCCTTTTGAGAAATGAACTCATCTATCAAAGTTAGAACAGACTTTGGTTTAGAAAACCTTGCTACTATATCTCTCTCTTTCTGAAGACTAATCTCCAGATTTCTGATTTGATCATTTTTAAATGTTATAGTCCCCATCTGAATAACAGTAATGTTCTTCAGTCTGGCTATTTCATTTAGTTTCTGATCAAGCAACTTATCAAAATCTGTTGCAGCCACTTTGAGATTAGCAATCTTCTTAGCCTGACTCTTTGCCAAGGATTTGCTTTTCTTCAAAGCTTGCAACACTACTCTATATTCATCAATCAACTGATGAATGTCTCCTTCAGATTCAGATCCACTAACATCACTTGATGCTGATGTATCAGAATCTGACACAGTACTAGAAATTGAATTAACAGAACAATTTTGTTCCTGACTTGGTCCAGGCTGATCCTGGATTTTGTCTCCTTCTGATAAGGCCATCAGTCCCTGGTACTGATTGTCCTCATGCTCATATATAGAGTTCATTAACTAGATGAACTCCTCTTCCTCTTCTTCAGCAAACAGTCCAATATAAGCTTCAGCTTTTGAATCAGTTTTTGAAGAAGACATATCAGACAGACTTTTGTCCTTCTTAGCAACAAAGGAACTTTCCTTTTTGCTCTTGATTTGAGTCTTCTTCTTATCAGTTGACTCTTTCCTCTTCTCTGGACAGTCAGCAATAACATGTCCCTGTCTGTTATAACAATAGCAAACTATCTTTGAGGATGTAGTTTTACTTTGCCTGGACTTTCTTCTTTCATTCTTTGATGACTTCTGTGAAGTGGATGGCTTAGACCTCCACTGTTTCTTCTTAAGAAACTTCTAAAAATGTCTAGTGAAAGCTGCAAAATCTTCATCACTCTCACTGCTTTCAGAATTCTTGCTTTCTAACTCATCTGTCTCAGTCTCATCAACTTTTGGAGGTGGAAATGGAGACTTACTTTTATATTTCCTGGTGGCTTCTGTCTTGAAAACCACAACTCTTTCTTTATGCTCAACTCTGGTAGTCTTCTCCTCCTCCTTCCTTACCATTAACTGCATCTCATATGATAACAGTTTTTCAAACAACGTTGGAGGAGGAATGTCTGTTAATTTGGCCATTTCCCTTATGACACAAATCTTAGTATCCCAGTCTTTTGTTAGGGATCTCAAGAACTTATCATTCAGCTCATAATTGCTGAATTCTCTTCCATAGGACATTAACTCATTAACTATCCTATAGAATTTCTTATAGCACTAAGTTATACTATCAGACCTTCCTTGTCTGAAGCTCTCATACTCTTGGTTTAATAAAGACTTTCTGTCCTTTCTAACTTCTTCAGAGCCCTCCATGTACACTATCAGTGTGTCCCACATTTCCTTTGATATTTTACAGTGAATTAAATTCTGGAATGTGGCATCATCTATTGCACTCACAATAATATTCTGAGCCCTCTTGTCCATAGTGGCTAGAATAATTTCATCTTTAGTCATCTCTGAATAGTCTTTTGGAGTTCTCTGATTTGCATCTAACACAGATACCTTCATTGGCACATATAACCCTTCTTTGACTGTGATATAGATTCTAGGGTCAGAGGCTTCCATAAATAGTCTAACCCTTTCTTTCCCGATGCCAAAAATCTCCTTTCTATAGATTGGCAACTTCATGGATCCTAGTTCTTTGTGATTCTCTGTTGAACCCATTTTCTTGATTTTCTTGATTATGTTGAGACTGCCTACAGGATCTTTTACTCAGACTGTTATGTACTTTTTGAGTAACCTGTCTTTGATACCACTTGAAAGAAATTGTACCTAATCACCTAGAGGGGGGGGTGAATAGGTGACCTTAATCTTTTTAAACTTTTAGGCAGAATCACAGACTTATAAGCAATTATTCACAGCAATACAACACAACAATCACAAGATAAAGTACTCATAGAGAACACACAGATTTATAGTAGTTCCCCAAGGTCTGGGTACATCCACTTTCCCCCTTCGCCTATCTAGTAGTGTACTAGATTCGGCCCAACTTCTCCACTATTCCTCAGATCCTCAGATCTTACACTCAGAACCCCAAATAGGTTCCTACAGCTCAGAGTGATCCCACTCCTACAACTCAGGCACAAAGGCCCTACCACTCAGTCTTCACCAAGACCTACACTCAGCCTTCAACAAGGCCTACACTCAAAGAAAAGTATCTCCTACACTCAAGCACACAGGTCCTACCACTCAGCCTTTATAATTTTAGGCTTACAACTCAGATCCCTTAGGATCCTACAAGAAATTAAGATTACAAAGTATATACACACAACTCAGAATGAGAGAGAAGAGTTGTCTGGTTTCTTGATGAGTTCTTGGAAGAACTTTGCTGAGATCAACCTCCCTTGGCTTCCTTCAAAGCTTCTTGAATTTAGAACACAGTAGGGTTGAGTCTCTATGCAGATGATCTTCAATCACTGTTGACTTAAGAATCAGATCTCAATCTGAAACTTTTCTTCACAGCCTGGTTCAACAGCTGTCTTCTTAGAAGGAGCTCTCTCTCTCTAACTTCTTAGATCTTCACTTGAAGGTCTTCTTCTAGTTGTATTGTTCTTCAATGAATTGCTTCTTAAATCTTTTTTCTATTGAAGTAACAGGCCTTTATATAGGCTTTCTTCATGGTGATCGGCTGATCCGGTTTCTAACGACCTTCTGACAGCTCTGACAGTTGCAGTAGACCGGCTGGAATGGCAGCTGTCAAGTCATCCAGTCACTTCTTGAATTTTCTGTAACTGTCTGAAAGTGTCGAGACAGTCAGTCTTTAAGTGTCGACACTGATATACTAAGTGTCGACACAAGTAGACTAAGTATCGACACTAGCCTTCATGGTGTCGACACAACTTCTTGTGTTGTAGAATCTGCTTCTCGACACTGCTTCTTCAACATGTGTTGACACTGATCCTGTGTGTCGACACAAGTCCTTCTTTGATACTTAGCTGATTTCTTGTAAGTGTCGACACAACTCCTTTGTGTCGACACATCTTCTTGTGTTGATACTTGCTAAGTGTCGACACATCTTCTTAGTGTCGACACATGCCTTCTGTGTTGATACTTTTGCTGAGTGTCGACACATCTCCTTTGTGTCGACACATTATTCATGTGTTGAGACTTTTGCTGTGTGTCGACACATTCTTCATTATATCGACACTTATACTTAAACTCTGTTGATGTTTTGCTGAGTGTAGACACAGCCTTCTAGTGTCGACACTTGTACTTGAACTTTGTTAATGTTTTGCTGAGTGTCGACACAGCCTCCTAGTGTCGACACTTTCTGATGTCGACAAAGTTCCTCTGGGTGTCGACACTGCTTCTAAGTGTCGACACAGCTTCTTTGGATATTTCTTCATTGTGTGTCGACACAGCCTGTATGTGTCGACACTTTCCTTCTGGTGTCGACTCTGCATTCCTGGTGTCGACACAATTACTCCAAGTGTCGACACTGCTTCTCTAGGTGTCGACATAAGTCTTCTTAAGTGTCGACACTTTTCTTCTAGGTGTCGACACATGGACTTACAAACTTTTCAGCTTTCCCTGCAAATACTTAACCTGCACAACTAAACTCAAAACACATCAAATACATTTTGATGTATATCATTGAGTAGAGTGAGGCTTCTTCAAATCAGGTACATTTATTCCAATGTACCCAACACAAGTAGTGTATAAAATATACATTTCATCACAGGCATAGGATAACACGGCCACACACCCCGTGCACTCAGGGCACATTCTCGGTGAACACAGTCAAAGCCTGCCGACTCACCACCATCCCTTTGGACGGCCAAACAATGAGCAATTTGTCTTCTCGGCATGGGTCACAGTAATTAAAACCATAGACCACCGAAGACCCTCATCTATACCAACGACTCTAATCCGAACGACATAGAACGGGTACGGTTCCATCTAACCTGTGCTCACATCGCAGTGGTAATTTAAACAATATGCGTCGGTCAAACTTTACCGAGTCCCGTTTCCATCACAAAATCACATAACTCGGTTATGTTCAAGTTGTCTCTCAGGTCTCCAAGTTGGCAAGATCACGCATCTGCCCAGTTTTTCGGGTGCACCTTTGGGTTAATCCTCAAGGCTCCCTATTGCAATCCACCACATAGAAAAACCCGAAAACAAACATTCGCACGGAGTCTTCTCCAGCATTTATGCAATGCAACATCACCGATTCAAACCAACTTGTTCGGGTAGGCTTCACACATCATGCCTATGTCCGTTCTCATTTACGGACTCTACATAATGGGGACTATTCATGTCTACCCGAAGGAATGCCTCCAACTCACCGCAAACTCGCGAGAGCGGGCTTCCTATGCAAAGAAGGAGAGCTTCACATGCTCAAGAAGAGAATCGTTACCCTATGTTGGGTACATTGGAATACATGTACCTGATTTGAAAAAGCCTCACCCTACTCAATGATATACATCAAAATGTATTTGATGTGTTTTGAGTTTAGTTGTGCAGGTTAAGTAATTGCAGGGAAAGCATGAAAAGTTTCTAAGTCCATGTGTCGACACCCAGAAGAAAAGTATCGACACTTAAGAAGGCTTGTGTCGAAACCTAGAGAAGCTGTGTCGACACTTGGAGTAATTGTGTCAACACTAGGATTGCAGAGTCGACACCAGAAGGAAAGTGTCGACACATACAGGCAGTGTCGACACACAATGAAGAAATGTCTAAAGAATCTGTGTCGACACTTAGAAGCAGTGTCGACACCCAGAGGAACTTTGTCGACATCAAAAGTGTCGACACTAGGAGGCTGTGTCGACACTCAGCAAACTTCAACAAAGTTCAAGTACATGTGTAGACACCAGAAGGCATGTGTCAACACTCAGCAAAACTTCAACAAAGTTTAAGTACAAGTGTCAACACTAGGAGTCTGTGTCGACACTCAGCAAGTTTCAACAAATTCTAAGTACAAGTGTCGACACAAAGGAGATGTGTCGACACTCAGCCAAAGTCTCAACACATGAAGAATGTGTCGACACAAGGAGATGTGTCGACACTCAGCAAAAGTTTCAACATAGAAGACATGTGTCGACACAAGGAGATGTGTCGACACTTAACAAGTATCAACACAAGAAGATGTGTCGACACAAAGGAGTTGTGTCGACACTTAGCAGAAATCAACTAAGTATCAAAGAAGAAGGACTTGTGTCGACACATAGGATCAGTGTCGACACATTCTGAAGAAGCAGTGTCGAGAAGTAATTTCTACAACACAAGGAGTTGTGTCGACATCATGAAGGCTGGTGTCGACACTTAGTCTACTTGTGTCGACACTTAGTCTATTTGTGTCGACACATGAAGACTGTCTGTCTCGACACTTTCAGACAGTTACAGAGAATTCAAGAAGTGACTGGATGACTTGACAGCTGTCATTCCAGCCGGTCTACTGCAACTGTCAGAGCTGTCAGAAAGTTGTTAGGAACCGGATCAGCCGGTTTCCTTGGAGAAATTCTATATAAAGACCCTTCTCCTTGACAGATAGAGAGAGATGAATCATTGAAGTACAACACAACAAGAAGAAGACCTTCAAGTGAAGATCTAAGAAGTTGGAGAGAGAGAGAGCTCCTTCTAAGAAGACAGCTGTTGAACCAGGCTGTGAAGAAAGTTTCAGATTGAGATCTGATTCTTAAGTCAGCAGTGATTGAAGATCATCTGCATAGAGTTTCAACCCTACTGTGTTCTAATTCAAGAAGCTTTGAAGAAATCCAAGGGAGGTTGATCTCAGCAAAGTTCTTCCAAGAACTCATCAAGAAACCAGTCAACTCTTCTCTCTCATTCTGAGTTGTGGGTATATACTTTGTAATTTTAATTTCTTGTAGGATCCTAAGGAATCTGAGTTGTAAGCCTAAAATTATAAAGGCTGAGTGGTAGGGCATGTGTGCCTGAGTGTAGGAGATTCATTTCTCTGAGTGTAGGCCTTGTTGAGGGCTGAGTGTAGGCCTTTTTGAAGGCTGAGTGTAGGTCTTTGTGAAGACTGTGTAGTAGGGCTATGTGGCTGAGTTGTAGGAGTGGGATCACTTTGAGTTGTAGGAACCTGTTTGAGGTTCTGAGCTGTAAGATCTGAGGATCTGAGTAGTAGTGAAGAAGTTTGGCCGAATCTAGTACACTACTAGATAGGCGAAAGGGGAAAGTGGATGTACCCAGACCTTGGGGAACCACTATAAAAACTATGTGTACTCTGTGTGTGTGATTGATTCTGTGTATGTTGTTTAAAGTTCTGTGAATGCTGTGATTAATTCTGCCTAAAAGTTTAAAAAGATTAAGGCCACCTATTCACCCCCCTCTAGGTGATTAGGTACAATTTCTTTCAAGTGATATCAGAGGGAGGTTACTCAAAAAGGACATAACAGTCTGAGTAAAGATCCTGTTGGCAGATTCAGTATAATCAAGATTCAAGAAAATGGGTTCTACTGAGAATCACAAAGAGCTAGGATCCATGAAGTTGCCAATCTGTAGAAAAGAGATTTTTGGCATCTAGAAAGAAAGGGTTAGACTATTTATGGAAGCCTCTGACCCTAGAATCTATATCACAGTCAAAGAAGGGTCATATGTGCCAATGAAAGTATCTGTCCTGGATGCAAATCAGAGAACTCCTAAGGACTATTCAGAATATTATAGATGAGATTATTCTGGCCACTATGGACAAGAGGGATCAGAATATTATTGTGAGTACAATAGATGATGCCACATTTCAGAATTTGATACACTGTAAAAATTCTAAAGAAATGTGGGATACATTGATAGTCTATATGGAGGGATTAGAGGATGTAAGACAAGACAGAAAGTCTTTGTTAAATCAAGAGTATGAAAGCTTCAGATAAGGCAGGTCTGATAGCATAACTGAGTGCTACAAGAAATTCTATAGGATTGTCAATGAGTTGATGTCTTATGGAAGAGAATTCAGCAATTATGAATTGAATGATAAGTTCTTGAGATCCCTGACTAAGGACTGAGATACCAAAATTTGTGTCATAAGGGAAATGACCAAATTAGCAGACATTCCTCCTCCAACATTGTTTGGAAAACTGTTATCATATGAGATGCAGTTAATGGTAAGGAAGGAGGAAGAGAAGACTACCAGAGTTGAGCACAAAGAAAGAGTTGTGGCTTTTAAGACAGAAGCCACTAGGAAATATAAAAGCGAGTCTCCATCTCTACCTCCAAAAGTTGCTGAGACTGAGACAGATGAGTCAGAAAGCAAGAATTCTGAAAGCAGTGAGAGTGATTAAGACTTTGCAGCTTTCACTAGACATTTTCAGAAGTTTCTAAAGAAGAAACAGTGGAGGTCTAAGCCATCCACTACACAGAAGTCATCAAAGAATGATAGGAGAAAGCCCAAGTCAAGTAAAACTACATCTTCAAAGATAATTTGTTATTGTTGTAACAGACAGGGACATGTTGCTGACTGTCCAGAGAAGAGAAAAGAGTCAACTGATAAGAAGAAGACTCAGATCAAGGGCAAAAAGGAAAGGTCCTTTGTTGCTAAGAAGGACAAAAGTCTGTCAGATATGTCTTCTTCAGAAACTGATTCAGAAGCTGAAGCTTATATTGGACTGTTTGCTGAAGAAGAGGAAGATGGGTTCATCCAATTAATGAACTCTATATATGAGCATGAGGACAATCAGTGCCAGGGACTGATGGCCTTATCAGAAGGAGACAAAATCCAGGATCAGCCTGGACCAAGTCAGGTACAAAATTATTCTGCTAGTTCAATTTCTAATACTGAGTCAGATTCAGATACATCAACATCAAGTGATGTTAGTGGATCTGAATCTGAAGGAGACATTCATCAGTTGATTGATGAATATAGAGTATTGTTGCAGGCTTTGAAGAAAAGCAAACTCTTGACCAAAACTCAGGCTAAGTAGATTGCTAGTCTTAAAGAGGCTGCAACAGATTTTGATAAGTTAGTTGATCAAAAATTAAATGAAATAGCCAGGACGAAGAACATTACTATTATTCAGATGGGAACTATTACATTCAAGAATGATCAAATCAGAAATCTGGAGATTAGTCTTCAGAAGGAGAGAGATATTGTTGCAAGTTTCTCTAAACCAAAATCTGTTTTACCTTTGATAGATGAATTTGTACATCAAAAGGGTAAAACTGGATTGGGGTTTACAAAACCTGCCAGGACTGTAAAGTCCAAGTCTAAGGGCAAAGCCCCAGTACTCAACAAGCAGCCTGTTGTAGATAAAACAACCAGAGTTGTACCTAAACAAAGGTACAACAGATTTGAGTGCTGGTGTTGTGGCAAGGTAGGCCACTTTGCCATAGACTGTTGGCACAATTCAAGTGCCAAGGTGAGTAGCAATCTGCCTGCTAGAAAAACTACATGTAGTTTTGTCAAGAGTCAGACTAACTTGCACTAAGGACCCAAGAAGTTTTGGGGTTCTAAGTTTAAGTAATCTGTTTTGCAGGTAAGTCCAAGTGGTCATGCCCCAATATGGTACTTGGACAGTGGATGTTCCAGGCATATGACTGGAACTAGGGGATTGCTAAAGGACTATACACCAATCAAGGATGGACCTAAGGTCACCTTTGGTGGTTCTGAAAAAGGAATCATCAAAGGCTTTAGTAACATTTCTAGCAACCTTATTACAATTACTCAAGTGGCTTATGTTAAAGGTTTGAAACACAACCTAATTAGTATAAGTCAACTGAGTGATGTAGGATATGACATCTCATTTGTCAAGGATGGTTGTCATATCAGTAGGTCAAGTGATCAAAAGATCATTTTGACAGGCTATAGGAAAAGAAATGTCTATTGTCTAGACATTATGTGTGAGAACATAGCTTCTCCTATTTGTCTTGTAGCTGATGAAAGAGTCTCACATTGTGTTAAATGGCACAAGAGGCTGGCTCATCTTAACTACAAGATAATTGGCCAACTCTTTAGCAAAGAGTTAGTGAGGAATGGTCCTCAAGTTAAGTGTAAAAAGGTTGGGATATGCTCAGCTTATCAAAAGGGCAAGCAGACCAAATCCACCTTTCATATCATTGAGAACAAAGATGCTGTGAGGTGCCTATACCTCTAGCATGTGGATCTTTTTGGTCCTATGCCAGTTCATAGCCTAGGTAGGAAGGTCTACACATTTGTGGTTGTAGATGATTATTCAAGGTTTTCCTGGATATTCTTCCTAAGGCAAAAATCTGAAACACCTAGTATCTTTTATAGTTTTGTCAAACAAATTCAGAATGAGTTAGACAGTACAGTGGTCAAAATAAGAAGTGACCATGGTACTGAATTCCAGTCTGATAGTATGACAAAGCTATGTGAAGAGTTTGTGATATTTCAGAAATTTTCCTCACCAAGAACACCTCAGCAAAATGGTATTGTTGAAAGGAAAAATAGAAACTTTATAGAGGCTGGTAGAACCCTATTGAGTGACACATCTCTCCCAGAATATTTCTGGGTTGAGGTAGTTAATACTGCATGTCATGTGATCAATAGGGCTACTATCACCAAAAGCCACAATAAGACCCCCTATGAGATTGTGAAGGGCAGAAAACCAAATCTATCCTATTTCAGGATCTTTGGTTGTAAATGTTATATACTTAACAATGGTAAGTCTTACTTAACCAAGTTTGCTGCCAAATCCCAAGAGGGGATCTTTGTTGGGTAAAACAACAACAGTAAGGCTTATAAGGTCTACAACTTGACTACTCAAGTTGTAGAAGAGTCTGTTCATGTAGTTTTTGATGAAACCAGACGCATTAACAATGAATTGTCTAGAAGTGTTTGTAGCTCCATAGGTGTGACTGAGAAGATGGACAAGCTTACTATTGAAGAAGGTTCTACTGCAAGTCAGCAAGTGGATGATAGTGGCTGTTGTCCAGGGGGAGTACTAGATACACCTGATGCAGAAGAAGACCAAGGGGTGCAGCAAGTTGAAGAAGCTGAAGGAGTACAACCTGAAGACAGGCTGCCTCCAACAAATAGGCATCTAAAGATCATCCAGCCAATCAAATTATTGGTGATCTCAGATAAGGGGTACAAACAAGGAGCAAGAATCTAAGTTCAGTTCTCTACTCCAGCTTTCTATCCCAAGTAGAGCCAAAGAAATTTGAAGAAGCCATCCTAGACCCTTATTGGATTGAGGCAATGCAAGAGGAGCTGAACCAGTTCAAAAGATGCAAAGTCTGGGAGCTAGTTCCTAAACCAAAAAACCACAACATTATTGGGACTAAGTGGATCTTTAGGAATAAGTTGGATGAACATGGAGTTATTATAAAGAACAAAGCAAGACTGGTTGAAAAAGGTTATAGGCAGGAAGAAGGTATTGACTTTGATCAAACATTTGCTCTAGTAGCCAGACTGGAAGCTATAAGGATGTTCCTGGCTTATGCAACCTATCAAGGGTTTAAAGTATACCAAATGGATGTTAAGTCAGCCTTTTTGAATGGAAATCTGAAGGAAGAAGCCTATGTGGAACAGCCATCAGGTTTTGTTGATTCAACTAAATCTAATTATGTTTATAGACTTAGGAAGGCTTTGTATGGGTTAAAACAAGCCCCTAGGGCTTGGTATGAGACCCTGTCTAGTTTCTTCATTGAGAATAAATTCACAAGGGGGAAAATAGACAAGACTCTATTCCTTAGGGAATCCAGAGGCAAGATCATCTTAGTCCAAATATATGTAGATGACATCATATTTGGGTCTACAGAAAGTAGTCTTTGCAAAAAGTTTGCAAAACTTATGCAAGGACAATTTGAAATGAGCAGTATGGGGGAACTTAAGTTCTTCTTGGGTCTCCAAGTTAGACAGACTGAGAATGGTTTATCCATATGCCAGTCCAAGTTCACCCTAGAATTAATAAGGAAGTATGGTATGCAATCATCCAGTACCATGAAAACTCCAATGGGGTCAAGTATGTCTCTTAGCAAAGATGATGCAGAGAAACCTGTAGATGAGACTTTGTATAGAGGGATAGTTGGCTCCCTATTATATTTGACTGCAAGTAGACCACATATCATGTATGCTACATGTGTCTATGCTAGGTACCAAGCTTGCCCTAAAGAATCTCATTTGACAGCAGTCAAAAGAATTTTGAGATATCTTAAGGGCACACCTTATCTAGGCCTTTGGTACCCTAGGAATGGAGACTTTGAACTGACAGGTTATTCAGATGCAGATTTTGCAGGCTGCAAGGAAGATAGGAAAAGTACAACAGGTACCTGTCAATTCCTAGGTGGAAGACTGATATCATAGAGTAGCAAGAAGCAAACCAGTGTGGCTATCTCCACAGCAGAATTAGAGTATGTGGCTGTAGGAAGTTGATGTGCTCAACTTCTATGGATACAACATCAGCTTGAAGATTATGGTATTCAAGTAAGTAGAACACCTCTATTTTGTGATTCTACTAGTGTCATTTCTATTGCAAATAATCCTGTCTCCCATAGTAGGACTAAGCACATAGAAATAAAATACCATTTTCTAAGAGAACATGTGGAAAAAGGAGATATTTCCTTAGAGTATGTTAAGACAGATAATCAGTTAGCTGATATGCATACTAAGCCCTTAGATGAAACCAAATTCAATAAATTTAAAATTGAATTAGGGATGATAAACTTAGAATAGTTTATAAAAATTGGCTAAGTAAAATGGTGTCGACACTTGGAGTTGTCTGTGTCGACACAGAGGAGTGGTGTCGACATTTCAGAGAAATGGTGTCGACACATCTAGGAAGTCTGTGTCGACACTTCAGAGAATTAGTGTCGACACATGCAGTGTAGGTGTCGACACATCCAAGGTGGTGTCGACACTTAAGATTTACACAGAATTAGACTAGTAAAGTCTCGACTAAGTGTCGAGCTAAGTGGTGTCGACACATAAATAAGTGTCGACACATATATTCTGTCGACTATACTTGTGTCGACACATAGTTGTCGAGACATTATAAGTAAGTGTCGACACTTTTTAACAGTGTCGACACAATTTAAGTATTTTGAGGCGCCCTTTCATCTTCGACTCTAGAAAGGTATAAATAGGTTTTCGCCATTGTTTGTCGACACGCTCACCAAAGTTTCGAGACCAAACTTGTGTGTCGACATCTCTCTTCTCTAAATTCAAATTTCTTCAAACCCTAATGGCGCCCAAGCTAGAGGAGAATGTTAATGAAGGATATGAGCTCGTGCGACACACTTTTGATGATGCGGAACCTGAAATCAAAGGCGTGGTAACCCTAATTGTCGAGACTGGGTTAGAATTTCTTGTATCAGAACCGATCAAGATATGGAAGAAGGAAGTCCTCGAATTTCTGAATGGAGCAACTCTAGATGAATCAGGACTCATGATTAAGTCCAGAGTTCATGGGGCAAAGGTGAAGGTCTCTCCTAAAAGTCTAAGAAAAGTCCTTCAACTACCAAGGAAAAAGGAAGAGGAAGATGTGTCTGCTTCTAAGACAATAGAGGCACTAACATGGTGTGGACTGGACTCCAACATGAAAATTGGATCTGTTTTCAACAGAAAAGGAATGAACATGCAAGGCAAGTTTCTATCTGAGATTGTGGGTAAGGTCATACTGAGCAAGCCTGGTGGGCATGACAGAATTTCAGCTCACATGTTCAGTCTAATGACAAGGATAATCTTCCAACTTAATACTGATTGGTCTGCAGTATTGTTTGATAAGATTAAAGAGAGCCTAAAGAAACCCAATATGGGTAGAATTCTAAGTCTTTACCTATCTGGGAGCATACCAGAAGTGATGAACCAAGCTGTTGGTTCAACGATAAACCACATAAGGAGAATGGATTTAAGAATATTCTCTATGTGGGATAGAGTATTGACTCAAGAATCTTCTCCAGTAAAGGACACACCTCGAAAAAAGAAGAAGAAAACAACCACTGTGACTCAAGAATTCTCAAGCAGCTCTGAAGAGCAAGTAGTGTTTAGTTCTGATGATGAACAAGGAAGGAATGCTGGACAGTATCCAGCTAGACAAGAAGATGCAGAAAGGCAGGAGGAGCTACCACAAGCTAGCCCAATTCACCTTGATCCACTCCAGGGGGAGCCCCTACTTGTGGATGAGCCAACTCCCTTAGAGAGTGAAAGGGCTACCCACACAATACTTGAGGTAATAACTGAAATTAATAAATTAGATTTCCCTATTGAGGATAATGTTTTGTCTGATTCATTACCTAATGTTAATCAGCAAACACAGACACATAGCCAACCCCAAGATGTGGTCATGGAGGACACATTTGTAGCTGAGAAAGAGGTATCAGCTGCTCCTGAGATCAGGGATTCACCAAGTCAACCTCAACCCCAAGATGTTGTCATGGAGGACACATCTGTTGCTGATCAAGTGCTTGATGATGTAAGAGATTCTCCAGTCCTTCCTCAACAAGAATTTACATTAGAAGAGTTATTCCCTGATCTTCTACAAACTGATTTTGAGAAAGAGAAAGCTGCTGCTGAGGGGGAGGAGATTAATATTGAGGGGGAGCATATGGAGAATATAGAGAAAACTGCTACACAGGAGACTGTGAAGCCAAAGGATGCTGAGCAACCACCAAGAACTGAGAATGATTCACATCCTAGTCCTAAGGACAGAGTGGATATTGCTAGCACATCTGCTTCTGAAGATGAAGAGGCTGTTAGAGCCAAGAAGAGGAAGTTCCAGGTCTTCAAGAGAAGAAGCCAGAACTATAAGAAAGCCCTTCAGACAGCTGCTCCACAACCAGCCCCATCTACTGATTACAGTTCACTGATGGTGGCTTTATAGATTAAGCTGGATGAGCAAAGGCAAGCTCTAGAAAAGTATGTGGATGAGGGGCATACGTCACTGCAATTTGATCTGGCCCAAGACATCAAGTCAATCAGATTTGAAGTGAATCTGAACAAGAAAGAAATGACTGACTACTTCCATAAAGGAGGAAATGCAGTTGTCTATCTGACCACACATCAAGAGAAAATAAAGACAAAACTTGATGAGCTAAAAGTGAAGAAAGGGTATGTCCTGGAAAATCAGATAAGGATGAATGATAATCTCACTGCTTCACATAATGCAATAGTAACTGAAATGAAGAATATAGCTACTGGTCAGACTACAACAAGTGCTACTGCCAAGGCTGCGTTTGACAAGCAATTGCAAGAAAGTCTCACTGCTGTTAAAACTGCTATAGAAGACTCTCAAAAAGCTATCACTGACAAGCTCCAAAGGTTAAAACCTTTCTATAAGGATGGAGTAAACTATCTGAATGCACAGATAAGGTTTCAGAAAGATGATCTGAGGGATCACATAGAAAGAGAAGTCATAAAGGGGGAGAGGATATTAGTCAAGACAGGCTCTAATCATGCCAAATGGATTTCAAATTCAATCAGAGCCACCCTTGGATATCCACCCTTATGTGATGATGACAATGTTGCAGAGTCTGGCATAAATCCTGCATATCTTGGAGGAGAGCAAGCTGAAGTAGCTCAAGTGATATACCCTCCACCAGACTTTGACATGATCCATCAAGAGATACAAACTATGTACAGTCCTCCTGAGGGAAATCAAAATGTCATCATAGAGAAAGTAGTACAGCCAGTGCCAGAGGCAGTTCTAAAGGAACAAGAAGCACAATTATCTAAGAAAAGGTTCAGAGAGCAAGCTGAACTTAGGCCTGATTTTGAACAATGGAACCCCACCTCCAGGAATATCATTTTGACTGCTTGGAAGGCTGCTAAAGATAATATCCTGGATAGAGGCAAGTTGTACTCTGAACAAGAGTGGAGGAAACATGAGAACGGGCAAGAGGCCATTGTGCAATATAGAAGAAAGGCTAAATTGGGAAAGCTACCTCCTACTGCCCAGGAGCCTAGCAAGTATTTTCACAAGCCTTATCATTATTTTGAAAGGCAAAAGATCAAAGCTGAAGAATTGAAAAAGAAAGATCTTAAAGGGAAGAAGCCTGTTGCTGCTGAAGATGCTGAAGCCCCAGTTCAAGCAAAGATACAATCAGGAAAGGGCATTGCGATCAAGGAGCCTGAGCAGCCTTAGGATAGGAATTTTCTTAAGTTTATAATTTGTAATCATTTGTTTTAAAACTCTCTATAAACTTTTGAATAATGAAAATATTGAAGTTGTTAAAACAATGTGATATGTGTTAAATCTATTACATTACTGTTCTGAGATATTTGTGTATACATGTTTTGTTTATACATGTTTATGTACTTACCCTGTTATATAATACTGCTTTACATCATACTATGAATTTGTTATGTATGGTGTATATCATTGACTAAGGGTTATGACTTCTCCAAATAGCGGGAGATTGTTGGGTACATTGGAATATATGTACCTGATTTGAAGAAGCCTCACCATACTCAATGATATACATCAAAATGTATTTGATGTGTTTTGAGTTTAGTTGTGCAGGTTAAGTAATTGCAGGGAAAGCATGAAAAGTTTCTAAGTCCATGTGTCGACACCCAGAAGAAAAGTGTCGACACTTAAGAAGGCTTGTGTCGACACCTAGAGAAGCAGTGTCGATGTAACGTCCCGAATCGTTCTAGGCCCCTAGTGCGTGTTTTTGAGTCAGGAGGGTTGACTCGAGTCCTGAGAAGTGCAGGGAATTGGACTGCACTTGTGGAGAAGTGGAGAAATTAGTGTAAAAAGACACGGGTAGTGACACGGGTAGTGACACGGGTAGTGACACGGGTAGTGACACGGGTAGTGACACGGGTAGCGACACGGGTAGCGACACGGGCGTGTCCCTACCCGTGTGCGTCGAGTTGAGCTCGACGAGCCGTGTCGAGACTGACGAGCTGTGTCGACACCAAGTGACACGGGTAGTGACACGGCCGTGTCCCTACCCGTGTGCGTCGAGTTGAGCTCGACGAGCCGTGTCGAGACTGACGAGCTGTGTCGACACCAAGTGATACGGGTAGTGACACGGCCGTGTCCCTACCCGTGTGCGTCGAGTTGAGCTCGACGAGTCGTGTCGAGACTGATGAGCTGTGTCGACACCAAGTGACACGGGTAGTGACACGGCCGTGTCCCTACCCGTCTGCGTCGAGTTGAGCTCGACGAGGCGTGTCGAGATGCAACCCGAGAAGGACACGGCCAAGGACACGGTCAGGCACACGACCGTGTCATGTGGACACGGGTCGGGACACGGGCGTGTCCCTACCCGTGTCGTTGCCGCTTCGCCAGGCAGGACACGGGTAAGGACACGGCCGTGTCCCTACCCGTGTCACATTTTATATATAAAGGGGAGAGAAAACCCTAGCCGTTTTCATTCTCATTCTTCCCCTATTTTCTGTGAGATCTCCTGTGAGAGGAAAAACTACAGGAGCAAGTTCTACCGAAGGAGATCCGCCATCGCCGTGAAAGAGAAGATGCCGCCAAGGAGAACTACGAGATCCATGGCCAGAAATGGTGGTACCGCTGGAGCCAATGTGAGTTTCCTACCCTCTCCCTTGGTGCTAGATCCATAGTTATTTTCCTATGAGAGACATCGACTCAAGAGAGTCTTGATGGTGAGGAGGAGTTTTCTAGGAAAGGTCATGCTAAGACTTGTGTCTTGGGTTTTAGATCTCTTCAACCACGCCCTTCTTCAATGTGATGATAAGGGATGGTTTCGTGAAGGGTTTTGGCCTCTTGAGGGTGAATAAGGGAGGAGGTTTTCTGGAATGATTTGGGAAGAATCGCCTTGAGGAGGAAGATGAACCGATGCCGTTCATTCCGCCTTAAGATGCGTGCAGAATCTGTATTCTGCGCACAGCGAACTTCGTGGCTATTTTTATGTACGCTATGGCTAGATCTGGGCTTTCGGCTTAACACGAAAGTTGAAGCCCTTGAAAATACCTTTCCAACGAATGATTGCATGACTTCTGGAGAAGTCTGTAGCCATGGGAAAGTCTAAACGAAAATGGTGTTCAATAAATCTTGTATGCAGAAACTGTGTTCTGTACGCAGCAGACTTCAAGTCCAATTTCAAATAGGATAATGTCAAATCTGGGTTGATCTCTGAATATGAAAGATGTAGTCCATGGAAATACCTTTCCATCGAGGGGTTACACGACTTCACCGGATTCCTGTAGCCTCGGGAATCTCCGGTCGAAGTTGCTGTCCAGATTCAACCTGCGCCTAAATTCTGGGCTTAATGGAAAATGAATTTTGATTCGGTGGAATTAATAATGCAAGACACTTGGCTTGGATGAATGATTAATCGTTTGTTGCAGAGTTCATATTATCAAATTGAGAAACAATATTATTTAAACGAACTGAATTGGTAGGAATTGAAAGATTGATAATTGTGCACTTCATGTTTATATTATGACATTATCAAATGAAAAGTGTGATAGATCTTTATATGCGTATCATGTTTATATTACATTGTCATCATTTGGAAAGTCATATAGATGAATAGATTATGATCATGGACATATTTGATTAATGAAATGAGTCTTGTAGTACAATACTTAGAGAGTCGTCTCCCTACGGGTAGTATTGTGAAGGGATGTAAGTGCGGTGTTGACCGTCACTTGTTTTGGTTGTGTTGAGATAAATGTATGGATGGATGGTTGGGCTGTGTCCTCGTGTTTACTTCCGAGGCCCATTCCATGATATGTTGATGTGGTATTTGCATGTGGTGTGAGTCGACATGCGGTGTCGTAATCCTGGGTTAAGGATAGTGTGGCAGGTCTACGGGCTCGCCAGTCGTCACACCGACGGGAGTTGGCAGTTAGACTTGGTCGGTTTGGGCTGTGTCCTCGGTGTTCACATCCCGAGGCCCCTCCGGCCATGTGAACGGTTGGGCTATGTCCTCGTGCTTTCTTCTGAGGCCCCTTCCGTGTTACGCAAGGCCAGTTCGGGCTATGTTCTTGGTGCACATCTACCCAAGACCCCGCTGGGCCATAGTACGCATGGGCTCCGTTGTTGTGTTCTTAGCGTTGAGGCGTACGGAGGCCTAGGTGAAGTAGTGTGATACCCGCCTAGTAGTAGAAGTGCCCGTTCTACTGTCACCGCCTGACCACGGCGGCTGATGCCTGAGAGGTTAGCTACCTGCTCAAAAAGTGGGAACTATAGTCTGTGTCGACATAGCAATTGCATGGGTGTGCATGGGTGAGTCATTGCATAACATTCATAGCATTTCATAACATTGCACATCAAGATCCTCATCGTATAAGTTTGTATGGGCACTCCTATACGATGAGTTACTTTATGCAAACCGATCCTTAACTTATAAGCTTGTATGTGCATCCTTATAAGTTAAGTTACTTTCCTGCTGTAGATTTTCTTACACTTGTTACCATACAATGATAGCTCTTGTAGAATTGTTAGTTTATATATGGATAGCTTTGTAGAACTGCTAGTATATATTGATACTCATGTACCTTGTCACCTGTTTGTACTTTTATACTCATTATATATATAGTGTACTCTTGTTCTCTTTCTCCGCCCGGTGCCGAGGAGTCGCCGGGGGAGCGGATGTGAAACCACTTAGTCGTTTCGACTAACGGTTGCTACGTCTTCCTTTTTAGGAGGTCACGCCGCAGGTAGAGCAGCCGCAGGCTATGCAGCATGACAGCCAGGCCAGGACGACAGGGACTGATGTGATGGTGCCGTCGATACCGTTGGTTACTGATGTTAGTATTTTGATTACTCTGATGTAGCCCGTTTGGGCGATGACTAGTTGTACTCTGATATTTTGTAGAAGCATGTTTAGCTTCTCAATATTGATGTTTTGGACATTATATATTACTTAGTGTGGATTTTGACTTCTCTTGCTTATAAGTTTTGGTTGGGTTGGCATTTATATTAATATGGTTGTAGCCGGCGGAATAGGCGTCTTGTGGTACAGGTTAGCCCGTGTGCTAATGCTACCGCAAGGCGGCTGTTTCGGGCATAAGACTCCCCTTTCGCGTCGTGTTTTGGATTCCGGGGAGGAGGGGTCTTACAAATGGTATCAGTTTGCCACGATCCTCAACTAAAGAAGTCATTCAACAATGGTGCCACCCCCGTTTGGTTAGTCGGTTTGGGGACAAACTGACTTAGCGGAAGCAGTGGTGTGCCCATATGTAATTCACATTAAGTTTGTCCAACTTTGACCTTAAGTTTAGCCAACCTGACCACAAATTTGTCTTGTATGTGTAGGTTCCACTGCATGTTGAGCCGATGGGGGGTACTCCTACCCCTCCCATACCCACTCAGTTCGAACAGTCTGAGTTGGGGCAGACGCTCACCGCCATTCTTGATGCTTTTAAGGCACAGCAGGCTCCGGTGCAACAACAGGCCCCGAGCTCCAACTGGCTGAGCACCTTCCGGGCTCTCTCCCCTCCCGTCTACCTTGGGACGGAGTCAGCCGTACGTACATAGGAATGGCTAGACACGATACAGGAGTTGTTGGCCGGTATCCGTTGCCCAGCCAACATGGCAGTGACATTGGCAGTGTCCGTCTTGGACTTACATGCGAAGAGGTGGTGGAAGTCCCTCATGAGCTCTACCTTCCAAGGCCGGATCTACACAGAGATAAGTTGGAGTGAATTCTCGGGTGTTTTCTTGGAGCACTTTATCCCTACATCAGCCCGAGATGAGCTTGAGCAGAGGTTCCTTCTACTAAAGCAGGGATCAAAGTCGGTTATAGAATACCAGCGGGAATTCCAGCATCTCGCAAGGTTTGCGGATTCTTATGAGTTGGATGACAGAGGTTATGCCAAGCGCTTCTATAAAGGGCTGCGAGATCCCCTAAGGCAGTCCCTTTTGTTTATAGCGGATGGTAGCTTGGCGGAGATCATTGATATGGCGAAAAGATTAGAGGCGGACCACCTGGGATGTAGTAAGAGGCCTGCGGAGGACGTGATGGAAGCCGGCCTAAGTAATAGTAGGAGACGGGACTTCAGAGGAGGAAGAGGTTATCAAAGAGGTGGCGGGCGTGTCCACCGAAACTATAGGGTGGAGCATCCAGTTCCGCAGCCGCCTGCGTTGCCTCCACCCCCACAGCCTCAGCGATTTCAACAACCTGAAGGGCGTCGTGGTCTGGTGTGCTTCGAATGCAACTAGCCGGGCCACATCCGGCGTTTTTGCCCGCAGCTATATGGGAACGCCCCTCCTGCTCTCCCTCCTGCTCTCCCTCCAGCAGCTCCACGAGGGCGGGGATATATGCATGGTCGAGGACGAGGACCGCCAAGAGGTAATCCCGGCCCTGCTAGGGATCAAGTGTACGCGCTTGACATGGCGCAGGAACGGAACCCCCAAGATGTGATTGCAGGTATGATTTAATTAATTTACATATTTGCATGGTATAACTTGAATTGATTAGAACTTACTAGCCACTAGCAATAAGTTTTGGTTGTTGGTACTTAGGCACCGTGATTATTGGCGGGAAGACAGCCTATGCGTTGTTCGATACCGGTGCCTCACACTCCTTTGTGTCCGAGGATTTCATAAAAGACGTGGGGGATGTACAGTACTTCACTGGCATAGTCCGACGTGTACGCCTCCCGGATGGCTCGGAGATGATAGCAACCGCCAAGTGCGAGTTGGAGTTATTTATTGATGGGAAGGCCTTTGATACGCCGGCCACGGTTCTGAGAATGCCGGAGTTTGACATCATTTTGGGCATGGCATGGCTGGACTGGCACTTCGCGAGGATCGACTGCGCGGAGAAGCGGATCTATTTGAGACATGGAGACTCTGACGTCATCTTCCAAGGTATTGGCTTCGCGTCACGTATGATATTATCTTCTATTCAGGCTGTAAAGGCTCATATGAAGGGGGATGAGGTCTTCATGATTTGGTTCGAGTTGAAGGAAGCAGCGTTGGAATTAAAGGATGTACGAGTAGTGCGGGATTTTCCCGAGGTATTTCCTGAAAAGCTGCCAGGATTACCTCCGCATAGAGAGGTTGACTTCCAGATCAATCTAGTACCAGGTGCCAAGCCTGTATCCAAGGCTCCGTACAGAATGGCTCCGAAAGAACTCGCGGAGTTTAGAGTTCAATTGCAAGAACTGGTGGATTCAGGGTTCGTTCGCCCCAGTTCATCACCATGGGGAGCCCCTATGCTGTTCGTAAAGAAGAAGGATGGAACCCTGCGATTATGCATAGATTATCGGGAACTCAATCGGTTGACGGTGCAGAACACTTATCCACTACCTCGGATCGATGAGTTGTTCGATCAACTAGTGGGAGCACATTGGTTTTCTAAATTGGATTTGCGCTCCGGATACTATCAGTTGAGGATACAAGAAGGGGACATCCAGAAAATGGCCTTCAGTTCGAGATATGGTTTGTATGAGTTCACAGTAATGCCGTTTGGGCTCACAAATGCCCCTTCGGCCTTCATGAGTTTGATGAACAAGGTGTTTGAACCGTATTTGGACATCTTCGTCATTGTTTTCATCGACGACATCTTGGTCTACTCAAAGACGGAGGAGGAGCATGTCGAGCACCTGACCTTGGTTTTGAAGAAATTGAAGGAGCATGCCTTGTATGCCAAGTTTGGCAAGTGTGAATTCTGGCTTAAGGAGGTAGCCTTCTTGGGGCATGTGATCAGTGGAGCAGGATTAGCGGTGGATCCAGCAAAGGTGCGAGCCGTGAAGGAGTGGTCGCCCTTGAAGTCGGCGGCCGATGTACGAAGCTTTCTTGGACTTGCTGGGTACTACCGCAAGTTCGTGAAAGGATTTTCCAAGATTGCCCTTCCCCTTACCTCCTTGACGAAGAAGGGTGTGCCATTTGAGTGGACACCTCAATGTGAAGCGGCATTTCAAGAGCTGAAGGATAGGCTTACCTCCGCCCCCATCCTTGCACTTCCGTCGGGGAAGGAAGGATTCCAAGTTTACACGGACGCATCATATCAAGGGATGGGAGCGGTATTGATGCAGCACGGGCACGTGATCGCATATGCTTCAAGGCAGTTAAAGAAACATGAAATCAATTACCCGGTTCATGATTTGGAGTTGGGAGCAGTGGTCTTCGCTTTGAAGGTCTGGAGGCATTACCTATATGGCGTACACTGCGAGATCTTTTCCGATCACAAGAACTTGAAGTATGTCCACACTCAGAAGGAGTTGAATCTGAGACAACGGCGGTGGTTGGAATTTTTATGCGACTATGAGTTCACCATGAACTACCACCCCGGGAAAGCGAACTCGGTAGTCGATGCCCTGAGTAGAAAAGCGCCAGGCTGTAGCCCAGAGTCTCAGTTGATGAGTATGGAGTTGGCTCGGATGATCGAGGAGATGGAAATTACTCTAGTATTCAAGGCTCCTTCGGCAGAGTATGCAGAGTATTTGGCCAACATGAGCATAGTTTGTGATATCCGAGACCGGATTCGGGTGGAGCAAGGAATGGATGCGGCCTTGGCCCCGGCAATCAAGGCAATTGAAGATGGGACCACCGATGAGTACACACTCAAAGACGACCTCGTTTATTTTCGTGGCCGACTCTATATTCCCAAGGGCGGCAAAATTCGGGAGGATATCTTGAGAGAGGCACATTCCTCTCAATATTCAGTGCACCCGGGTATTGCTAAGATGTACGCCGGATTGCGGAAGACCATGTGTTGGCAGGGAATGAAGAAGGATGTTCGCTACTATGTTACACATTGCGAAGCTTGTCAAAGAGTGAAGGCTGAATGCAGGAGTCCCGGTGGTTTGTTGCAGTCATTGCCCATCCCCGAATGGAAGTTCGAGGACATCTCCATGGACTTTGTCCATGGGCTACCTCGCTCACGCTCCGGGAATGATTCGGTGTGGGTTATTGTGGATCGACTGACAAAGGTGGCCCGGTTCATTCCAATGAAGAAGGAAGCACACGTGGATGTTTTGGTACGCCTTTTTGTGGAGCAATTTGTACGGTATCATGGCGTGCCCAAGACAATTGTTTCGGATCGGGATGGTCGGTTTACATCCAATGAGTGGAAGGCGGTACAGGCGTATTTGGGCTCACGCCTAACCTTTAGTACCGCATTTCATCCTCAGACGGACGGGCAGTCAGAGCGGACCATCAGAACATTGGAGGATTTATTGAGGTTATGTGTGCTGGACAGAGGAGAGCCATGGGAAAGGCTCTTGCCACTAGTGGAATTCTCCTATAATAATAGCCATCAGGCGAGCATCGGCATGGCGCCCCATGAAGCCCTTTACGGAAGAAGGTGCATGACTCCCTTGTCTTGGGTGCAAGATGAAGATCCAAAGGCATTGGGAAACGAATACATAGATGATACTGATGCGGCGGTCAGATTGATACGAGATCGCATGTTGGAGGCTCAAAGTCGACAGGCGAAATATTACAATAAAAAGCATCGGATGGTGGAGTTCCAAGTGGGAGAAAAAGTGTTCCTCAAGATTCGGCCGATGCATGGAGTGTCGCGTGTGCGTGGAGTGAAAAAGCTCAGCCCAAGGTATGTTGGGCCTTATACTATACTAGAAAGGATCGGCCCGTTGGCCTATCGGTTGGAGTTACCACCAGAACTAGAAAATCTCCACGACGTGTTCCATGTGTCGTCGCTTCGAAAAGCACTGTTGCGGCCCGACCAGTATATTCCCACTACTGATGGTGCAGTGGCATCAGATAGCTCTGTGCGACTAGAGCCGGTGCGGATTGTTGACAGCGAGACAAGAACTTTGCGCCGCAAAAGTGTACCCTTGGTGAAGGTACTATGGTCGAATCATGGGAAAGAGGAGTACACGTGGGAGCCAATGGATTTGATGCAGAAACGCTACCCGGAGTTGTTTGCTCAAGGTAATCTTATTTAAAAGAATATGTTAAATTTCATGTTATGAATTTCTCCCCTCAGCCTAAGCCTGATTTCGGGGACGAAATCTTTTATTTTGTTTATAGGATTTGTAACGTCCCGAATCGTTCTAGGCCCCTAGTGCGTGTTTTTGAGTCAGGAGGGTTGACTCGAGTCCTGAGAAGTGCAGGGAATTGGACTGCACTTGTGGAGAAGTGGAGAAATCAGTGTAAAAAGACACGGGTAGTGATACGGGTAGTGACACGGGTAGTGACACGGGTAGTGACACGGGTAGTGACACGGGTAGCGACACGGGTAGCGACACGAGCGTGTCCCTACCCGTGTGCGTCGAGTTGAGCTCGACGAGCCGTGTCGAGACTGACGAGCTGTGTCGACACCAAGTGACACGGGTAGTGATACGGCCGTGTCCCTACCCGTGTGCGTCGAGTTGAGCTCGACGAGCCGTGTCGAGACTGACGAGCTGTGTCGACACCAAGTGACACGGGTAGTGACACGACCGTGTCCCTACCCGTGTGCGTCGAGTTGAGCTCGACGAGCCGTGTCGAGACTGACGAGCTGTGTCGACACCAAGTGACACGGGTAGTGACACGGCCGTGTCCCTACCCGTGTGCGTCGAGTTGAGCTCGACGAGGCGTGTCGAGATGCCACCCGAGAAGGACACGACCAAGGACACGGCCAGGCACACGACCGTGTCATGTGGACACGGGTCGGGACACGGGCGTGTCCCTACCCGTGTCAAGTATTGAACCGACATGGAAACTGTCGTTGCCGCTTCGCCAGGCAGGACACGGGTAAGGACACGGCCGTGTCCCTACCCGTGTCACATTTTATATATAAAGGGGAGAGAAAACCCTAGCCGTTTTCATTCTCATTCTTCCCCTATTTTCTGTGAGATCTCCTGTGAGAGGAAAAACTACAGGAGCAAGTTCTACCGAAGGAGATCCGCCATCGCCGTGAAAGAGAAGATGCCGCCAAGGAGAACTACGAGATCCATGGCCAGAAATGGTGGTACCGCTGGAGCCAATGTGAGTTTCCTACCCTCTCCCTTGGTGCTAGATCCATAGTTATTTTCCTAGGAGAGACATCGACTCAAGAGAGTCTTGATGGTGAGGAGAAGTTTTCTAGGAAAGGTCATGCTAAGACTTGTGTCTTGGGTTTTAGATCTCTTCAACCACGCCCTTCTTCAATGTGATGATAAGGGATGGTTTCGTGAAGGGTTTTGGCCTCTTGAGGGTGAATAAGGGAGGAGGTTTTCTGGAATGATTTGGGAAGAATCGCCCTGAGGAGGAAGATGAACCGATGCCGTTCATTCCGCCTTAAGATGCGTGCAGAATCTGTATTCTGCGCGCAGCGAACTTCATGCCCATTTTTATGTATGCTATGGCCAGATCTGGGCTTTCGGCTTAACACGAAAGTTGAAGCCCTTGAAAATACCTTTCCAACGAATGGTTGCACGACTTCTGGAGAAGTCTTTAGCCACGAGAAAGTCTAAACGAAAATGGTGTTCAATAAATCTTGTATGCAGAAACTGTGTTCTGTACGCAGCAGACTTCAAGTCCAATTTCAAATAGGATAATGTCAAATCTGGGTTGAGCTCTGAATATGAAAGATGTAGTCCATGGAAATACCTTTCCATCGAGGGGTTACACGACTTCACCGGATTCCTGTAGCCTCGGGAATCTCCGGTCGAAGTTGCTGTCCAGATTCAACCTGCGCCTAAATTCTGGGCTTAATGGAAAATTAATTTTGATTCGGTGGAATTAATAATGCAAGACACTTGGCTTGGATGAATGATTAATCGTTTGTTGCAGAGTTCATATTATCAAATTGAGAAACAATATTATTTAAACGAACTGAATTGGTAGGAATTGAAAGATTGATAATTGTGCACTTCATGTTTATATTATGACATTATCAAATGAAAAGTGTGATAGATCTTTATATGCGCATCATGTTTATATTATATTGTCATCATTTGGAAAGTCATATAGATGAATAGATTATGATCATGGACATATTTGATTAATGAAATGAGTCTTGTAGTACAATACTTAGAGAGTCGTCTCCCTACGGGTAGTATTGTGAAGGGATGTAAGTGCGCTGTTGACCGTCACTTGTTTTGGTTGTGTTGAGATAAAGGTATGGATGGATGGTTGGGCTGTGTCCTCGTGTTTACTTCCGAGGCCCCTTCCATGATATGTTGATGTGGTATTTGCATGTGGTGTGAGTCGACACGCGGTGTCGTAATCCTGGGTTAAGGATAGTGTGGCAGGTCTACGGGCTCGCCAGTCGTCACACCAACGGGAGTTGGCAGTTAGACTTGGTCGGTTTGGGCTGTGTCCTCGGTGTTCACGTCCCGAGGCCCCTCCGGCCATGTGAACGGTTGGGCTGTGTCCTCGTGCTTTCTTCCGAGGCCCCTTCCGTGTCACGCAAGGCCAGTTCGGGCTGTGTTCTTGGTGCACATCTACCCAAGACCCCGCTGGGCCATAGTACGCATGGGCTCCGCTGTTGTGTTCTTAGCGTTGAGGCGTACGGAGGCCTAGGTGAAGTAGTGTGATACCCGCCTAGTAGTAGAAGTGCCCGTTCTACTGTCACCGCCTGGCCACGGCGGCTGATGCCTGAGAGGTTAGCTACCTGCTCGAAAAGTGGGAACTATAGTCTGTGTCGACATAGCAATTGCATGGGTGTGCATGGGTGAGTCATTGCATAACATTCATAGCATTTCATAACATTGCACATCAAGATCCTCATCGTATAAGTTTGTATGGGCACTCCTATACGATGAGTTACTTTATGCAAACCGATCCTTAACTTATAAGCTTGTATGGGCATCCTTATAAGTTAAGTTACTTTCCTGCTGTAGATTTTCTTACACTTGTTACCATACAATGATAGCTCTTGTAGAATTGTTAGTTTATATATGGATAGCTTTGTAGAACTGCTAGTATATATTGATACTCATGTACCTTGTCATCTGTTTGTACTTTTATACTCATTATATATATAGTGTACTCTTGTTCTCTTTCTCCGCCCGGTGCCGAGGAGTCGTCGGGGGAGCGGATGTGAAACCACTTAGTCGTTTCGACTAACGGTTGCTACGTCTTCCTTTTTAGGAGGTCACGCCGCAGGTAGAGCAGCCGCAGGCTACGCAGCAGGACAGCCAGGCCAGGACGATAGGGCCTGATGTGACGGTGTCGTCGATACCGTCGGTTACTGATGTTAGTATTTTGATTACTCTGATGTAGCCCGTTTGGGCAATGACTAGCTGTACTCTGATATTTTGTAGAAGCATGTTTAGCTTCTCAATATTGATGTTTTGGACATTATATATTACTTAGTGTGGATTTTGACTTCTCTTGCTTATAAGTTTTGGTTGGGTTGGCATTTATATTGATATGGTTGTAGCCGGCGGAATAGGCGTCTTGTGGTACAGGTTAGCCCGTGTGCTAATGCTACCGCAAGGCGGCTGTTCCGGGCATAAGACTCCCTTTCGCGTCGTGTTTTGGATTCCGGGGAGGAGGGGTCTTACAGTCGACACTTGGAGTAATTGTGTCGACACTATGAATGCAGAGTCGACACCAGAAGGAAAGTGTCGACACATACAGACAGTGTCGACACTTAATGAAGAAATGTCTAAAGAATCTGTGTCGACACTTAGAAGCAGTGTCGACACCCAAAGGAACTTTGTCGACATCAAAAGTGTCGACACTAGGAGGCTGTGTCGACACTCAGCAAACTTCAACAAAGTTCAAGTACATGTGTCGACACCAGAAGGCATGTGTCGACACTCAGCAAAACTTCAACAAAGTTTAAGTACAAGTGTCGACACTTAGGAGTCTGTGTCAACACTCAGCAAGTTTCAACAAATTCTAAGTACAAGTGTCGACACAAAGGAGATGTGTCGACACTGAGCCAAAGTCTCAACACATGAAGAATGTGTCGACACAAGGAGATGTGTCGACACTCAGCAAAAGTTTCAACATAGAAGACATGTGTCGACACAAGGAGATGTGTCGACACTTAGCAAGTATCAACACAGGAAGATGTGTCGACACAAAAGAGTTGTGTCGACACTTAGCAGAAATCAACTAAGTATCAAAGAAGAAGGACTTGTGTCGACACACAGGATCAGTGTCGACACATTCTGAAGAAGCAGTGTCGAGAAGTAATTTCTACAACACAAGGAGTTGTGTCGACACCATGAAGGCTGGTGTCGACACTTAGTCTACTTGTGTCGACACTTAGTCTATTTGTATCGACACATGAAGACTGTCTGTCTCGACACTTTCAGACAGTTACAGAGAATTCAAGAAGTGACTGGATGACTTGACAGCTGCTATTCCAGCCGGTCTACTGCAACTGTCAGAGCTGTCAGAAAGTTATTAGGAATCGGATCAGCCGGTCTCCTTGGAGAAAGTCTATATAAAGACCCTTCTCCTTGACAGATAGAGAGAGATGAATCATTGAAGTACAACACAACAAGAAGAAGACCTTCAAGTGAAGATCTAAGAAGTTGGAGAGAGAGAGAGAGCTCCTTCTAAGAAGACAGCTGTTGAACCAGGCTGTGAAGAAAGTTTTAGATTGAGATCTGATTCTTAAGTCAGCAGTGATTGAAGATCATCTGCATAGAGTTTCAACCCTACTGTGTTCTAATTCAAGAAGGTTTGAAGAAAGCCAAGGGAGGTTGATCTCAGCAAAGTTCTTCCAAGAACTCATCAAGAAACCAGTCAACTCTTCTCTCTCATTCTGAGTTGTGGGTATATACTTTGTAATTTTAATTTCTTGTAGGATCCTAAGGGATCTGAGTTGTAAGCCTGAAATTATAAAGGCTGAGTGGTAGGGCCTGTGTGCCTGAGTGTATGAGATTCATTTCTCTGAGTGTAGGCCTTGTTGAGGGCTGAGTGTAGGCCTTGTTGAAGGCTGAGTGTAGGTCTTTGTGAAGACCGAGTGGTAGGGCTGTGTGCCTGAGTTGTAGGAGTGAGATCACTCTGAGTTGTAGGAACCTATTTGGGGTTCTGAGCTGTAAGATCTGAGGATCTGAGGAGTAGTGAAGAAGTTTGGCCGAATCTAGTACACTACTAGATAGGCGAAGGGGGAAAGTGGATGTACCCAGACCTTGGGGAACCACTATAAAAACTGTGTGTACTCTGTGTGTGTGATTGATTCTGTGTATGCTGTTTAAAGTTTTGTGAATTCTGTGATTAATTCTGCCTAAAAGTTTAAAAAGATTAATGTCACCTATTCACCCCCCCTCTAGGTGATTAGGTACAATTTATTTCACCCTAGCGTTCTTCCTCGGCGCCATGGAAATGTAAGCGGATGAAAAGCACCGCACTTTCTTTGCCTCCGTAGATCCAAAGTCGGCTCACGATTTGGAGCTTCGAAGCTCCTCCAATGGCCGGATCTAAGCTTCTTCTTCCTCCCTTGCTCTCACCTCTCTCTTGACTTAGAAAGAGAACCACTCAAGTAAAAATGAGGGTTTCAAAGGTCCAATCCCGTGTATATGCAAGCACTAACAGCCCCCAGCCGTCGGATCCCGAATAAAAGAAACGAACGGCCACGATCCAGATCTAAAATGCTAAAACTGGGCCGAACACGGCCTGCGACACACCCGTGTCCAGGGTCGTGTCCCCCATTCACCGTCAAAATCGACGTGTCTGGAAAAACACACGGGCATCCAACACGCCCGTGTTCGACCTGACACGCCCGTGTTCCAACTGACACGGCCGTGTGGTTGGCCGTGTACCCCCATCGACACAACCCCAAAAACAACCCGAGACTCACACGGGTCATGGACACGCCCGTGTCCACGCCCGTGTCCACGCCCGAACATGCCTGGGCTTCAGGCCGTGCTCACCATCTCGACACTTAGTCGCGTGAAGTTTGTCGACCACACGACACGGCCTTGGACACGCCCGTGTCCTAGGCCGTGTGCCTTGTCTCAACACATCGTCGAGCGAAAATCGTCGACTTCCCCGGCCGATCGTCTACACGGGCTCAACACGCCCTGAGACACGCCCGTGTCTCAGGTCGTGTTCCCTGCTCGACGATTGTCGACTCCAAATTTCGTCGACCTTGCGGCCAAAACGTCGACTGAAGCCTGACACGCCCTGGGACACGCCCGTGTCCCAGACCGTGTGCCCCCTGCCAAATTCCAGATTTGGCCCAAAACGCCTCTCGACGCTCCTTTGAGTTTCGGGGCGTTACACCGCGTTGGGAGGCGGAGCGTGCGAGGGCACGTAAGGAAGAGACGCGCGCGAGAGCACGCAAGGAGGGGGAGCGCGCAAGGAAGGGACGCACGCGAGCACGCAAGGATGTAGAGCGCGCGAGTGCGCTCTGGGAGGCAGAGTGCGCGAGGGCACGCAAAGGAAGAGACGGCGCGAGAGCGCGCAGGGAGGCGGAGCGCGCGGGAGCGCGCAAGGAAGAGACGCGCGTGTGAGCGTGCAAGGCGGTGGCGTGCACGGGAGCGCCCAAGGAAGAGAGAAAATCCGTATAAGGAGGAGAGAGAAAATCCATAGGATGATTTTCCGGGCGAAAAGATGAAGATCTTTGACGGAGACTTCGAAGATGAAGGAGACCTTCGAGGAGCGCTTGAAGATCTTAGAAGAGGGAGAAGAAAATGAAGAAGAGCTGGGAGGAAGGAGAGTGAAAATTCGTAGGAGGATTTTCTGTCCGAGTAGAGAATGAGATTTAAGGAGGATCTGAGGCCCTATTTATAGGCTTCATGGGTGGTTATGCGGCTATCCACAACCCATAACCACCATGATTGCTATTTATAGGCTGATTTCATGACACATTTATGTGCATATTACTTTACAATTTTACTAGACGCAACCTAATTCTATTTTGACCATGCATTTCCACCACTACGGGAGGTCATGCAGACAGTTATGTGGGTGGTTACCCAGGTAACCGACGTCGATGATGACGAGAGCGTGATCGGATGGTGGAGAATTTACGACGACCAAGAATCCAGCCGGTGGAGGCCGACCGGATACGGAATCCGGTCGGCGATGACGTCCGAGGAAGAGAGAAGCGATGGCGGCGCGGCCGCGGGAGAGAGGAGCGATGGCAGCGGCGATCGCGGGAGAGAGGAGCGACGACGACGACGCCCGAGGAAGAGAGGAGCGACGGCGGTGGTGGCCACGGGAGAGAGGAGCGACGACGACGACGTCCAAGGAAGAGAGAAGAGACGGCGGCGGCGGCCGCGGGAGAGAGGAGCGACGGCGGCGGCATCCGAGGAAGAGAGGAGTGACGGCGGCGGTGATGAAGATGATGACAACGATTGTGGCGGCGGCGATGACAGTAGCGATGACAACATCGACATCAGTTTCAGCTCTAGTGCGGTTGATTTTTGTCAACCCCACTTCCTCAGCAAAAAAAAAGTGGACGGTTTGGGTACCCACAACCCGAACCATTTAGGGAGGACCCTATTAATTATAAATAAAATTTAACCTATTTTATAATTTTTAATAAATATAGGTGTTCAAAATTATCTACATAGTCTTGAATACTAATTTATATATCCTTTTGGATGAGCAGACACGCTTTATGTTATGCGCGATTTTCATTCTATATAT
The DNA here is from genome assembly GCA_039583875.1 of Platanthera guangdongensis. Classification (NCBI taxonomy): domain Eukaryota; kingdom Viridiplantae; phylum Streptophyta; class Magnoliopsida; order Asparagales; family Orchidaceae; genus Platanthera; species Platanthera guangdongensis. The sequence goes on along the minus strand of CM077149.1, from coordinate 1,508,612 downwards.
GAGCATCTTCATACGGGCTACTCCCGTGCTCAATTCTTTCGGGCGATCTTTGACCGCATCCAGACAAGCTTTGCCCGCCACAACATGGACTTCGCCCGTGCTCAATGCTCCGGGCAGCCTTCGGCCGCATAGAAGCGAGCTTCACGAGTTGATGATGAATTGAGGCTGAGTTCCCCTGTGATCGTTCTATCTTTGATCTTGGACAATTTCCCCGTACTCGGCAAAAAATAATTTTATAGATTTATGTTCTGTTTGGGGGGACTTATTTTCACCGGTCAAGCGGTTACGACCGCATGTATCGGGCCTTAATTAAGGTCTGGTACATGCGGTCGTAACCGCTTGACCGTTGAAAATAAGTCCCCCCAAACGGAGCCTTAGTCTACATTTGACTCGACGTTTTTGCTCCCGTGAGTTTAGACAAAAATACCATCGTCATAGAATGTATGTTTGACATGACAAATGATATGACTACTATCAAAAAAAGAAAACCAGTTTTGAACACAAAAGTGGATGAACTTCTCATTAGGATATACATTCATGACCGCCACCACCACTGCGCCAAACAGAACCTCGTCAAAAACATCCAACAAGGAATTAGACTCTGTTTGGAGGGACTTATTTTCACCGGTCAAGCGATTACAATCACTTGATTGGTGAAAATAAGTCCCCTCAAACGGAGCCTTAGATTAGTAGATCAGACCGCTAGTCACTCACTACAAGGACCCGGTTCAGCCCACCCAAGTAGAATCCGGTTCAACATTTTGATCATTCTTGGGGCAGAGCATATTATTCAAAACTCGAAAGTCGCTCGAAAATCGTTCGAAAATTGAGACGAATCGGAATCGGTTAAAATTGATTCGACTCAATTTGAGTCGATTCAATTTGACTCGAATCTGATTTCGAGTAGATTTCGAGCCAGTCCTGAATCGCTCGAAATATGATTCGAATTAACTGCAATTAATTAAAAAAATTATGCATTTATTAATATATTATTATTTAAAGATTAAAAATAACAAAATTTAAATCTAAATAAAAAAATGAAGCGTTTAAGTGTTTCATTTGCTAAATTTATATGTTGCCCAATTTAATTTTGAGCAAATTAGGAATAAAACAAAAAATTGCTTAATTTCGAGACAACTATATTTGATTTCGAGACAACCCAATTCGATTTCGAGCCGACTCGATTTGATTTCGAGCTGACTCGGAATCGAGTCATTTCGAGTCGAGTCATCTCGACTCGAAATCAATTTTTATTTTGAGTCAGAAATTTCGATTTCGAGTCGAAAATTTCGATTTTGAGTCGAAAATTTCAATTTCGAGGTAAGCCAAAATTACTATTCCATATGAGCGCTAATCATTCTAGGGCCATTTTGACTCCTGACAAGTGCCGCCCTCCTACTAAAAATTCGCCCTACTGAATCCGTGCCGGTTCTGGAGTTGTAAATAAAAGCTTTATAAAAACAAGAGCTCATCATCATATACTTGAACAAAGCAAGCTCTTGATCGTCCATCAATGGCGGGTTCTTGCTAAAAGTTACCGCTATTGGGCATAAAAAAGACCGCCTGCCGCCTGGCGCATCCAATAAATACAGCCAGTCACACTTCTCCTTCTTCTACCTTCTCTTTATTTTATTCATTGGCCGATTTGGCCGTTTCTATTTCTTCTCATTCTCCATCGAATGCTGCTTGCCCTGCATCCGTGGAGGAATCATTCATTCTTAGGATGAAAAGTCTTTGCAAGACTGAGCGTTTTCTTGTGTTGTCAGTTCTTTTGTTCATCATTGCTCTTTCTTTTTAATCACCGTCTACCCCTCTCATCTATATTGATGATCTGCTGCAGGTGAAGTGTCCCATGGCGATGGTGGAGATGATGATGTCTAGCCATATTGGTATATGTAATAAGAGGGAGTTTGGAGAGAATTTTAAGGTTAGGTTTGCGATATTTCTATGATTTTACTCTTTAAAACTTTCTTTTAGAAATTGTTATCAATACTTTTCCACCATTTCATGGCTGATTTCGAGTAGATTGTTCATTAGGTTTTATGAATTGCTGCAAAATTTAGCCTGTTTTTTTAGCTATATGCAATGTTGAAATTGTGGTAAAAAGTATCGCTCTTTGTAATGTGTGTTTGATGATGAACTCTGCTAGTGAAGGGTTTATATTAATGCTATATGGTTTTCTCATGCCATTCGATAGTTGATGCATGGATTGTTCGTGCAAACCACTTGTGCTTGGGCCCACCAGATCGTAGGGACCTAACAAACAAGTACACTGTTGTGATACAAAATTTTGGAATCATAACTAAACCCATATTTGATACCAATTGTTGTGCTCGCTATGAACTTTGAATTTGGTTGTTAGGGGAAAATTTGAACGACCATCAATGGCAAGCTAAATAGTGGCGTGAAATCATCGAAAAATATGAGATAAGTAATATATAGGTAAGTGTTGATTCACATGTCCATGGACGAGCGATACATCCATTAAATTAGAGTACACCGTACACCCAAATTTACCTATCTTTTTCTCTCCCATAAAATTCGTTCATGTTTACTTGAAATTCAACGGCCTCGTTCTTTCAAAGCGAAATCAATCTACAAGGATTTTCTTCTTCTGCATTGGCGGGCTACCCTGACGAATCCGCATGCACTAATTCGGTCTCTAGCTATAACATGCACAAACACTACTGGTGTGTTTTCCTAATCTCTCCTGCTCTCAACTGAACTTCTCTTGTATATGTCTCTCTTTTTCCTTTGTCCGTTTCTCCTATACTCAAGCAATTTTTCTCTTGAGTCTGCCTCTTGGGTAGCTCTCAACTAGTATAAATAGGAGTCAATAATACCGTGGAAGGGATTGAGAAAAATCTGCCAAAAGCTGTCGCAGTTTTTGGCGAGCTCATTACTCTGACTTCCGAGTATTCGCAAACTCCTCTTCACTATAACAATTTTTGGATGTACATCTTGTAACAGCAAATTCAATCAATAAAATCATGCACACCTAAATGTTTGTGTTGTACGACACCTGAACCTACCATTCACGACACATCTTTTATCATATCATGCATAGATCAGAGTAATCTCCCACTTACAACACCCCTAGTCATCCCACTTCCCCTTGGGCGTGGAGTTGAGGCATTTTTAGCCCCAACAGAAGAATACACGACCTTCAGATTAGGGTGGTCGACGAATAGTGCTCTACACTGGTAGGACAATATTCAGTTGGAGAATCGCCAGGGAGTTCTCATGACAGCTTTAGAAGAACGATCAGTAAGAGTGAGCTCCATATACTACACAGTCACTCAATCTACCGAACAAGCCAAACTTTCCAATAGAAGGAATTTCCAAACTATGTAAGCGCCCAAAATGCCTTGCCAAAGTTGAAAGCGCGAGAGAGGGAGCTCATATTAAAGCCACTCAAATTATTTAAAACATCTCAGTTGATGGTGGAGACAAAGGTAGGACACTCTATAAATACCAAAATAGGAACAAAAGATAAAGATCTCCTGTTCAAATGTTTAATGAGTAATCTGGATGTATTCACTTGATCAGCACCTGGCATGCCTGGGGTACACCCTGATGTGGCTTGCGATCGCCTCAACATTGATCCTATTTTTAAACCAATCAAACAAAAAAAGTGAGCAGTAGCAACAACTAGAGCAAAATCCATCCGCGAGGAAGTTGGGAACCTCCTCAAGGCAAAATTCTTAAAGAAATTTAATATCTTGAATGAGCCTCTAATGTCGTAATGGTAAAGAAATCTAACAATAAATGGCTATGTGTGTGGATTTCACCAAGCTCAATAAAGAATGATTGCTACTTGCTATCTCAGATTGATTCCCTGGTAGATTTAGATGAGGGATTTCTTGTAATATTTTTTTTGATGTTTTTCTTGAATATCACCAGATTCAGATGCACATCTCCAATATTCCTCACACTTCGTTCATCACAAACAACATATGTTATTGCTACCAAGTCACGCTCTTCGGCCTCAAGAATACCAGAGCTACTTATTAACGTATGATGAATTACATTTTCAAAGATCAAATGAGTTGTAATCTGAAGGTATATGTAGAAGATTTACTCATCAGAAGCCAAAAACTCGAAGAACATGCTCATGATCTTGAACAAACATTTTCAACCCTAAAAAAATACAAGATGAAGCTCAATTAAGCAATGTATATTTCAGTGCTAGCAGGGGAATTCTTGGGTCATCTATTGACACATCATGGTGTTGAGCCCAATTTTGATAAAGTAAAAGCGATCCTAAATAGGCCTTCTCCTCGAACACCAAAAGAGGTCCAACAGCTAATAAGAAGTTAGGAAGGGTAACATGACTTAGTCATTTTATTTCAAAATCAGGTGTGCATTGTTTTTCAAGATTCTCTGTGGAGCATCCAAATTTGAATTGACGAGAGATTGCAACAAAGCCTTCGAGGAACTCAAGATGCAATTAACTTTAACTCCGCTCCTGCAAAGTTCTCGGGAGGGAGAAAATTTGCTAATATATGTAAAGAAATCTAACAATAAATGGCTGTGTGTGGATTTCACCAAGCTCAATAAAGAATGATTGCTACTCTCTACCTCCGATTGATTCCTTGGTAGATTTAGATGAGGGATTCCCTGTAATATTTTTTTTAGATGCTTTTCTTGACTATCACCTGATTCGGATGCACATCTCCAATATTCCTCACACTTCGTTCATCACAAACAACATATGTTACTGCTACCAAGTCACGCTCTTCGGCCTCAAGAATACCAGAGCTACTTATTAATGTATGATGAATTACATTTTCAAAGATCAAATGAGTTGTAATCTGAAGGTATATGTAGAAGATTTACTCATCAGAAGCCAAAAACTCGAAGAACATGTTCATGATCTTGAACAAACATTTTCAACCCTAAAAAAATACAAGATGAAGCTCAATTAAGCAATGTATATTTCAGTACTAGCAGGGGGAATTCTTGGGTCATCTATTGACACATCATGGTGTTGAGCCCAATTTTGATAAAGTAAAAGCGATCCTAAATAGGCCTTCTCCTCGAACACCAAAAGAGGTCCAACAACTAATAGGAAGTTAGGAAGGGTAACATGACTTAGTCATTTTATTTCAAAATCAGGTGATAAGTGTGCATTGTTTTTCAAGATTCTCCATGGAGCATCCAAATTTGAATTGACGAGAGATTGCAACAAAGCCTTCGAGGAACTCAAGATGCAGTTAACTTTAACTCCCTCCTGCAAAGTTCTCGGGAGGGAGAAGATTTGCTAATATATGTAAAGAAATCTAACAATAAATGGCTATGTGTGTGGATTTCACCAAGCTCAATAAAGAATGATTGCTACTCTCTACCTCAGATTGATTCCTTGGTAGATTTAGATGAGGGATTCCCTGTAATATTTTTTTTAGATGCTTTTCTTGAATATCACCTGATTCGGATGCACATCTCCAATATTCCTCACACTTCGTTCATCACAAACAACATATGTTACTGCTACCAAGTCACGCTCTTCGGCCTCAAGAATACTAGAGCTACTTATTAACGTATGATGAATTACATTTTCAAAGATCAAATGAGTTGTAATCTGAAGGTATATGTAGAAGAGTTACTCATCAGAAGACAAAAACTCGAAGAACATGTTCATGATCTTGAACAAACATTTTCAACCCTAAAAAAATACAAGATGAAGCTCAATTAAGCAATGTATATTTCAGTGCTAGCAGGGGGAATTCTTGGGTCATCTATTGAGACATCATGGTGTTGAGCCCAATTTTGATAAAGTAAAAGCGATCCTAAATAGGCCTTCTCCTCAAACACCAAAAGAGGTCCAACAGCTAATAGGAAGTTAGGAAGAGTACCATGACTTAGTCATTTTATTTCAAAATCAGGTGATAAGTGTGCATTGTTTTTCAAGATTCTCCGTGGAGCATCCAAATTTGAATTGATGAGAGATTGCAACAAAGCCTTCTAGGAACTCAAGATGCAATTAACTTTAACTCCGCTCCTGCAAAGTTCTCGGGAGGGAGAAGACTTGCTAATATATGTAAAGAAATCTGACAATAAATGGCTATGTGTGTGGATTTCACCAAACTCAATAAAGAATGATTGCTACTCTCTACCTCAGATTGATTCCTTGGTAGATTTAGATGAGGGATTCCCTGTAATATTTTTTTTAGATGCTTTTCTTGAATATCACCTGATTCAGATGCACATCTCCAATATTCCTCACACTTCGTCCATCACAAACAACATATGTTACTGCTACCAAGTCACGCTCTTCGGTCTCAAGAATACCAGAGCTACTTATTAACGTATGATGAATTACATTTTCAAAGATCAAATGAGTTGTAATCTGAAGGTATATGTAGAAGATTTACTCATCAGAAGCCAAAAACTCGAAGAACATGTTCATGATCTTGAACAAACATTTTCAACCCTAAAAAAATACAAGATGAAGCTCAATTAAGCAATGTATATTTCAGTGCTAGCAGGGGGAATTATTGGGTCATCTATTGACACATCATGGTGTTGAGCCCAATTTTGATAAAGTACAAGCGATTCTAAATAGGCCTTCTCCTCGAACACCAAAAGAGGTCCAACAACTAATAGGAAGTTAGGAAGGGTAACATGACTTAGTCATTTTATTTCAAAATCAGGTGATAAGTGTGCATTGTTTTTCAAGATTCTCTGTGGAGCATCCAAATTTGAATTGACGAGAGATTGCAACAAAACCTTCGAGGAACTCAAGATGCGATTAACTTAAACTCCGCTCCTGCAAAGTCCTCGGGAGGGAGAAGATTTGCTAATATATCTTAGAGTTGGTCCCAAATCCATGAGTGTCGTTTTGGTTCAGGAAGAAGGGAAGAAGTAGTTTCCAATCCACTATATAAGCAGAATGCTGAAAATGCAGAAACACGATATCCAATTGTCGAGAAGTTAGCTTTAGCTTTGATCATAGTAGTACAAAGACTTTGTCCATATTTTCAGGGACATTCAATTCAAGATGTCACCAATCATCCTGTTAGAACTATTCCAGAGAACCCCGAACACTCTGGGAGATTCGCAAAATGGGCTATTGAGGTCGAAGAGTTCAACATTTTATACATCCTATGAATGGTTATCAAAGCTCAAGCCCACGTTGATATCCTCGCAGACTTTGTCGAAGAAACTTTGGTAAAACAATAAATAAAAGCACCTTTATCCTGGACAATGTATGTAAATGGAGTTTCCTACAAAAATTTTTCAGGAGTTAGGTTTGATCCTGATAAACCCAAATGATGTCCAAATTGAACAAATGGCTATACTTTGCAACTTCAAATAATTAGACAGTACAAACATTAATTGCTGGAATAAGGCTAGCTCAATAGTTAGGCATAAGGACATGGAAGTACGTACAAATTTATTTGTAATGGCATCTCAAGTCAAGGTAACTTTCCAAGAGAAGGAATTTCCAAACTATGCAATCGCCCGAAATGCCTTGCCAAAGTTGAAATCGCGAGAGAGGGAGCTCATCTTGAAGCCGCTCAAATTATTTAGAATATCTCAGTTGAAGGTGGAGACAGAGGTAGGACATTCTATCAATGCCAAAATCGGAATAAAAGATAAAGATCTCCTGATCAAATGCATAGTGAGTAATCTGGATGTATTCGCTTGATCAGAAGCTGACATGCCTGGGGTAAACCCCGACGTGACTTGCCATCGCCTCAACATTGATCTGACTTTTAACCCAATCAAACAAAAAAAGTGAGTAGTAACAACAACTCTAGCAAAACCCTTCCGCGAGGAAGTTCAAAACCTTCTCAAGGAAAAGTTCTTAAAGAAAATTCAATATCCTGATTGAGCCTCTAATGTCAATAAATCTAACAATAAATGGTTGTGTGTGAATTTCACCAAGCTCAACAAAGAAGGATTGTTACTCTCTACCTCAGGTTGATTCTCTGGTAGATTTAGAAGTGGTATTCCCAGTAATATTTTTTCAGATGATTTTCTTGAATATCACCAAATTCGGATGCACATCACCGAAATTTCTCACACTTCGTTCATCACAAACAGCATATGTTACTGCTACCAAGTTATTCCCTTCGGCCTCAAGAATGCCAAAACTACTTATTAACATATGATGGATTACATTTTCAAAGATCAAATGAGTCCTAATCTGTAGGTATATGTAGACGATTTACTCATCAAAAGCCAAAAACTCGAAGAACATGTTCATGATCTTGAACAAACATTTTCAACCGTAAGAAAATACAAGATGAAGCTCAATTAAGCAATGTATGTTTCATTCCTAGCAGGGAAAATTCTTCGGTCATCTATTGACACATCATGGTGTTTAGCCCAATTCTGATAAAGTAAAAGCGATCCTACACATTCCTTCTCCTCGAACGCCGAAAAAGGTTTAACGACAAATAAGAAGTTAGGAAGGATAACATGACTTAGTCATTTTATTTCAAAATCAAGTGATAAGTGTGCATCGTTTTTCAAGATTCTCCGTGGAGCATCCAAATTTGAATTGACAAGAGATTGCAACAAAGCCTTTGAGTAACTCAAGAAGCAATTAACTTTCACTCCGCTCCTGCAAAATCCTTGGGAGGGAGAAGATCTGCTAATATATCTTAGAGTTGGTGCCAAATCTATGAGGGTTGTTTTGGTTCAGGAAGTAGGGAAGAAGCAGTTTCCAATCCAATATATAAGCAGAATGCTGAAAATGCAGAAACACGATATCCAATTATCGAGAAGTTAGCTTTAGCTTTGATCATAGTAGTTAGAAGACTTTGTCCATATTTTCAGATACATTTAATTCAAGATGTCACCAATCATCCTGTTAAAACTATTCTGGAGAAGCCCGAACACTCTGGGAGGCTGGCAAAATGGGCTATTGAGCTCGAAGAGTTCAACATTTTATACATCCTACTAATGGTTATCAAAGCTCAGACCCTCGTTGATTTCCTCATAGACTTTGTCAAAGAAACTTCGGTAAAATAATAAATAGAAACACCTTTATCATGGACAATGTATGTGGTGCGGGACAGACGTCACACCTGCCCGACACCTTGGAGTCCCACCAGGGGGCCCACCCGGAGTCAGCACCAGGCGGCTTTCATCAGGGTCGCGGCCCGTACACCCCAACCAGCTCTCCGTCATGGAATCATCACCATGCAGCAGGTTGTTGAGGTTGGGGCTCGATCCCCAGACCTCCTAGATAAGAGGACTTCAGCAGCGCTCTCATCACCGAGCCGGCTCAGTTGATGATGAGAGCGCTAGTGAAGGCCTCTTATCTAGGAGGTCTGGGGATCGAGCCCCAGCCTCAGCAACCTGCCGCATGGTGGTGATTCCATAACGGAGAGCTGGTTGGGGTGTACGGGCCGCGGCCCTGATGAAAGCCGCCTGGTGCTGACTCCAGGTGGGCCCCCTGGTGGGACTCCAGTGTGGCGGGCAGGTGTGACGCCTGTCCCGCATCGGTATGTAGATGAAGCTTCATACAAAAATTCTTCAGGTGTTAGGGGGATCCTGATAAACCCAAATTATGTCCAAATCGAACAAATGGCTATACTTTACAACTACAAATAATTAGACAGCACAAACATTAATTGCTGGAATAAGGCTAGCTCGATAGTTAGACATAAGCGACATAGAAGTACGTACAAATTTACTGGTAATGGCATCTCAAGTCAAGGGAACTTTCGAGACATGTGATTCTACCTTCAAGAAATATCTGATAATAATAACTTAGAAAGTGATCAAAAACTTCAATACATTCGACATTCAATATATTACTCGAGCCGGGATTACAAAGGCTGACGAAATCACCAAGTTTGGACTACTGTCAGGAGGGATAATAATAGAACTTTTTCATCCCGCCATCGATGAAGGAAAAGTTTTGGAAATCAATCACCGTTCTTCATGGACGGTCATCTTTAATCAATATGACCTTCCTCCGATTGCTAACCCCTTCTATGATGTCGTGGTCATTAAGGCGGTTCTCGAGAACTACACAGTGTCAAATATCTTGATAGACACTGGTAGTTCAGTAAATCTCCCGTTCAAGCCAACTTTCGAAGCTCTGAAGACTATCAAGACTCTTCTCGCAAACGATGGACCTCTCTACGGCTTCTCCAGAGAGAAGAAGGAGGTGGAAGGAAGCGCCAGCCTCTCCGTAACATTGGGAGGTGTGACCAGACAAATCTTATTTGTGGTTGTAGATGCTCCAAGTAGCTACAATTCTATTTTTGGAAGGCTAATTTTGAATGACTACCTGGCCATCATCTCCACCTTCTATCACGTGATTACGTTCGCAATGGAAGGGAAGCGGTTCAGGGTCTGGAGTGATCCAAAGTTAGCAAGAGAGTGCTATGTAAAGACTGTCAATGTAATTGAAACTTCTACTCCCTGAGTTGAAGGTACCTCTAACCTTTTCCTTTGATTACTCCTAATCAGTGCTCCGAAGTTGCGAAAATAAAGAAAGCAGAAGAAGTGCTGGCCCCAGAAGAAAAGAAGGATGAAGCTCACTTGGAGCCAGCCTAGGCCATCCAAAGTATCCCAGCCTCAGGAGAATGCAAAGACAAGTTCCTCTCCATTAATGAGGAGCTATCTGAGGATGAAAAGTGGAGTTGATCTCTTGCCTCCTCGAGAACCTGGATGCATTCGCTTGGTTAGTGGATGACATGCCAGGAGGCGATCCAAATGTTGCTTGCCACCACCTGAGCATCGATCCAAGCTTCAAGCCCATCAAACAAAAGAACCGTGCGGTGGAGGTGTGTTACGATTGCGCACACGCCGACCCGTTATCTTCATTTCAGCATTAATTGTTTTTTTGTTATCCGCATCCCCTCATGTATAAAAGAGGGGGGAGACTATCTTAATAGGTATACTCTTGGATGTTGGGAATTTAGGGTTGCTCCCTAACTATCTTCTTCCTCTCCTCATCCCCTTCGTCTCCTCCCCTCCTCCGGCTCCCTCCTCCCATAACCATTCTTCTCGATTGTAATATTTTATTCGTAATCCAATACCTAGTTCGTATCATTTGGTCAGACCTGCCGCTCCGCCCGCAACATCGCCGCCGGAGAAGCCCGCGACATCGCCCTGCGTTGCCCTCTCCCACTTCGCCGCATCGCCCAGTGGCCGCATCGCGCTTTCAGCCGCGATATCGTCTGCACCAGCGCCCGCGACGCCCAGTTGCCACATCGCCGACCATCGCATCACGCTGCTTCCGCGATTTCGGCCGCGACATCGCCCGCGCCATCGCCCCGCTCCTGCATCGCCTCAGAATCGCCACCGTCCATGACCTGCTCCACCCGCCTGCATCCCGACAACTCCGCCGACCCCATGGACAACGATGCCATCGCCCGTCGCCTCGACGCAGAGGACCAAGCCATCGCCTCTCTCCACGCCTCCCTGTCCGCCATCCTAACTTGCTTGGACTCCCTGGTACCGCCTACCACCGCCTCGGCGGCAGATTCCTCCGCGGCGGTGTCTATCTTAGGGCGACCCCCGACGGTTGACCCTACACTGGTGGCTACGCTACCGCTGCCCCTGGCAAACCGCCCCGCCCTCTCCCTCGACATTCCGTCCTTCGCCGGCGTAGACCCGATGGGGTGGATCGCCAAGGCGGAACAATATTTCGACCTACACTCCACTCTTGAGCAGGACAAAGTCGCCCACATCTTCGTCGGATTGGATGGCTCGGCTCTTCATTTGGCTCGTTGGCTCCTCCAATCCAACCCTGCCCTTACTTGGACAGATTTGAAGCAAGAAATGATTGGCCGTTACGACTTCCGCTACACCGGCTCCGCTATCGAGCTTCTGTGCGGCGTGCAGCAATCGGCCTCCTTGGAGGAATACATTGATGAGTTTGTTACGTTAGTGACCCACGTTCTGCGCCTTCCGCCGGATCACTACCTTGCCTTCTTCATGCAAGACCTCCTCCCCACTATCCTCTCCCGCCTCCTCACGCACAATCCGCAGACAATCTCCGATGCTCTCGATTTGGCTCGCTTGGTCGAGGCCGACATCTACCCGCGGCCACGCGTTCCGCTGGCGGGCCTTCTGCAGGGTTGACCACCGACAGTCCTGCCACGACCAGGACACGAGGATCAGCGCCCTGGACGCCCTCCGCCCCAGCGCCTCTCCAACAACGAGTACAATGACCTTCGCAGCAGGGGCCTGTGCTTCCGTTGCCACCAGCCATACTCCCCTGCGCACGTTTGCTCCGTCAAAGAGTTCCACACCATCATCGGCGACTGTGACTCGGAAGTCACCTGAGAGGACTTCGAGTCCCTCGGGAACCCCCGGGGGGCCGGCCCCTCAGGCACTGTTGTCGCCACGGACCGTCCGCCGCCAGCTCACTGGCCACTGCCTTGAGGCCAAGACAGTTTTTCCAGACACCAGCATTGTTACGATTGCACACACGCCGACCCATTATCTTCATTTCAGCATTAATTGTTTTTTTGTTATCCGCACCCCCTCATGTATATAAGAGGGGGAAGACTATCTTAATAGGTATGCTCTTGGATGTTGGGAATTTAGGGTTGCTCCCTAACTATCTTCTTCTTCCTCTCCTCATCCCCTTCGTTTCCTCCCCTCCTTCGGCTCCGTCCTCCCATAGCCATTCTTCTCGATTGTAATACTTCGTTCGTAATCCAATACCTAGTTCGTATCAAGGTGACTCTCGCTCAACCCATCAGAGAGGAGGTCTCCAAGCTTCTCAAAGCAAATTTTATTCAAGAGATCTAATACCCCGAGTAGGTATCAAATGTTGTAATGGTTAAAAATGTCGGTGGAAAATTAAGAATGTGCGTAGACATTATAAAATTAAATAAAGCGTGCCCCAATGATTGTTACCCCTTGTCTCAGATAGATTCTTTAGTTGATTCTGCCGTGAAGGATTCCTGCATGAGTTTTTTGGATGCATAATCTTTGGCTACCACCAAATAAGAATGCATAAGCCCAACATCCCTCGTACCTCTTTCATTACGAATGATGGTTGTTTTTTTATCGCGTAATGCCTTTCGAGTTCAAAATATTGGTGCAACTTATCAACGCATGATGGATCTCGTCTTTAAAAAGCAAAAAGGAAAAAATCTTGAAGTATATGTGGATGATCTTTTTATCAAAAGCAAAACACTTTTCACTCATATAAGTGACCTCGTAGAGATGGTCGCTACTCTTCGAGCCTTTAACACAAAGCCCAACCCTTCAAAATGTGTCTTTGGGGCAAGGAGAAATGCTTGGGGGGGGGGGGTCATCTCCTTACTCCCAAAGGGCTTGAACCTAATTTCGATAAAGTAAAAGTAATTTTTAATATGGCACCTCCAAACCTAAAGTGGTTCAACAGTTAGGTGGAAGAATGACAGACTTGAGCAGGTTCATATTTCGCTCAGGAGATAAGTGTGCTCCGACAAAATTTGAGTAGATAAAGGAATGCGACCTAGCTTTTGATCAACTAAAGAAGCAATTAACATCCAATATGTTACTTTAAAGCCCCTGAGAAGGGGAAGTGTTATTCGTCTATCTTAGTGTTGGTTTAGATGTGAGTTCAGTTTTGGTCAAAGAAGTGAAAAAGAAGCAGTACTCAGTTTGCTACGTCAGTAGGATCTTGGAAAATAATTAAACCAGATATCCCATTCTTGAAAAGTTAGCATTGACTTTCATCATCTCAGCTCGAACACTCAGACCTTATTTCCAAGCTCACTTAATTCAGGTAGTCACAAATTTACCTCTAAAAAATGTACTAGAGAAGCCAAAGCATTTCAGCAGGTTGGTTAAGTGAGCTATAAAACTTAGGCTCTATTTGTTTGGGCGTTTTGCTTCTCCGTTTTGGGCAAATGCCGCCGTAAGGAGGGTAAACAAATGAACCTCCGGCGGCGTTTGCTCCGTTTCCACCCGCCCGCCTTGAGAAACGCCCCAAAAAGCTCCGTTTGGAGCAGCCATCTCCCCCCTCCGGTTCGAACTCTCTGTTTCCACCCGTCGGATCGACCCGCCACCGCCGAACCAAATGAAGCCTTAGTGAATTCAATATCTCTTATGTGTCGAGGATGACAGTCAAAGCTCAGGTTTTGGCAAATTTCATGATAGATATAGTAGAAAACAACGCAAAGGGAAAGTAAGGACACCCTTAGCTTGGACTATCTATGTAGATGTAGCTTCGGGCAGAAATTCGTCAGTAGCAGGTATTGTTTTGATCAATCCAAATGGGGTCAGGTTGGATCTTGCGGTTGAAGTTATATTTTACTACTACAAATATCAGGTAGAGTACGAGACATTTCTTGTCGGGCTCAGGTTTGCAATAGAATTGGGTATAGAAGACGTTGAGGTCAAGACAGGCTCGCTAGTTATGACATCTCAAATAAATGATACTTTCGAGATCAGAGATCAAATTCTTAAGCAATATCAGTTACTGGTAAAAAAAGAGATTGTTAATTTCAAGAGCTTCACCATTCAGCATATTCGTCGGTCCGAGAACTCAGAAGCAGATGTGTTAGCAATATATGAACTTTTCTCGGGAGGAACTATTTTAGAACTATTTCATCCAGCTATTGAAGATGGAGAAGTCATACAAATAGATCCAGACTTTATGAAGGAGTATGATGCCCTTTCTTTGTTTGCTGATTGCATCTGATGGGAGCCCGTCCGAGCTGGATTCAGAGAGCCACATCTCTCTAGGATTTCCGGGAGGGAAGACCCAACTTATCATCCTCGAGCTTTCGACTCCGCAACTTTTTTACGACCTTCGTTTGATGGGATCCACTGCAAATTACTTCCCCAACTCTTGACATCAAGGCAAGTGAATGTCTCTACAAGTTGCCTCACCGTTACATCGTCTCCTCCTGGGATCTAAGGAGGGATGTTATGTTGATGTTTGCAAGCTCTATAAAGAGGAAGGGTGGTCCGCATGCACTTTAGTAAAGAGCAAAGGAGACCTTGGGCCACTATGTGGACAGGTTTCGAGAACAGATTTTGTGGATTCATGACGTTGATATTCTTTATATCAAGTTACTTTGGTTTGTGGCCAGCAAGAAAGACCTCTTCAAATTTGAAGTCAGCAAGAGGCCACCGAGCTCCTATGGGCAGCCGATTGAGATGACTAATCACTTTATCGCGGGGGAAACAACGGACCCGAGGTTCATCTCCTCTCTTATTGATTTCATACAACAAATGGTTGGAAATTCCTCCGTCCAGTCTCCTGTTGCTCCTCAACGACCACCGCGACCACGTCCAGAGTTCCAACCACCTCCAGCGCAGTGTGGAAAGAATTCCAGACATCATCATCCGTATCACCCTCATCCCCTTTCGCAATTCCAGCAGATGAGGTGATTGCAACCTCATTCCCCTTTGCGAAACAGGCATCAACGTCCTCCCCCAGTTCCTGCAGTAGCGCAAGCTCACCCCTAACGATGGGGTAACACTAAAGATGAATACACCAACCTCAATCTTCCAATAGACGAGGTGGTGGAAATTTTGCAGAAGCAACCCAAGTTCAAGAGGCCGCCACCCCTCAAAGTAGGATATGGGAACTGCAACCCGAACTTTTACTACAAGGTCCATAGAGACGTGGGACATGACACAAAGAACTTTCGGGCTCTCTGTGATCTTACTGAGAAAATGCTTAAGTCAGGCATGCTGAAAGAGTTCGTTGTCCGCAAAATTGACGGTTCATCCACCTCCGGGAAGGGTAAGGAGGTACTTGAGGTCCAAACACTCCGATGCGAGTGTATATAGCAAGAGGACATTGGCCCCCTTTGGAGCATCGATGACTCAAGTTGCATTGAACTGGAAGACTTTGACCCTCTCAACCAAATAAATTGTATCCATGAAGGGGCTGGTCTCGAGTCCTCCAAGAAGGCGGGCATCAAACGTCTTCATCAAAGAAAGGTCTCCTCTTTCTCTCTCGTCGCTCCTTCAAGAGGAGAGGTTTCCTCCGGGGAAGAGGACCTCCCAAAGACAGCTAATCCGTTCCACAACGCGATCGTGATTAAAGCTGTTCTGGACAACTACCCAGTACCCAGAATCTTGATTGATACTTGTAGCTCTGTCAACGTCTTGTTCAAGTTGTCGTTTAACGCCATGAACATCAACAAGCCGCCGAAGGCTTGCGACGGTCCCCTATATGGCTTTGCAGGGGAGAGAAAGGAGATAGAATGGACCGTCAGCCTCTAAGTTACAATGTGCGGGATCACAAGGCAGAAAACCTTCTTGGTGCTCTGTCAACGTCTTGTTAAAGTCGACGTTTAATGCCATGAACATCAGCAAGCCACTGAAGGCTTGCGACGGTCCCCTATAAGGCTTTACAGGGGAAAGAAAGGAGATAGAAGGGAGCGTCAGTCTCTCAGCTACAATGTGCGGGATCACAAGGCAGGAAACCTTCATGGTGGTTGACGCCCCGAGAAGCTACAATGCAATCTTCGAGTGACCTCTCCTAAATGAGCATTAAGCTGTAGTTTTAACTTTCCATCGAGCATTGAAGTTCCCCTTGTGGGAAAGCAATTCAGGGTCCACAACGACTCCAAAACCATCAAAGAATATTATATAAGCTCGGTCAATATGATTAACACTTACGTCCCCCTAGAGTTTGCGAAGCAGCGAAAGAAGACCGACCTCTATCTAAGGAGGAACTTCAAGAGATCGTAGCAGAGCCTGCGAAGGTCGAGATATTAAGTGACGACACTCACCTAGAGGTTGCCTAATAAATGTTGCAGGTTCCTATTGCTGGAGGAGACGAAGACAAGACAATCTCCATCAATGCCGAGCTGAAAGAGGCGGAGAAAGCGATGCTGATCCAGTGCCTCCCCGACAACGTCGACATTTTTGCACGGTCAACAACTGACATGCCTAGGGTGGACCCTGATCTCGTGTCATCGTTTCAACATCGACCTCAACTTCAAGCCAATCAAGCAGAAGAGGCGGTCGATTGCTATGACGCTTGCTGAACCAATCCGGGAAGAAGTCTCCAAGCTGCTCAAGTCAAATTTTATTAGAGAGATTCAATACCCAGGGTTGGTTTCCAATGTTGTAATGGTCAGAAAGATTAATAATAAATGGAGAGTATATGTTGAGCTTACTAAATTAATGAAGCATGCTTAAAAATTGTTACCCATTGCCTCGAGTTGATTCTCTAATTGATCATGTTGTTGGTTTTTATCATGAGTTTTCTTGATGCTTTCTCGAGATATCATCAAATACCAATACTTACACCAGATATCCTTCACACATCATTTATCACAAACAATAGATGTTATTGTTATCGTATTATGCCTTTCAGCTTAAAGAACGCTGGTGCAACGTATCATAGAATGATGAACTATGTGTTCAAACGTTAGAAGGGACACAATCTTGAGGTCTATGTTGACGATCTCCTTATCAAGAGTCACAAGTTCGAAGACTATATCCATGAATTGTTGTATTTGTTTTCTACTCCCCGTAAGTATAAAAAGCGGTTGAATCCAACTAAGTGTATCTTCGGGGAAAGTAAGAGAAAGTTCCTTGGTCGTCTCCTTACGCCTCAAGGCCCTGAGCCCAATCCTGACAAGATAAAAGCTATCCCGAGCATAACATTTCCTAGAACTCCAAAAGAAGTCCAACAACTAGCAGGGAGGATCACGAGACTGAGATGATTCATCTCTCGCTCCGGAGACAAGTGTGATAAGTTTTTCAAAACTCTCCGCAGAGGTACTAAGCTTGAGTGGGCGGAAGAGTGCAACAAAAATTTGAGTAGTTGAAGTGTCAGCTGACAACAATCCCTCTCCTTTAAAGTCCTCGTGAATTGGAAGATCTGTTTCTGTATCTCAGAGTTGGTGTTGATGCCATCAGCTCCGTACAGGTCCGAGAAGAGGGGAAGAGACAGTTCACCATCAATTATGTCAGTCACATGTTGAAAAGTGCCGAGACACACTATCCTATTCTAGAGAAGTTAGAGTTGTCCTTGGTGGTGTTAACACGAAGACTACCCTTATTTCCAAGCTCATTCAATTCAATTGGTCACCAACCACTCGTCTAGGTCTATTCTGGAAAAGCCCAAGCACTCAGGGAGGCTAGCCAAGTGGGCTATTGAGTTAGGGGAATTTGATATATCTTATGTTTCGAGAATAACAATCAAGACCCAGGTCCTTGCAGACTTCATCATCGATTTCGCATAAGAAAGAACCAGCAAGAACCGGTAAAAACTCCTTGGGCATGTTTGTGGATAGTGCCTCTGACAAGAACTCCTTGGGCATTTAAGTCATCTTGATCAACCCAAACAATGCTAGAATTGAGCAAGCCATTAAGCCTCATTTCCAAACTACCAACAATCAGGCGGAATACAAAACACTCATTGCCAGCTTATGATTCACGCAAGAGCTCGGTATTGAAGATATCGAAATCCAGACATACTCTCTAGTCATGACATCACAAGTAAATGTAGTCTTTGAGACTAGAGAGCCTATCTTGAAGAACAACTAGATGATTACCACGTAAAGAATCAACATTTTTCGTGCTTTCAACATATGCCTCGAGAAGTAAACGCCGAAATCGACGAGTTGCAAAGTATGGCCTCCCTTCAGGAGGAACCGTCACTGAGATTTTTCATCCGGCTGTTGAAGAAGTAGAGATCATGGAGATCGATCAATGCCTGTCATGGGTGGATCCCTTCATCTACTATTTCTAAACCGGGAAGTTTCATCCTTCAATAACTGACAAGGGCAGGGTTCGACTTAAAGCTGCACACTTTTTCGATCTCTCAGGTTTTCTCTATCGAAGAACGTTCTTGTCACCTCTGACGAGGTGTGCATCAGAAGAGGAGGTTCCAATTATCTTGCAAGAAGCGCACTCTGGAGAGCGTTGAAGTCATTCCGGTGCCAGGACGCTTGAGAAGATGATTCTCTGTCAAAGTTACTTCTGGCTGATCATGAGGAAAAATTGTTACCAATATGCAAAGAAGTGTTTCAAGTGCCAGAAGTTCACACCTTTGCAACTTCAACACTCAACAGTTGCTGTCTATTTCAACTCCTTGGTCATTTGCAGTTTAGGGGATGGACCTCATCGACCCGTTTCCTATGACAAGTGGACAATGTCGCTTCATTCTCGTAATGATTGATTATTTCAGCAAGTGGATCAAGACTAAAGCACTGACAAAGACTACGACTCAGGTTGTCAAAAACTTCATGTGAGGCGAGATCGTGTCGTCACAGGATTCCAATGACCATCACCGACAATGGTCTCCAATTCGCCAACGTTGACTTGATGAGTTCTTCTGAACAAGTTGCATCGAGCCACGTTTCACTTCAATCTACCATCCAAGGAGTAATGAGCAGGTGGAAGCAGCTAACAAGCTAATCTTTAATCTCTTAAAGAAAAAAGTTGAGAATGCTCGCTGTATCCGAGCAGAGCAATTATCCTCAGTGTTGTGGAGATTACGAACTACTCCAACGTCAACCACTGGTGAAACTTCTTTCAAGCTGTCACATGGGTCTGAGGCGCTAATTCCAATGGAGTTCGACGTCATGAGTTTTTAGAGTTTTCCTCTCGAAGCAGAACAATGAAAACTGGATATAAGTCAACGACGAGGAAATGAAGTGTAGCCTCGATCTAGTCAAATGGCTAAGGGATTGATCTGCAATGAGGCAAGAAGAAATCAAAAGGACTAAATATTTTGACAAAATGACAGGGTGAAGTTGTTTGTTGATGGAGACCAGGTCATGAAGAAGGTGGATGTTGCAGACAGGATATCCTCGGTTGGGAAACTCAATCCGAATTGGGCAGAACCCTTCATTGTTAAAGAAGCTCTAAAAATGGTGCCTACCGTTTGCAATCCTTAGATAGTGAGGAAATTTCCAACACTCGGAGCGGCGATGACCGAAAGAGATACTTTCTTTAGGTCGTTATAACCTTCATGTGTTTTTATACTTTCAAGTGTTTTTTCACCAACAATTATTACATAAAGAGTTGCTACAAATGTTTACTAACTTTTCCCCCTTAATGTGAGGTCTCCGGATCCCGTCCAATGACAGACTTGCGTTTACACCTCCACCCAAAATGGCGTGGCTAAACAGAAAAACCGGAATTTCTCTAATGTTGCTCGGTGCCTTCTCACCACCATACACCTCCCAAAATCATATTGGGGTGATGATATTCTAACTGTCACTCATCTTATCAATCGTCTTTCTTCACGGGTTCTAAACTATACTACCCCTCTAGTCTGTCTCTCCTCTACTTCTGTTGTTCATACCGCTCCCACCCCGCGTGTTCGGGTGCCTTTGTTTTATTCATGTCCTTCAGCCTCATCGTGACAAGCTTTACCCTCAGGCTCTCCATTGTGTCTTTCTTGGCTATTCTGCCACCACTAAGGGATATCAGTGTTATCACCCCCTTCTAGACGTGTTTTTTGTACCATGTACATGACCTTCCACGAGGAGAAATCTTACTACTTGGATTCGACTCACTTCACTAGTTAGGGGGAGAATGATGCCATCGATTTAGTGCCACTCCCTCAGATTCCTTCCACACCAACCATGTCTTTCACAATAGCTACTCTTCCTACACCTCCTTCACCTACACCCCCTTTGTCTCCTACACCTACGTCGTTTTCTCCTACATATCATCTTTCATCCCTCATCTCTTCTTTTCCTCATATATAGGGGGAGAATGTTGGCGTTCCATTGCCAAAAATCTTGCCGCGGGCGGGGACCCACGATAGGGAAAGAGCTACCGCTGTAGCCCTTTCTCTTGAAAAAGGTTTGTAGCATGCTGCATGCAACTCTTTTCTTAGTAAAAGGGTTGCAAATGCAACCCTTTTTAAGTAAAAAATATTTTAAAAAGTTTATATATTATTTAAGTATAAATATAATTTATAAATAATATATATAGTTAGTTTATAAATAATATTTAGTTTGTAAATAAAATATTCATTATAATTTGTTCAAAGATAATTTATTATTTTTCTAAATAAAGTATTCATTATAATATATTGTTAATTACAGATGAATTTAATTGATGAGTCATACAATGAAACTATGTGAACGAGTAATAAAAAGAAGATTAAAACGGGAGACTAACATCTCGAAGAATCAATATGGATTCATGCCAGGGCGGTCGAGCATGGAAGCTAAACATCTCTTGAGGAGACTCATTGACAACTACCAAGAAAGAAAACAAGATTTGCATATGCTGTTTATCGATCTTGAGAAGGCTTTTGATAGAGTTCCAAGAGAGATCTTATGGAGTCTTAGAAAAGAAAGGTGTAAATGTATCATACATTGACATAATTTAAGATATGTATACAAATTCAGTGACAAGAGTGAGGACATCTGGAGGATTAACACAAGAATTTCCTATCACTGTTGGCTCACATCAAGGTTCAGCTTTAAGCCCTTATCTCTTTACCCTTATCTTAGATGAGCTCACCAGACATATCCAACAAGCAATACCTTGGTGTTTATTGGTTGTGGATGATATCGTTTTGGTCGATGAGACATGCGAAGGTGTAAATGCAAAACTTGAATCTTGGTGAGACTCCTTAGAAAAGAAGGGTTTTAGGCTGTGCAAGGCAAAAGCGGAGTATATGGAGCTTAA
This sequence comes from Platanthera guangdongensis, assembly GCA_039583875.1. Classification (NCBI taxonomy): domain Eukaryota; kingdom Viridiplantae; phylum Streptophyta; class Magnoliopsida; order Asparagales; family Orchidaceae; genus Platanthera; species Platanthera guangdongensis. Next base: position 1,487,072 of record CM077149.1, on the reverse strand, counting down.
ATTTAGCAGTGCAAGAAGGGCGGATGACTTTGTTATTAAGTTGAGTGATCAAGATATTTCTCAGTGAGTGTTTAAATATCTTGGATCGATAGTTCGAAAAGACGGAGGTATTGATAAAGATGTCACACATAGAATCCAAGCGTGTTGGTTGAAGTGGAGAGGCACATCAGAGATCTTATGTGATCGTAAGGTACCATTAAAGCTTAAGGGCAAGTTTTACCGTACTGCAATTAGACCAGCGATGCTCTATGGATCTGAGTGTTGGGCAATGAATTTTTTACATGAGCAAAAAATGGGAGTTGCGGAGATGAGAATGCTTAGGTGGATGTGTGGACACACGAGACTGGATAAAATTATGAGTGAATGTATCCGGGATAAGACATGAGTAGCGCCAATTGCAGAGAAGATGCGAGAAGCTCGACTAAGATGGTTTGGACATGTACAAAGGAGACCATTAGAGGCACCTGTTAGGCGTTGTGAGAGTCTAGTCACTAGGTATGTTAAGCGAGGGAGGGGTATACCAATAATGGCTTGAAATGATAGTATAAGGACAAACATGATGTACTTAGACATTAGTGAGAATATGACAAAAGAAAGGGCATAATGATGACAAAGGATCCATATAGCTGACCCCACTATAGTGGGATAAAGGCTTGAGTGTTGTTGTTGTATTGTTTTATTATAACTAATAATTAATTTATACTTAATAGTTTTTTATATTAATTTTATTATAACTATTTTATTATAATTAGTTTATAAATAATATATTATCCTGTGCCAATGATATTCCTCCAAACTTATTTACAAAATTTTCCACTATTCAAAACAACGGATTTTTCCACAATTTCTTCCCACCAGTGCTTCTCCCACCACTACGTGCAAGCCAAACAAAGTGACGCAGAATGAATCTATATGCGGCGGATGAACGATGCCCTAACCCTAATGCAATGCAAAGCCCGATGGAGAAATCAAAATCAGATAATAAATAATTAAATCACACGCATATGATTTTAGCAATAGTCAAATAATTCTTTAGGGCAAATCAAGCTTATGTTTTCCTCCACGTGGAGGGACAAAGCAAGAGCACACGGCGGATAGTTCTTGCAAAGCACAAAATAATCTAGAACCAAAGTACTACGATGCTATTTATTCAAATTACAAGATCACGACACAATATTTAAATGATGAAAACAAGTTCGTACAAAAAAAACTCACAAAAATACGAGGGCTGTCGTAGGAAAGTAGATCTGGCAAGGTGCGACGAGACGGCGGCTGAAATCTGAAGTTATATGGCTAGATCTAGAAGAGGGAAGTCTGGATCTTGATGTTTGGAGGTGGATTTTGCTGAGGAAGGGAGATCTGGATGGAGGGCGGTTGATTTGGGCTGTAGGAAATGAGATCTGGATGTATGAGTGGGCGGCTGATTTGGGCTGTAGGAAATGAGATCTGGACGTATTGGGCTGTAGTAAATGAGATCTGGATGTATGAGTGGGCGGCTGATTTGGGCTGTAGGAAATGAGATCTGGACGTATGGGGGGCTTGCGGTGGGGTAGGCGGCTACTGTTGGGGTTGGGAGAAGGGGCGGCGCCGCGGCGGCTATGGGGGAGGGGGGATTTCAGCAGGGGGGGTTGCTGTTTGAGGGTTTCAGCAATGGACAGCTGCTGTTGGAGGGTTTCAGCAAGGGGCGGCTGCTGTTAGGGGATTATGAGGTGTCGGTAGAGGGATTTGGAGGTGGATAATAAAGGCTAGGGTTAAGAGATACCTCGGGGAGGGAGATAACCACCTAGGATTCGTCACCTATGGTTCCACGGAGTCGGCACCGTGGAGGGATCGCCGGATTCCAGGATTCTTCACTCCAAAATATGCAATAGCTGATGACAACTCCCATACACTCTTATTTATAATAAAGAGATACTAGGACATTCCACCATCAACGACTATGATTGACCGGAGATGAGATTGTCCGATTACATCAAAATAAAAGCCAAAATAACAATATAATATATGAAATCGTGTGCAAACGATGGGCCAGACGCATCCATGGAGTCTGATCATCGATCTGGATACGCCATATATGGTAAGTAGCCAATCAGCCCCGAACGGGCCCAAAACTCGTCCTCTGCCGCGTGTTCGCGTCTCCGCTCCGCATCACAAAACCTAAGTGTCGGCACACCCTCGAACTGTGATCCCCGTCGCTTATCCTTTTAGCTTGGAATTCAACAAATGTTAAATTCATCCTAATTAAAAACTACTCTTTACAATATTGACTCGAGTTTAATTTGTAAGTTTCTATAACAGGCAAACTGTAGCTAGTTGTATTTTTTATATATGCATTCTTATGATTTTGATAGTGTTTCTTGGGCTTGCGACTGTATGCTCTTCCCTTATGCCATGGTGACACTACTGCCTAAATCCTGGGAATGCAATTTCAAATGTTTAAGCTAACTATAGTACTTATGCCATAATTGCTTCTTATTTTGTTCACTGTTTTTCCATGTATTCATTACTGATTAGATGGAAGAGAGGATTTTGGGTGACTTGATAGTTGAATTGGATGGCAAGAGTGGGTTTGACCCTGTCAAATACCTTGATGTATGGTATCCTTATACTCGTAATTCTTTGATATGCCTTAAAAGCCTTGCATTGATTTAGAAGAATGAATTGCAGGGAAAAAATTCAGGAAGGAAAACTGTCTTTATTTTAGAGAATTGTTAAAAACAAACCAAAAAAGACTATCAGCAATAGCAAGTCATTGTTAACATCAAACCATTCTTACTAGCAAACCATACTTTTTGAAAATTATTAATTGCAAACAAAACGGTTAACAAGAAACCGATATTGTTAACAAGAAACCGATATTGTTAACAACAAACCGAAGCTAAAATTATAAATCTGTAATATTTCGTAGGTGTTATTGTTGAAACCAAAAACTTGGTCTCTCGTGGAGTTCGGGGTCCCTAGAAAGGGGTGACCTCACACCTACTGCACTCAGGGGGATGTCACGGACCAAAGGCTCAGGAAACTAGGAACAGACTCTCGGCTCTAGCGTGGAGGTCCGACCTCACACCTGGAAGACCTTTGAGGTCTCCCCCTCCCTAGCCAATGCTGAACTAGGGTGCCTTGGAGGATGAAGAGAGAGTGAAGAAGTCATGCTCTCCAAGGCACCCCTAAGGGCCTATTTATAGTTTTCTGGGAATGACCTGCAAATAACCAACCTCCACTGCTCTGAAATTACTGAAATGCCCCCAAATTGGTCTGCGAATAGCTAAATCCCGCTGTTCTAAACAGCTAAATGCAGTCCACCAGGGGAAGCCCCTCGAGCAGGGCGAGCAGGCAACTAGGGTGAGCTCGGCGGCTTGGGGCTGGGTGAGCTCGGCGGCCTGGGGCTGGGTGAGCTCGGCGGCCTGGGGCTTGGTGAGCTCGGCGGCCTGGGACTGGGTGAGCTCGGCGGCCTGGGGCTGGGTGAGCTCGGCGGCCTGGGGCTGGGTGAGCTCGACGGCCTGGGGCTGGGTGATACCCCGAGGGGGCCGGGGGGAGAAAAATATTTTATCCCCCCTACTAGTATAAAACACAGATTCACACTAAATTGACCACCAAAAGTGCCAAACCCCTCAAAAAGCTTAAAAAAGCATAGCTGGTCATATGCCTGCCGGGGGGACCCCACTCTTGCGAATACGGGGTTGTACACAATCGCCGCTCTTTTCGAGCTTGACACAAGCTCAGAAAGAAACATTCAACCCAACGTATTCACTGAGTGTAATTTCCTTGAGTTGAGTTCATGCAACCTCCACGGGGGGTCATCCTGCCCTGCCAGCTAATGAGAGTTTGAGTGGCGAGATCCTCTTCGGGGTAGAAAACACTTGGCCTCCCCGAGGGGTCAACCTGTCACGCCAGCTAATGGGAGCCTGGGTGACGAGACGGTCCTCGGGGTAGAAAACACTTGGCCTCCCTAAGGGGTCAACCTGTCCTGCCAGCTAGTGGGAGCCTGGGTGACGAGACGGTCCTCGGGATAGAAAACACTTGGCCTCCACGAGAGATCAACCTGTCCTGCCAGCTAGTGTGAGCCTGGTCAGCGGAATCATCTCGGAGCTAAAAGGACTTAGCCTCCACGAGAGATCAACCTGCTCTGCCAGCTAGTGAGAGCCTGGTCAGCGGAATCATCTCGGAGCTAAAAGGACTTAGCCTCCACGAGAAATCAACCTGCCCTGCCAGCTAGTGAGAGTCTGGTCAGCGGAATCATCTCGGAGCTAAAAAGACTCAGCCTCCACGAGAGATCAACCTGCCCTGCCATCTAGTGAGAGCCTGATCAGCGGAATCATCTCGGAGCTAAAAGGACTTAACCTCCACGAGAGATCAACCTGCCCTGCCAGCTCGTGGGAGCCTGATCAGCGGAATCATCTCGGAGCTAAAAGGACTTGGCCTCCACGAGAGATAAACCTGCCCTGCCAGCTAGTGGGAGCCTGGTCAGCGGAATCATCTCGGACCTAAAAAGTCTTAGGTGGCGTTTGACGCGGCTTATGAAGTCCGGTGCGGTGGAAACGCACCGTACTTTTAAGTGAAAGCTGCGTTTGACGCGGCTTATGTGGAAAACGGCGGTTGGGAGAGAGCGCTATTTTTAGGTCTTGACTCATCCGCTCTTTTTTATCGCGTTTAACCGGAGAAGCAGCCGAACCTACACTCGCGCGATTTCTTCCGATACAGGTGATTCTCCTGCGATTTCCGGCGATTCTTCCCGTAACCGGTGCTGCGATTTCCGGCGATTCTTCCCGTAACCGGTCCCGTTCGATTTCCCAGCCTCCGGCGAATCTTCCCGTTCGATTCTCCTGCGATTTCCGGCGATTTTCCGCCGCTGTTCTTCCGCCCGATTCCAGTCCTTTTTCCGGCGTTTCTCCTGCTCGCGGCGATTCCCGGCTTCTGTTCAATTTCCCGTAAGGTTTGGGTTCTTCCTCTCACTTGCAAGCAATTTCCTGTGCGTGTGTGTGCAATTTCTGTGTTTTTCTGTGGGCAATAAGGAAACCAATGCATCAAACCTAATCCTTTCTCTATGATTTGCAGATTTTCGGTTATCCTGGTGTTTTGAATCCCCCCTTGGCTGGTTCATTCCAAGTTTCAGGTTTTGAATTCTTCCCTTCAATCCTTCTTGCACATATTGGCTTGTTTTTTTGTATGTGTTGATGTTTGTTTGCTTGTTTTTGTGTATGTGTTGTTCTTATGTCTGTGCATAATGCGTTGTGTATGTGTGTGTGTGTGTGGTATATGTGTGTGTGTGTTATATTTGTGTATATGTGTGTGTATAATGTGTTGTGTATATGTGTGTGTATAATGTGTTGTGTGTGTGTGTGTAATGTGTTGTTGTTATATGTGTGTGTGTGTGTAATGTGTTGTTGTTATATGTGTGTGTGTGTGTAATGTGTTGTTGTATGTGTGTGTGTGGTATATGTGTGGGTGTGTATAGGTGTTGTGTGTGTGTGTGTAATGTGTTGTTCTTATATGTGTGTGTGTGGTATATGTGTGTATGTTTGTGTATGTGTGTGAGTTATATGTTTGTGTGTATATGTGTAGGTGTTTGTGTGTATGTGTGTGTGTGTATATATGTTGTTATTTGTGTGTGTGTGTATAATGTGTTTGTGTGTATATGTGTAGGTGTTTGTGTGTATGTGTGTGTGTGTATATATGTTGTTATATGTGTGTGTGTGTATAATGTGTTGTGTGTGTGTATAATGTGTTGTGTGTGTGTGTGATGTGTTGTTCTTATATGTGTGTGTGTGTGTGTAATGTGTTGTTGTATGTGTGTGTGTGTATAGGTGTGTTGTGTGTGTGTAATGTGTTCTTCTTATATGTGTGTATGTTTGTGTATGTGTGTGTGTTTGTGTATATGCGCGCGTGTGTGTGTAATGAGTTGTGTGTATGTGTGTGTGTGTGTGTGTATATGTTTGTGTGTGTGTATATGTATATGTCTGTGTGTGTATGTGTATGTATATGTGTGTGTGTGTGCGTGTATATGTGTGTGTGTGTATATATGGGTGTATATGTATATGTTGTGTGTATACATATATTGTGTAGGAAAACAAAAGATTGTGGTGTGGCCGCAATGTGGGATAATGCCGATGTTCTGCTCTTCTGTGATATTTGCATAAAGGAAATCGAACTCGGGAATCGACCAACGACGCATTTTAATAAGGAGGGGTGGATTAATATTATGAAGAAATTTGAAGAGTCAACTGAAAAGAAATACGACAAGGTCCAATTCAAAAATAAATGAGATCATCTGAAGAAGGAATGGAAACGCTGGATGGAGTTGAAACGAGGTGAGACCGGGCTAGGTTGGAATACTTCAAGGAAAACTATCGACGTCTCCGACGAGTGGTGGGATGAGCGATTGAAGGTATTTTTTTTAATCGGGCAGTTAATTTCTTTAAATAAATTTTTCTTAATTAATGTTTACCAAAATGTTTACTTTTTCAGGTTGTCCCGGTCGCCAAGAAATTTCGGTATTCAGGCATCCATCCAGAGTTAGAGGAGAAACTCACCCAGATGTTCAGTGCCGTTGTCGCTACAGGACATCATTCATGTACCCCCAACACCATCAATGATCCACCAGAGTCTTTTGATGAAAGAGTGATGTCAGATGGTGAACATGTAGACGTTGAGGTCAACAAGGGTCCTGCGACTCATGATGATACATCAGCAGTTTCCAAAAAAAGAAGAAAATTAAAAAACAAACCTGTTAGCTCTGTATTAGAAGATCTGGCGGAGTCTTCTAAGACCATCAGCAGATGCATCCAAGAGCCACCACCAAAAGCTTCTTCTGAGTTTAGCATTCAACGAACATTAAACAAATTGGCCATGTACCCGGAAGTGATAGCTGATGAAGAATTCAATGACTTCGCCATCACATATTTTATGGATAAAAGTCATAGAGAGACTTTTCTGTGCCTTCCAGATTCCCAGAACGTCAAGTGACTGCGTAATCGTTTCCTTCGTGGGGGATAATGAGGAGCCTATGATACTATCTTAGATGTTCTGTTTTTGGATTTTGTTATCTGTTAGCTTATATTATCTGTTCCTTGTACTCATGATTGTGTTATCTGTGGCTTACATTTTGTAATCTGTTAGCTTATATTATCTGTTGCTTGAACTCATGTTATCTTATCTGTTATGTGTTGTTTATCTATTTTATATTGTGGATATCATTATGCTAGTATTCGTGGTTGTGTTAATATCTTGTTTGCAGTATCTGTAATTATTTCTCGTGTATATTAACAGGAAATGTCTACTGATGATTCCGAATACTCGACGGAAGAGCAGGAGACTAGGAGAAGAAATTATGCTATTGCAAGTCATCAAAATGTGGTAGCAGCAGTATGTTTAGTATCAGAATATACTGGTCTGTTAACCGGTCCAGTTCCTCGAATGACATCAAAACAAACAGGCGACAAATGGGTTGGCGAGCTTCTTCGTGCGCCTCGAGTTCGATTTCATGACTCTTTTATGATGAGTTAAGAAATTTTTATGGATTTATTACTGTCTCTGGAGGAGAAATGTGGCTTCCAAGGATCTCGAAGAACTGCATCAAGGGAAATCTTAGCATTGACGGTATACATATTGTCACATAATGAATCAATGAGAAAATCGTGCGAGCGATTTCAGCACTCAACAGAGACAATTAGCAGATTTGTTTCTCGTGGTCTTCGCGCATTGATGCAGTTATCGAAGGAAGTGATACAACCATCAGATAGAAATTTCAGTGGAACACCACCAGAGATTCTATATGACAGACGTTACATGCCCTTTTTTAGAGATTGCATTGGAGCGATAGATGGGACACATGTTCACGCGTGTGTGCCAGTTGGAAGTCAAGTACCGTATATTGGGAGGCGTGGTAGTCCAACTCAAAATGCCATGACAGCTTGTGATTTTAATATGTGCTTTACTTTTGTTATGGCTGGTTGGGAAGGATCAGCACACGGTAGCCGTATATTCAATTTTGCCCTAAGTGATCCCCGTTATAATTTCCCTCATCCACCTCTGGGTAACTATTAAATTTGTTTTATCTATTTATTCCTTATAATACTTGGGCAGCTAAATAATTATTATTAATGTGCAGGAAAATATTACTTGGTTGACTCTGGCTATCCACTACAAAAGGGTTACCTAAAACCTTATCAGGACACGCGATATCATCTACCAGACTTTGCTCGTGGTGGTCGTCGAGCAGAAGGACGTCGGGAGATGTTCAATCAAGCACACTCATCGCTTAGAAGTGTGATAGAGCGCTCATTCGGTGTTTGGAAGAAGAAGTGGACCATACTACGGGACATGCCCAGCTATAGCTTCGACAAACAAGCACGTATAGTGATCGCCACGATGACACTGCATAATTTCATTCGTCGTCACCCTTCGTGTGTAGATATAGATTTCATTGACTCTGAGCAAAGGGATCCATATCTTGAGATGACCTCTCAAAGGCGGCAAGAAGATTGCTCTGACACTGCGACTGGTGTAGAGGAGATGATCGCACTGCGTGATATTATAGCAGATCAGGTGTTTGAAGCTAGAGCATAGACCTAAAAATGTATGAATTGAATTTTATTTTGTGTTATGTTTGAAAAAAAAAATTTTATTCAAAACTCCATTTTGTATCCAAACAACTTTTTGAAAACTCCGTTTTGTAAACTCTGTTTCACCCAAACAGTTTTTTAACAAAACTCTGTTTTCCAGAATCAGCACTTTTTCTATCAGCAACAGTTCATCAGCAGCTTTCCATCAGCAACAGCCCAACCAAACAGAGCCTTAGCCTCCACGAGAGATCAACCTGCCCTGCCAGCTAGTGGGAGTCTGGTCAGCGGAATCATCTCGGAGCTAAAAGGACTTAGCCTCCACTAGAGATTAACCTGCCCTGCCAGCTAGTGGGAGCCTGGTCAGCGGAATCATCTCGGAGCTAAAAGGACTTAGCCTCCACGAGAGATCAACCTGCCCTGCCAGCTAGTGGGAGCCTGGTCAGCCGAATCATCTCGGAGCTAAAAGGACTTAGCCTCCACGAGACATTCGAGGGGTGGTCTCGCCACCTCTACTCGCGTGACCTGCTCGCCTGCGAGGCTGGCACTCACCGGGCTGGAGAACAACTACCGGCCGGTGAGGTCTCGCTCGACCCCATCTCCCATCCTCTCCTTCCCGGGTCTTCTTCCTGGTGCACTTCCTTCTCCCCCTGTTGGGGTCACCTTGCCTAGGTCACTGGGAGACGGCTCGCCGAGAACCCTGGGAGCAGTCTCGCCAAGACCCCTGAGAGCTAAGTCCTGAGGGGTGGGGGTTGAGCAGTTACCTCGAGGAGCAATACTTCGCAGCATCTCCATGATGCCTTGGATGGATGCCATGAACTCTTCTCTACCCATAAAGGGTCCTGGGTTGGGGAGCTCGCCGAGATCATCACTACCTCCCTGATCTCCAACCATGACACTCTCCCGAGATCTTCTGCGCTGGTCACTCTCCACGCTCACCGCACCAAAATGTTGAAACCAAAGACTTGGTCTCTCGTGGAGTTCGGGGTCCCTAGAAAGGGGTGACCTCACTCCTACTACACTCAGGGGGATGTCACGGACCAAAGGCTCAGGAAACTAGGAACAGACCCTCGGCTCTAGCGTGGAGGTCCCACCTCACACCCGGAAGACTTTTGAGGTCTCCCCCTCCCTATCCAATGCTGAGCTAGGGTGCCTTGGAGGATGAAGAGAGAGTGAAGAAGTCATGCTCTCCAAGACACCCCTAAGAGTCTATTTATAGTTTTCTGGGAATGACCTGCAAATAACCAACCTCCACTGCTCTGAAATTACTGCAATGCCCCCAAATTGGTCTGCCAACATCCAAATCCCGCTGTTTTAAACAGCTAAATGCAGTCCACCAGGGGAAGCCCCTCGAGCCGGGCGAGCAAGCGGCTAGGGTGAGCTCGGCGGCCTGGGGCTGGGTGAGCTCGGCGGCCTGGGGTTGGGTGAGCTCGGCGGCCTGGGGCTGGGTGAGCTCGGCGGCCTGAGGCTGGGTGTGCTCGGCGGCCTGGGGCTGGTTGAGCTCGGCGGCCTGGGGCTGGGTGAGCTCGGCGGCCTGGGGCTGGGTGAGCTCGACGACCTGGGGCTGGGTGAGCTCGGCGGCCTGGGGCTGGGTGAGCTCGACGGCCTGGGGCTGGGTGACACCCTGAGGGGGCCGCGGGGAGAAAAATAATTTATCCCACTACTAGTATAAAACACATATCCACACTAAATTGGCCACCAAGAGTGCCAAACCTCTCAAAAAGCTTAAAAAAGCATAGCTGGTCATATGCCTGCCGGGGGGACCCCACTCTTGCGAATACGGGGTTGTACACAATTCCCGCCCTTTTCGAGGTTGACACAAGCTCAGAAAGAAATATCCAACCCAACGTATTCGCTGAGTGTAATTTCCTTGAGTTGAGTTAATGCAACCTCCACGGGGGGTCATCCTGCCCTGCCAGCTAATGAGAGCTTGGGTGGCGAGATCCTCCCCGGGGTAGAAAACACTTGGCCTCCCCGAGGGGTCAACCTGTCACGCCAGCTAATGGGAGCCTGGGTGACGAGACGGTCCTCGGGGTAGAAAACACTTGGCCTCCCTGAGGGGTCAACCTGTCCTGCCAGCTAGTGGGAGCCTGGGTGACGAGACGGTCCTCGGGGTAGAAAACACTTAGCCTCCACGAGAGATCAACCTGTCCTGCCAGCTAGTGGGAACCTGGTCAGCAGAATCATCTCGGAGCTAAAAGGACTTAGCCTCCACGAGAGATCAACCTGCCCTGCCAGCTAGTGGGAGCCTGGTCAGCGGAATCATCTCGGAGCTAAAAGGACTTGGCATCCGCGAGAGATCAACCTGCCCTGCCAGCTAGTAGGAGCCTGGTCAGCGGAATCATCTCAGAGCTAAAAAAACTTAGCCTCCACGAGAGATCAACCTGCCCTGTCAGCTAGTGGGAGCCTGGTCAGCGGAATCATCTCGGAACTAAAAGGACTTAGCCTCCACGAGAGATCAACCCACTCTGCCAGCTAGTGGGAGCCTGGTCAGCGGAATCATCTCGGAGCTAAAAGGACTTAGCCTCCACGAGAGATCAACCTGCCCTGCCAGCTAGTGGGAGACTGGTCAGCGGAATCATCTCGGAGCTAAAAAAACTTAGCCTCCACGAGAGATCAACCTGACATGCCAGCTAGTGGGAGCCTGGTCAGCGGAATCATCTCGGAGCTAAAAGGACTTATCCTCCATTAGAGATCAACCTGCCCTGCCAGCTAGTGGGAGCCTGGTCAGCGGAATCATCTCGGAGCTAAAAGGACTTAGCCTCCACTAGAGATCAACCTGCCCTGCCAGCTAGTGAGAGCCTGGTCAGCAGAATAATCTTTGAGCTAAAAGGACTTAGCCTCCACGAGAGATCAACCCGCCCTGCCAGCTAGTGGAAGCCTGGTCAGACTTAGCCTCCACGAGAGATCAACCTGCCCTGCCAGCTAGTGGGAGCCTGGTCAGCGGAATCATCTCGGAGCTAGAAGGACTTGGCCTCCACGAGAGATCAACCTGCCCTGCCAGCTAGTGGGAGCCTGGTCAGCGGAATCATCTCGGAGTTAAAAGGACTTAGCCTCCATGAGAGGTCAACCTGTCCTGCCAGCTAGTGAGAGACTGGTCAGCGGAATCATCTCGGAGCTAAAAGGACTTAGCCTCCACGAGAGATCAACCTGCCCTGCCAGCTAGTGAGAGTCTGGTCAGCGGAATCATCTCGGAGCTAAAAGGACTTAGCCTCCACGAGAGATTTGAGGGGTGGTCTCGCCACCTCTACTCGCGTGACCTGCTCGCCTGGGAGGCTGGCACTCGCCGGGCTGGAGAACAACTCCCGGTCGGTGAGGTCTCGCTCGACCCCGTCTCCCATCCTCTCCTTCCCGGGTCTTCTTCCTGGTGCACTTCCTTCTCCCCCTGTTGGGGTCACCTCGCCTAGGTCACTGGGAGATGGCTCGCCGAGAACCCTGTGAGCAGTCTCGCCAAGATCCCTGAGAGCTAAGTCCTGAGGGGTGGGGCTTGAGCAGTTACCTCGAGGAGCAATACTTCGCAGCATCTCCATGATACCTTGGATGGATGCCATGAACTCTTCTCTAGCCACAAAGGGTCCTGGGTTGGGGAGCTCGCCGAGATCATCACTACCTCCCTGATCTCCAGCCATGACACTCTCCCGAGATCTTCTGCGCTGGTCACTCTCCACGCTCACCGCACCAAAATGTTGAAACCAAAAACTTGGTCTCTCGTGGAGTTCGGGGTCCCTAGAAAGGGGTGACCTCACTCCTACTGCACTCAGGGGGATGTCACGGACCAAAGGCTCAGGAAACTAGGAACAGACCCTCGGCTCTAGCGTGGAGGTCCCACCTCACACCCGGAAGACCTTTGAGGTTTCCCCCTCCCTAGCCATTGCTGAGCTAGGGTGCCTTGGAGGACGAAGAGAGAGTGAAGAAGTCATGCTTTTCAAGGCACCCCTAAGGGCCTATTTGTAGTTTTCTGGGAATGACCTGTAAATAACCAACCTCCACTACTCTGAAATTACTGAAATGCCCCCAAATTGGTCTGCCAACAGCCAAATCCCGCTGTTTTAAATAGCTAAATGCAGTCCACCAGGGGAAGCCCCTCGAGCCGGGCGAGCTCGGCGGCCTGGGGCTGGGTGAGCTCGTCGGCCTGGGGCTGGGTGAGCTCGTCGGCCTGGGGCTGGGTGAGCTCGGCGGCCTGGGGCTGGGTGAGCTCGGCGGCCTGGGGCTGGGTGAGCTCGGCGGCCTGGGGTTGGGTGACACCCCGAGGGGGCTGGGGGGAGAAAAATATTTTATCCCCCCTACTAGTATAAAACACAGATTCACACTAAATTGACCACCAAAAGTGCCAAACCCCTCAAAAAACTTAAAAAAGCATAGCTGGTCATATGCCTGCTGGGGGGACCCCACTCTTGCGAATACGGGGTTGTACAGTTATAACCACTTAAACCTTAGATACTAAAATAGACAACATTGAAATACAAAAAATGAACTACAACATTGAAACACCAAAACAAACTTCATTTTATATCATATTTAGTAACCCTGATATAGGCATTTCATCCAAAAACCTACATACCATAAAAAAACAATTAGAAAGATGGATAAGATTGGAGACCTTTTAATGTAGGAATATAGACAATACATATTAAATTAAATGACTTTTAGAAAGATTGCTCAAATCTGCAAAAGAAAATGAAGCCAACATCAGCCTAAAAACTTGATCTTGAAGGAAAGAGAGAATTCCTTAAAATATGAAATTAGAGAACCCCTAAACTTGATGTCTACATTTTTAAGGGAGAATATCCTTAGATTGGAACAATATTTTGTTGCCAAGTAAATTTGGAACTACTATATGATGAACAAATTACTCAGGAACCAGTAAAAAAGATGAATAAATTAATCCAGAACCCGAAATGCATTGGAAAAAATCCAATAAACTGATGAGATAGAGGCCCTAAATCAGAAGAAAATTCTGCGGGGCTCTAAACTGATGTCTGCGTGTTGGAGTTCCTTCGATGTCTTGATTTACGCAGCGTCCATCCCGCTGGAATCCGGCGAGAGGTGCTGAGAGGCTCTCGGGAAATGTTCAGCTCCTCCGGGGATCGTCGACGACCGTGAAAAGGAAATCGGGTGGGGCTTCGATGAGGGGTTTCGGCGAGATGTTTCGGCGAGACGGGAATGACGAGAGAATAGGTGTGCGGCTTAGGGCAAGGGTTTACCCACAGAAAAAATTCTGAAATATTTAAGATGGGAATTTTAAGATATTTGGTGTGTGGATAGTCGATTATAGTTTGCGGATAACAATTCCCTTATTTTAAATAAGATATAATTTATTTAACCCTTCAAAATCACTTGTATTGATATTACTTCTTGCAGGAGAAGACACCCGTGGAATATGGGCCTTTATGTAGTGACACAGTAACCAGGTAGTTCATACCTTTTCTTAAATATTACAAGCTGCATTTGGTCATTGAAAAACAAATGTATTAAACATCTTTTAATCATTGTAAAATGAATTTCTTAATTGAATTTGCATGCAACTTTGTTTGTAGTATAACAAACAAAAACAAATGTACAGTAAGTTGCCGTCGTACAATTTAAATATGAAAAATGTAAGGGTGTTTCTCTACGATTTTGTTGCAATTTGTGCTCTAAAAAGTATGCTCTTGTTCAGGAATTGAAGTACATTTATTATGAAATTTGTTTTAACCATCCAATGAGTACTCCTACGAAATGATTTACGAATGACAACTATTGATCTCCCACAAAATGGACATACAACACATTAGCATGATTTTCCGGGTTCCCAAGAATACATGCTGTAATTCTTCTTTCTTACAAAAATTATGAAAATCCATAGAAAAATTATAATTGATCTTATCTTATGCGTTTCAAGACCTCGTTCTTAGTAGGTTCGTATGCACCTATATTTTTATTTTTCTTTTTCTTTAACAATTTTGTATGTGTTTCTGTTTCTAATATTCTTGTAAAACTATTGATAATGAAAGCAACTATAGTTAAGTTTACTTTTTCAAGAATTAATAGTTTCTCTACTTATATTGCTTGCAAGGTTGATTGTAAAACAAATATTTGGTTTAATACCTTGAGATTACAGTCTTAGTTTCTGTTACGCCCCCGCTACGCTTTACGGGTCGCCACTATGTTCGAAGGAGCAAGGACGCGCTAAACAACGGGGCTGAACCATCCGGTTCAGCCCCCACTCGGTGAACCGGCCGGCCAGGGGCTGAACCAGGCGGGTTCAGCCCCCTTGGGAGGGGCCGGCCGGCCCCTCCAGGCCCGGATATATATATATATATCCGGGCAGCCCCCTTTAGGGGTTTATGCAGAGTATAATCAGGTAGCCTCCTTCTTCTTCCTAACCCTAAATCTCCTCTTAATCCCTAGATCTCTCTCTTTAGTTGCTCCTTAGTAGTTTTTCCCTAACATTTGGTATCAGAGCATTCGTCCATGGTGACCACTCGCACTCAAGAGGAGTCCTCACGGATTGAAACCCTAGAGGAGAGCGTTGTTGGCCTAACCGATTCGATGGCGGCCATGGAAGGGCGGATGGAGGCCCGGATGGAGGAGTTGAAGGCGTTGTTGAAAGGAAAAGGCCCGGCTAGTGAGGATTCGGCCGGATCGGGCGCCGAACTCGGCGGAACGGGCGGAAATCAACCCGGCGCGGGCTCGGCAGCCGCGTATGGCGGTTTGGCGGGTTCGATTCCGCCCGGAATCGGCGCAGGGGGGTCCGGTGGCCCTGGATGGGCGGCGTACGGGCCGGCAGGGGGCTCGACAGCGCAGCAGGGGGGCTTGGCGGGGCCGATTCCGCCCGGATTCGCGGCAGGCGGGTTCGGCGAGACGGGGCTGGGTCGCGGCCAGGTACGCCGGGGCTGGGAAGAACCCGGTGGGTTTCGGCGGCCACCCGATGTTACGGGACAGCCAAGGGGAGGGCTCCTCCCTCCTCCTCGTGGATTTGGGGCACCGGGAGTGGCCGGTTTTGGCCAAGGATGGGGCGGCCAGCCACAACCCCCTCCTTGGGGAGCAGGTCCGCATCAAGGCTACGGCGGTTTCGAGCAAGGGGAGCCCGCAAGACGGGAAGGAGGTCAGGGGGGACACCGTTTAACTCCCGGCTTAACTCGGATGTACTTTCCGGAGTTCGAGGGCGGCGACACCTTGGAGTGGATCCAAAAGGCGGAATTATTTTTCCAATACCAGGAGGTGCCTGAAGGCCAGTGGGTGCAGCTCGCGTCCTTCCATTTGAAGGACGACGCTTTCCAGTGGACGCAGTGGTTCCTGCGAGGGCGGGAGTACGTGCCTTGGGGGGAATTTGTGGAGGGATTTTCGGCCAGGTTTGGCCCATTGGAGTACGAGAACTTTGAGGCCCTCCTTCAGAAGCTTCGTCAAAAAGGGTCGGTGATGGAGTATCGTACGGAGTTCGAGAAGCTGGCAAATCGGGTTCAGTGGTCAGAGAGGACACTCTACAACTGTTTCATATCTGGTCTCAAGGAGCACATTCGTGACGAGGTGCAAGCGCTCATGCCTCGATCATTGAACCACGCGATTACCTTGGCTCGTATACAGGAGGAGAGGTTCAACAGGCAGAGGGCTCGCGCCATGAGTAGGCCGGCTTTGACCCCTGCGACCGCAGCACGCCGGGAGCAGCCTACGGGTACCAAGCCGACTGTGACTCGGTTATCTTGGAGTGAGTTATCCGCCCGAAAGGAGAAGGGACTGTGCTTCAACTGCGACGAGAAGTTTGTGCCAGGTCATAAATGCTAGAAGATACAGGTGTTCATGTTGCATCAAGACGCGGACGAGCCGGCTCCGGATGAGGAGCTGGAGGTAGATCTGGAGGAAACTGAGTTCGGGGTTTCTATACATGCTCTTGAGGGTTGCGCTCCCCCGCTTACTATGCGGCTGGCGGGCTGGATTGCCCAAGAAAGAGTTACCATTCTGGTGGACAGTGAGAGTACCCACAACTTCATACATCCCGATGTGGCACGACGAGTTGGGCACGTGATTGAAAAGGGAGCTGCCTTTCACGTTATGGTGGCGGATGGCAGCAGGCTGCAGTGCGAGGGGGTGCTGCGGGGAGTGGAAATGCGGATACGTGACTATGTGGGAAGGACTGACGTCTACCTGTTACCTATTCGGGGCTCAGACATGGTGCTGGGAGTTCAGTGGTTGCGCCAGTTACATCGGGTGACGTTTGACTGGAAACATATGACTATGGAGTTTGTGCACGGAGAAAAACAGTTTTGCCTGCAAGGGATCATGTCATCTCCTGTTAAGGAGGTTTCTCTTCACAGCTTGCAGCGGTTGAGCGGGGACGGACAGCTGATGGCCGTCCTTCGGGAGGTCCAGACCGGCAATTCCACGCCTTCTGAGGTACCGGTTCAGTTACAGTTACTTCTGACCGATTATGCTGATGTTTTTCAGGAGCCACGTACTTTACCACCGCCGAGGTTTCGAGACCACCGTATTCCGCTCAAGGCGGATGCTGAGCCGACGAATGTTCGGCCGTACCGTTACCCACACGTGCAAAAGGCGGAGATTGAACGGAGTGTCCGCGAGATGCTGGAGGCCGGCATCATTCGGCCGAGTACGAGCTCTTTCTCGGCTCCTATCATTCTGGTCAAGAAAAAAGACGGGTCTTGGAGATTCTGCGTGGACTACCGGGCCTTGAACGACGCTACTGTCAAAGATAATTTCCCGATTCCTCACATCGAAGAGTTACTGGATGAACTGCATGGGGCGCAACGATTCACCAAGCTGGATCTTCGTTCCGGCTATTATCAGATTTTGATGGCTCAGGAGGATGTTCATAAGACGGCGTTCCGGACGCATGACGGCCATTATGAGTTTTTGGTTATGGCCAATGGACTGACTGGAGGGCCTGCGACATTCCAGGCCAACATGAACGAGATATTCAGAGATTTCTTGCGGGAGTTTGTCCTGGTTTTCTTTGACGATATCCTTATCTACAGCACCAACTGGGAGGACCACGTGCACCACGTGGGGCAGGTCCTTGAGAGACTTCGCCAACACCAACTTTATGCCAACCGTTCCAAGTGCTCCTTCGGGCAGGAGGAGGTGGAGTATTTGGGCCATTTGGTTTCCGGTCAGGGCGTTCGAGCCGATCCACGAAAGATTCAGAGTATGCAGTCCTGGCCGCGACCGGTGACAGTCCGGGCCTTGCAGGGTTTTTTGGGCCTCACCGGGTACTACCGACGGTTTGTCCAGGATTATGGGAAGATAGCCCGACCATTGACCCAGCTGCTGCAGAAAGACTCTTTTTCTTGGACTGCGGAGACGGAGGAGGCATTTCAGGCTCTCAAACGGGCCATGACCTCCACACCAGTGCTTGCACTACCCGATTTCACGAAGGAGTTCGTTCTGGAGACCGATGCGTCGGGGGTCGGCATCGGGGCGGTTTTGATGCAGGCGGGGCGGCCAATAGCCTTTTACAACAAGGCTCTGGCTCCTCGCACCTTGGGTCTCTCGGCCTACGAGAAGGAGATGTTGGTCATCATTCACGCGGTGGCTGTGTGGAGGCCATATTTGTTGGGCAGGCACTTTCAGATCAGGACAGACCACCAGAGTCTGAAGCACTTTCTGGACCAGCGGGTCTCTTCGCCTCTACAGCAAAAATGGGTTACCAAGCTTCTGGGATACGACTATGAGATTGTGTATCGCCGCGACAAAGAGAATGTGGTCGCCGATGCCCTCTCTCGCCTCCCAGGAGCTGCTCTCTCCAATATTTCGGGACCGTTGGTTGACTCTTTGGAGGATATTCAGGAGGAAGTGTTGCGGTCGGACTCGCTTCGGCCGTTGGTGGACTCTTTACAGCGGGGAGAGACGGGGCCGACTGGCTATCACTTGTGTAACGGCCGGCTATACTTTCGGGGACGGGTGGTCGTTCCCGCCGATTCAGCTTGGAAGACGATTCTGATGCATGAGTTCCACTCGTCTCCCACAGGAGGACATGCGGGGGTGCTCCGGACCCTCCAGCGGGCGCGAGCAAACGTGTTTTGGGCAGGAATGCGACGGGACATTCAGCAGTTTGTTCGCCACTGTGACATCTGCCAGCGGCAGAAATATGAGACTTCTTCTCCGGCCGGGCTCTTCGTGCCATTGGATATTCCGCAGCTTCTTTGGGACACAGTCTCCATGAACTTTATTGATGGGCTGCCTAAGTCGAAAGGCAAGTCAGTCATTTTGGTGGTAGTGGATAAGCTTTCAAAGTACGGCCATTTTCTGGCCCTCAGCCATCCGTATACCGGGGAGTCTGTGGCCGCACTCTTTGCTCGGGAAATTGTTCGACTGCATGGCCTTCCTCGGGCCATTATTTCGGATCGCGACCCCACCTTCGTCAGTGGGTTCTGGCGGGAGCTATTCAGGTTGCAGGGTACCCGCTTACACTTCAGCACGGCCAATCATCCGCAGTCGGATG
This sequence comes from Platanthera guangdongensis, assembly GCA_039583875.1. NCBI lineage: Eukaryota > Viridiplantae > Streptophyta > Magnoliopsida > Asparagales > Orchidaceae > Platanthera > Platanthera guangdongensis. The sequence continues at coordinate 1,468,076 of CM077149.1, read as the reverse complement.
GTCAGACGGAGGTCCTCAATCGGGGGGTCGAGACATATCTTCGTTGCTTTGTGATGGATGAGCCTCGGAGTTGGCCGGACTGGCTACACTGGGCCGAGTACTGTTACAATACGTCATATCATTCAGCCAGCAGGATGACGCCGTTTGAGGTGGTTTACGGACGGCCTCCTCCGACCTTGGCCAGCTATGAGCCCGGCAGCACTGCCCTTCCGGCGGTGGATCGGGCTCTTCTGGATCGGGATCGTATGTTAGTCACTCTTCGGGAGAACCTACGCCTGGCACAGGAACGCATGAAGTCCCAGGCGGACAAGCACCGCACGGAGCGGGAGTTCGCCGTGGGCGATGAGGTTTTTCTCAAGCTCCAGCCGTACCGGCAGTTGTCTGTGGCTCGTCGTGGCAACCATAAGCTTTCCCCGCGCTACTACGGCCCCTTTCAGATCATCAGCAGGGTGGGGCCGGTAGCTTACACGTTGGCCTTACCGGAAGGTTCCCGCATTCATCCTACATTCCACGTCTCCTTGCTCAAGCGGAAGTTGGGTCCGCATGTCCAGCCAAGTTCCTTCTTACCTGAGGTTACGCCTGCGGGCGAGCTGCGTCCGCTCCCAGAGGATATCTTACGGCACCGGTGGAAGATTCGGGGCACGGAATACCGGCCAGAGCTCTTGGTCCAGTGGAAGCATCTGCCGCCAGCACACAACTCTTGGGTAGACTTCTTCGATTTCAAGGAGCTCTACCCGGATTACCCACTTGCGGACAAGTTGGTTCTTGATGGGGAGGGGAATGTTACGCCCCCGCTACGCTTTACGGGTCGCCACTATGTTCGAAGGAGCAAGGACGCGCTAAACAACGGGGCTGAACCATCCGGTTCAGCCCCCACTCGGTGAACCGGCCGGCCAGGGGCTGAACCAGGCGGGTTCAGCCCCCTTGGGAGGGGCCGGCCGGCCCCTCCAGGCCCGGATATATATATATCCGGGCAGCCCCCTTTAGGGGTTTATGCAGAGTATAATCAGGTAGCCTCCTTCTTCTTCCTAACCCTAAATCTCCTCTTAATCCCTAGATCTCTCTCTTTAGTTGCTCCTTAGTAGTTTTTCCCTAACAGTTTCCCTCACCTTTTCTAACTAAATGGACTGGATTGATGAGAAGAACACTTATATTCAATGATTGGATTGGATTTTTGTTGGTCCGAAACTCCGAATATTAGTATCGTTTGCACGGAGTTGCACTAGATTTTGTATTCCACAAAACCTGCTATGGACTGTTAATCGTGAGAAATAAAACCTTGTATTATTCAATGGTGGAGTACCTCTTATAAGGGGGGCATACAACTAATAATTATTCTAAACCCTTTCATTCTAACACTCCCCCTCAAGTTGGACATGTTATATTTCCCATACCCAATTTGTCGATACAAGCACAAAAAGTATTTCCTCCCAAGACTCTTAGTAAGAATATCAGATAGTTGTCCCATTGAGGGAACAAATGAAATACATATAATCTTCTTCTCGATATTCTCCTTGATGAAGTGGTCAAATGACTAACAAAATGTAGACTATGGGAGAAATTCGGAATATGAAGCAGCGGAAGTGTGGTGGGCCCATAACCCACCGGTTCTGGGATCGGAACCTAGCTCTGATATCATGTTAATCGTGAGAAATAAAACCTTGTATTATTCAATGGTGGAATCCCCCTTATATATAAGGAGGGGGGATACAACTAATAATTATTCTAAACCCTTTTCATTCTAACAGAAAGTAGACTGCGTGAGAAATTCGGAACATGAAACAACAGAAGCGTGGTGGGCCCATAACCCACAGGTCCTAGGATTGGAACCTAGCTCTGATACCATGTTAATCGTGTGATAAAGATCTGTTGGAGAACATAAAAGAAATAAAAGAGATATCTTATTCGTCCTCATATGAGGCTTTATATAGGAAATATAACAAGACTCAAAACACCGATAGCCGGTGTGGGATTAAACACATAGACGCTAATAAAAACATACTTCAATACTTCCCCCTTCAGCTTGGACACACCAAATAATGACAATGGAGGTAGACGATGTGGGAAAAAACAACAAACGAGCCACCGGGGAAAAACTAAATCGGGGAATCAAGTCGGGGACATAACCACACACGACATAGATCCACACGCGCCGCAGGTCCCACACACGATGTGGACTCGCAAGAAAGAAATCAATAAATGGGTGACCGGGGATACTCACACGATACAACCCACTCGAAAGGAAAGTCAACCAACATCACCTACACACACATGCAGAAGTGAGCCAACGACGCGGAGCAAATCATAAATCGGGCAACCATGGATAATTTGTTGGGGATAATCCGCACAAAGGGCGGTCCCACACGACACAGTCCCGCCCGACACGGTCTCACGCGACATAAGCCGCTGAGATTAGAACACCAACATCAGTCGCGTCACAACACACGACCAATCGAAAGACAAATTGGGGAGACACATAACAACGTATGACATATGCTTAGAGGCCGTGTGGAATAAAGGCGAAAGGTCGGGAAAGATCATCCGAGTCGTATTTATCCCAAACACTCCCCCTCACGTGGAAAACACGTCCATATATGCATAACAACAACAGGAAGCAGCGGTTGGAAGCAATTGAAACCAGAGAGGAAGCTGCTGGAGTCGTTGGGATCGCTAGTAGACGACAGTAGCAGTAGCGGATACACTGCTGAAGTCGCAGGGGGAACAACAGGAACGAAGTAGTCCACTGGAACGAGAGCTGCGAAGGCTGGGAGCAAGGAGATCGTCTTCATCAGCCGAGCAACATCAGGATGTCAGAGATCTTTCGGACGGTCTATGGCAGTCACAACCAGCAAAGAGTAGCCGCGTCGATGGAATCAAAGGCACTGCGCATGGACGGGATCAGAAGATGACGAGAGCGGAAGCCCGAAAGCAGCCCAAACACACGGGAGGCGGGAGCGGAAGCCCGATCGCTGACGAGGAAGGCCCGACAGGAGTCTTTGAATAGAATGCTTGACAGGATCGACAGACTTTGATAAGGGCTCCCAAAACACGGAACAGGAGTCGGAAGCAACACGAGAGAAAAATAGACGCGAATAGTGGGCGAAAGAGAAGAAATCACGAGGAATCGAGAGTGGAAGCTACAATGAAATGTACATTGTCCTAATTAGGGCAACCAAATTTTAGGGAGGAGTCAATTCAACCTCTGATACCATGTTGGAGAATAGAAAAGAAGTAGAAGTGATATATTATTCATCCTCATATAGTCATATATGGCTTTATATAGGAAATACAACAAGACTCAAAACACCGATAGCCCAATCAGATGTGCATGTTGAATTGTGTTAGGATGATTTATACATCATTTGTTTATTTAGGACAAAAGTCCATATTATTATTTTTTCTTCTTCATTAGTTTGAAGATTGCATTAAGGTATTAAATGCATAAATTGTAAAAATAAATGGTGCCATTCCATTTATATCATATGCCAGTCATTATTTATGATATGTTAGTTTTCTTTTTAAGAAGCAAACCCGAACCGCCTTCATTTATTGGGTGCGTTCCACGAACCGTTCAGCTTTTAATATTCCCCAACTGTACTGAGACTCTACCTGCCAACCGTTCAGCTTTTAATATTCTCCAACTGTACTGAGACTCTACCTGCCAACTATTTCCATTAAGTATAATGTTAGTGTTGAGCCTTTAAATAGGGCTGTTATCTGTCTATCTATCTATGTATGGTTATTAAAATCAACTAAGAAGTAAAATCACTGAGAAGTAAAATCAATTCCATTATTTATCTTCCCGTTTTCCCCTGTTTTTGCCTCTTTATTTCCCATCAGTGGTATCAGAGCCAGGGGAGGCAAAATCAGTTGGTGGTTCAGTTCATCAATGGCGTCGTCACCTACCGCAAGCCAACCTACCACACCTCTCTCCACCATCCACATCATCACAGGGGAACTATACGAGTTTTGGAGCGATAAAATGAAGACCATGTTTCTGTCTCTTGATCTCTGGGACGTTGTCCATACATGCATCACCCCCATTGGCAAGTTCGATGATGGCAAGTCGCCCACCATTTCAAAGGCAGATCGAATGCAAGATTCACGGGCTCTACATCTCATCTGACAATCAGTCACCAACAACATATATCCGCGTATAATGGGGTCAAAATACGCAAAAGAAGCTTGGGACAGACTTGAGAACTAATACAAAGGCTCACAAAAGGTAATCAAAATGAAGCTTCACAATTTACATCGCTCTCTGGATGCTCTCTTAATGAGGGAAGGAGAACATGTTCAAGACTTCTTTGCTAAGATCACAAGCCTTGTGAATCAAGTCCGAAATCTTGGAGGAAAGCTGGAAGACCAGCAGGTAGTTGAAAAAAATTCTTCGTTCACTACCCAAGGCTTTTAATCATGTCGTTCATGCGATCCTGGAAGCTCGGGATTTAGAAACACTGTCCATCACTGAACTAATGGGGTCGCTTAAATCTCATGAGGAACTTATCATTCGAGATCAAACCCCTCTTGATTAGTCCTTCCACACCAAAATGCGTTTTCACAAAAATAAAACTGACTCTCAAAAGAGGTCGGATAAAGAGAAGTTTCAAAAACACAACTTTCAAAGAAAAAGGAAAGTTTGTAGAAAAGAACATAGTGCAAACTCCACAAACTCACTGAACCATTTGCAAAAACCAAAACCACGCCACTCAGGACTGCTTCTTCAGATGTAAGAAATCTAAAGTTCAAAATTACTTAGAGCAAAGATGTTGGTTTCGGCCCAAGGAGGAAGCTAAAGTCACAGAAACTGAAGATGATTAGTTCCTGTTTAGTTGCAACACTGAGATGGATGAAGACAACACCTCAGTGTGGTTCATTGACTTTGGCTGTTCCCGACACATGGTAAACAACCAAGAGTACTTCACTACACTAGATGACTGCTTCAAGTCTGGATCGATACTAGGAGATGGAAGGGTCAAAAGAATTGAAGGAAAAGGGACGATCTTTGTTCTCACTGAATCTGGAGAACATAAATATATTAAAGATGTGCAGTACGTCCCAACACTGACACAAAATCTCCTCAGTGTTGGTAAATTGCTCTCAAGAGTATATAAAGTCATTTTCGACCACGACATATGCCATATAGTTGAAAAAACGATGGGCACTGCAGTGGTCTCAGCTAAGAAGAACAATAATAATATTTTCACTCTTAAGCTGAGGCCATTCAAATCCAGTGCGTGTTCCTGCCAAGAGACAAGAAAATCTACCTCCAAACTTGCTCTTTGGCACCACAAGTTGGGCCATCTAAACTATCCATTTATCAAAACTATGCAAAAACATAATATTGTCGAAGGCCTTCTAAGTGTTGAACTCTCACAACAACACTGTGATTCCTGTGCTCGAGTGAAATCACACCGGCTCCCATTTCCTCCAGTTGCTCACAGGAGAGCCAGTGCACCCTTCAAGATGCTACATATTGATCTCTGGGGACCAGCCATCACGCCATCACTTGGAGGAAAGCACTACTACATGCTCATAGTGGACGATTTCAGCCGCTATATGTGATTTTATCATTTGGAGCACAAATCAGAGACCTTCCAACGGTTTAAAGTGTTCAAGAATAGAGTAGAGAATCAATTTGATACAAAGATTAAAGCTTTCAGATCGGATAGAGGAGGAGAATTCCTATCCACTGAATTTATTATTTTTTTGCAAGGAAGCAAGAATACATCATGAACTTACTGCTCCAGCCTCACCGCAACAAAATGTTGTTGTGGAACAACGCAACCAGACCATCGTGGAGGTGGCTAGGACAATGTTGCTTCACAAATCCTATCCAAAATTCTTAGGGGCAGAAGCGGCCTCGACAGCCGTGTATATACTCAATCGTGTACCCACAAAAAGTCTCATCTCTTCAACTCCTTACCAAGAACTCGATCAACACAAGCCGACGATCGCCAACTTAAGAGTGTTTGGCTCCATTGCCTATGCTCATATAAGCAAAAAAAAAAGAGAGACAAATTAGAAGAAACCAGCCAAAAATGTGTCCTGCTAGGATATTGTAAATCCAGCAAGGAATATCGGTTGTTGGATCCTATCACAATGAAGCTCATCATCTCTAGAGATGCAACGTTCGACGAAGAAGGCACTTGGGACTGGGGCTCAGAATCTACTCATTTGGACGATCATTCTCAATTGCCGGTTGTGATTGAATCATCTCCAACCACCGTCCGTGACAATTCTCCTACTGATATCCTGGATTCAGATTCAGATTCATCACCGCCCAAAAAATTCAGATCTCTCCAGAAATATACAGTCAAGATGATTTTGCTTTGCTAGCCACCAATCAACTCAACTTTGAAGAAGCAGCAAAACACAAGCATTGGCGACAAGCAATGGAAGAAGAAATGAGCGCCATCAAAGCAAACCAAACTTGGTCTCTTGCTCCTAGACCAGCTAACAGAGAGGTAATAGGACTAAAGTGGGTGTAGAAAGCAAAACAAAACGAACGAGAAATTGTAAAATATAAGGCCATAATTGTGGCCAAAGGCTACTCCCAACGGGCAGGAGAAGACTATGACGAAACCTATGCTCCCGTTGCACGAATGACAACAATCCGGCTAATCCTTGCTATAGCTCAAAATCAATATTCAATACCCCATCTTTCAACTGGATGTAAAATCCGCCTTTCTTAATGGAAGGATAAAAGAAGAGATATACGTCGCTCAACCCCCTGGATTTGAGAAGAGAGGAGAAGAAAAGAAGGTAAGCTGACTGCACAAAGCCTTGTATGAGCTCAAACTGGCACCCAGGGCGTGGCACGACAACATTGATTCCTTCTTTATCCAGGAAGGTTTTCGGCCAAGCAAAAGTGAGCCGTCACTTTACCTGAAAAATGAAAACAATGCTATCACAATTGTATATTTATATGTCAATGACTTGATCATTACCGGGCCAGATCTAGTGATGATCAATTCCCTCAAAATCAAGATGATGGAGACTTATGCTATGACGGACTTAGGTCTTCTCAAATTCTTTCTGGAGATGTAGATCAAACAACTTCCCGACACCATATTTATCACACAAGAACAATATGCTAGCTCTCTTATCAGCAAATTTAATCATTCTCACTGCAATCCTGCAGTAACCCCCATGTCCACCACCGACAAATTCGCAACAAAGACTGATGAGGAAGGAGTAGACAAAGAAGTATATCACAGTCTCGTGGGTTCTCTCATATATCTAACAAACACTCGGCCCGATACCGAGAATGCCGTTAACATCATCGCTCGCTTTGTAAGCAACCCTAGCCAAGCTCATTTTGCTGCGGGAAATAGGATCCCACGATACCTACAAGAGACAAAAAATTATGGCCTAATCTACCACAAGGAAGAAGACGGACTTATCGGCTTCACGACTCCGACTGGGATGGCAATCTAGATGATAAAAAATGCACCGGTGGATTTCTCTTCTTCCTCGGAACGAAGACAATATCCTGATCTTCCAGGAAACAACAGACAGTTGCTCTCTCAACAACCGAGGCCGAGTATATGGCCTTAACCTCATCCGCTTGTGAGGCCCTTTGGCTTCACCGTCTCTTGACTGAAATTGGTCAAAAAACTAGAGAAAGAGAAGGGGGAATCAAGATCTACTTCGATTGTCTTGTTTCTTCAAGACAGCAGCTAGCAAACATTATGACAAAACCTCTACCTCAGGATCGATTCCTGGAATTAAAAATGAAGATCAGATTGAAAGCAGGTTCAGATTTAGAAGGGGTGTAAGCAGCAAACCCGAACCGCCTTCATTTATTGGTTGCATTCCACGAACCATTCAGCTTTTAATATTCTCCACTGTACCGAGACTCTACCTGCCAACTATTTTCATTAAGTATAATGTTTGTGTTGTGCCTTTAAATAGAGTTGTTATCTATCTTTGTATGGTTTTTTAAATCAAATAAGAAGTAAAATCACTGAGAAGTAAAACCAATTTCACTATTCATCTCAACGTTTTCCCCTGTTTTTGCCTCTTTATTTCTGTTAGAAGATAGTGGAAAAATATGTAAAAACCCATTGTAATTGTGGCCCATTTATGAGCACAAGTTGTCTTAGGTTTTGTCCCATATTGTAGATTTGAGATTTCTCTCTTCTTCTCTTCCTATATATTTGCACTCTTACTTGATGTTTATACAAGAAATACAACACACAAGTTTCATTCCTCTCTCTTTCTACATGGTATCAGAGGGATACGGTCCGGCTTGTCCTTTTCTGTCCGCTTGTCCTGCTTGCTGACCGGGCGGTTTGGTCCCCGTCTTCCCTCTTTTACTAACCGTTGCTGCTTCCCCGCGGTTAGTGGTTTTCTTACCGCCCCCTGCTCTCTCTCATGGTTCCACCCCCCTCCCTCTCGTTTTTTTATAACCTCTCGGACTGGTGGACCCCGCCCCGCCCCTGTTCGCTGCAGTCTCTGCCCCTTTCCGAGCGGTCTTCTTCTCTCTTCTCGTTGCGGTCCCTTCCTCTAACCGCAGTCTCTATTCTCCGTTCCTTTCTCGCGGCTTCCTCCCTTGTCGCTGCGGCCTCTTCTTCTCGCTACGGCTTGCTCTTCTTTTCTCACCGAACCTTGGTCGCGGTAACTCCTTTTACCGCTAGTGTTCGCACCGAGACCGTGCGGTCTCCGCTCTTTAGTCACTGCGACTTCTCTTCCCGCTGCTGCCTTTCTAGTCGCGGCGACTTCAGACTCCTCCTTGTCTCTGCGTGCTTCCCGCTTAGGCATATCTTACCGCTGCGGCTTCTCTACCCGCAGCGGGCTCCGCATTTTGGTCACGGCCTCTGTCCGCTGGTGTGGTGACACCGAGACCGTGCGGTTTCTCTTCTCCTCTCCGCTTTGGGGTTGCGGGCTATCTCTCTTAACCGCTGCGGCCTATCTACCCGCTGCGGTCTCCGTACTTGGTCGCGGCCTCCTGCCGTTGGTGTGTTGACACCGAGACCGTGCGGCCTCTATTCCTTTCCGCTCCGTCTAGTTCTGCTTGCGGGTTCCTTCTTCTCGAGCGACCTCTTAGTCGCACGCGGCTTGTCCTTACCGCTGCGGTTTCTCCCTGCTTTCTAGCCGCTTCGGCCTGTTCTGTCCGCTGCGGATTGATCTTCAGGTTGCCTCATAGATACTACTACTGCCTCCGGCGAATCCGCTGGTACTTCATCTCTGCCACCTCGGACTGCTCCGCCTGCTACTGAACTACGGGATGAACTCAGGATTACCACTATCTCTCTCACCGGCAAAAGAAACTTTGTGGGATGGGTCCACTCTGTTTGTCGGGTGCTCCAGATGAAAGGACTGCTTTATCACTTGACCCGAGCTACTCCTACCCTTCCCATTGATGAGTGGATTCGTGATGACGGCCGTGTGCAATCCTGTCTCCTCAACTCTATGGATACCGAGCCTTACAGGCTGACCATGTATCATGACACGGCAAAGCCCATGTGGGAGGAACTTCAGTCCTTCTATTCCGGTCAAAACAGTCTGCAGCATCTGTTTGACATCATCACTGAGCTTCAATCCCTTGATCACGGGATACCTGGAGATATGACGTCCTTCGTTGCCAGGGCCAAGACACTTGTTGAGGCGTGGATACAACACCAGCCTCCTACTACTGATTTGGTTGCCCAACGAGCACAAAAAGAAGCTATCGGGATTGCCATGATGATGGCAAGGGTTCCTCCGCATCTGCACAGTACCCGTGCTCAGATACTCTCATTTGCCACTACTCCCTCTCTCTTAGATGTCTGCTCCATGCTTCTGAAGGTCACTCCGCCTCTCGAGGCTCCTTTGCCTCCCTCTCCAGCTCTTCTGCAGCTTCCTTCACCACATCCCTCCTCTCGTGGTACCTCGACCCGTGGGGGTCGTAGTTCGTCTCGGGGACGGGGACGTACTGGAAAACCCCCCTGAAATGCACTTTCTGTGGTCGAGAACATCATCTGGAGGCTACCTACTATAGTATGTATGGTCTGCCACCTCACCTTGCTGCTGCTTCAAGGGCCGAGTCTATGCCTGTGTCTTCTACTTCGACTCCTTCAACTGCTCAGTCTGACATTGATGCTCTCCGCACCCAGCTTCAGCAACTCCAAAGGGTGATTGCTCACTCATCAGGCTCCGTGGTCTCCATAGCTAATGAAGTTATAACCTGTCTATCTCGGGGTTCCCACTGGATTGTGGACTCTGGTGCCACCCACCATATTACTTGACAGAAGCCGCTAAAATACTTGGACTCTCAAGTTCATCACTGTCGCCAATGGTGACTCCACCCTTGTCTTCGGAGCTGCTGATATCCATCTCACACCCAACCTCTCATTAACCTCGGTTCTTCATGTTTCGGGCTCTCCGTTCAACTTTCTTTCTATTAGACGACTTACACAGGATCTTGATTGTCATGTTACTTTCTCACCATCTTCTTTTGTTGTGCAGGATCGGCAAACGCAAAATATTATTGGTAGCGGACGGCTGTTTCATGGGCTCTATCTTCTTGATGTCATTCCTTCTACCCTCTCTGTCGTCTCCTCCGTAGATTGACATCGTCGTCTTGGACATGCTCCCCTCCAGATTCTAAAACAAGCTCTTCCGGATGTCTCCTTACATGAGTTTACTTGTGAGTCATGTATCTTTGATAAATAACATCGCGTCTCGTTTAGTCCCGTCTGTAATCGGAGTAGTACTCTTTTATCCATTGTTCACTCTGATATTTGGGGCCCTTTTAAAGTCCCTAGTGTATTTGGGTACCACTATTTTGTTTTCTTTATTGACGATTACTCTCGTGTGACATGGTTATATTTACTACGGGATCGTACCTAACTCACTTCTATATTTCGTACGTTCGTTACTGAACTTCGGACTCAGTTCTCTTCGCCCCTTAAAATTATCCGCACTGACAATGCAAGGGAATATACTAGCCGAACGTTCGCCTCAATTTGTGCTGAATTTGACATTATCCATCAAACATCCTGTGCTTACACTACTCAGCAAAATGATGTTGCTGAGCGCAAAAATCGACATCTTATTGATGTTGCCCGCTCGTTAATGCTTCAGATGCAGGTACCCATCGAATACTGAAACTTTGCAATTTCGACTGCTTGTCATCTCATCAATCGTCTACCTTCCTCCATTCTCAACTTCGTCATTCTATTTAGTCTCCTCTTTCCTTCTCAGTCCCTGTTTCCTCTCGCACCTCGGGTGTTTGGGTGTCCATAATCTTGGTCCACCTACAGATAAATTTGTCCCCCACGCAGCCAAATGTATATTCGTAGGGTACTCTCACACTCAAAAAGGGTATGTTTGCTACTCTCCTGTCGACCGTAAAGTGGTTGTGTCTGCTGATGTTACCTTCCTAGAAGATCAATCTTTTTTGTCATCCACTTCAGCACCTCCTTCGGTGCACCCCGTGCCTCGTCCTGCTATCCCGGTCACAACTTCTCTGCCTCCTCTACTTCCAACACCTCACGTGGAACCACCAGCACCCAAACCACCTCTCATTCGTGTCTACACTCGCCGTAATCTGAACTCCGGAGCCCAACCACTGCTACCGTCTACCAGTACTATCTCGCGGCCAGCTGCCCCTGCCCCCGCTTCTACGGCTCATACTCTCCCCAATTACACTTCCCTACACCGGCTCTCTCCTCCTCTGCTCAAATTTGCTCTTGCTCTTTCCTCTATTTCTCTGCCTAACACTGTGCAGGAGGCTCTCCAACACCCTGGGTGGCGTGCGACAATGAAATCAGAAATGTCAGCCCTCTGGGCTAATCATACTTGAGATTTGGTACCTCTTCCGTCTGCCCAGTCCTGCGTTAGATGTAAATGGATCTTTGCCATTATACATGCTCCGGATGGGACGATTGACTGCCTCAAAGCCCGTCTTGTGGCTCGTGGGTTAACTCAGCAACATGTCTTGGACTATGAGGAGACGTTCTCACCTATCGCCAAACTAAATTCTGTTCGGGTCCTCATTTCACTGGCTGTTCACCGCCGCTGGCCTCTACATCAGCTGGACATTAAAAATGCTTTTCTTAATGGTGATCTTCAGGAGACAGTTTTCATGAACCAACCTCCCGGGTTTGAGACCACGGGAGAGTCTATGGTGTGCCGACTGCGTAAAACTATCTATGGTCTCAAACAGTCCCCTCGAGCTTGGTTTGAAAATTTTCGCAAGGCTCTTCGTGATATTGGTTTTCAGCGAAGCTCAGCTGACTTCTCTCTTTTTACCCGTCATCGATCAACAGGGACTGTAATTCTCTTAGTATATGTGGATGATATTTTGATAACTGGCGATGACTCTAACGGGATATGACAGATCAAACAACACTTAAACTCTGTCTTCCAAACAAAAGATCTGGGAAACCTTCGGTACTTTCTTGGTCTTGAGGTTGCTCAAAAACCTGATGATCTGGTCCTATCTCAACAAAAATATTGTCTGGATCTTCTTCATGATGCTGGTTATTTCGGATGTAAACCCGCTGAAACACCTATGAATGTCAACCACAAGCTCAGTGCTCATGGAGCAGAATCAGACTCTCTTCTTACTAATCCGGAATATTATCGACGCCTTGTGGGAAAACTGATATACCTAACAGTTAAAATGCCCGATATCTCTTTTGTTGTTGGAGTGGTCAGTCACTTTATGCATTCAACAAAGATATCTCATCTTCAGGATGTCGAACACATCCTCAGATATTTAAAAGCTGCCCCGCGACGAGGGTTGGTATACAAACCATCCTCCTCTTTATCTCTTGTTGCGTACACTGATGCTGATTATGCGGGCTCACTTGATGATCGACGATCCACCACTTGCTTCTGTACCTACTTTTGAGGAAATCTCATCCCCTGGCGAAGCAAGAAACAATCAGTTGTTGCTCGCTCTTCTACTGAAGCCCAGTATCGTGCGATGGCTGCTGTCGTCTCTGTACTTACCTGGTTAGAGAGCCTTCTTTGTGATTTGGGTGTCAAACTCTTCTCTCCTGCTACTCTTTTCTGCGACAGTCTGACTGCTATACATATTGCGAAGAACCCCGTGTTTCATGAGCGGACAAAATACATCGAGGTTGATTGTCACTTTGTTCAGGAGAAGGTCCAACTGAAGAAACTTGAATTGGAGCATGTTCCAACCTCCGAGCAAGTTACTGACATCTTTACCAAGGCTCTACCTCGGCCACTGTATCAGCAGTTTCTATCCAAGCTTGGTGCTTACGATTTGTATGCTCCAGCTTGCGGGGGAGTGTTAGAAGATAGTGGAAAAATATGTAAAAGCCCATTGTAATTGTGGGCCATTTATGAGCCCAAGTTGTCTTAGGTTTTGTCCCACATTGTAGATTTGAGATTTCTCTCTTCTTCTCTTCCTATATATTTGTACTCTTACTTGATGTTTATACAAGAAATACAACCCACAAGTTTCATTCCTCTCTCTTTCTACAATTTCCATCATTCTTATCCTACTTGGAGCATTAAGCGAGTGGTCTATATCTTGAAATATTCAACAAAATAAATGACCCGCTATGAGTTTCACCCTCTTCTAATGAATAAAGGCTGAGAATTCTCGGCATTACAAAACAGTTGATATACATGCAAGTACAAAAGTGAGAAGATTGAATTCCAGTGTTTCTTCTCGTTATTCAATTTCTACCTGATATTTTGCACGTTTAAAAGATTATATAAAGATGGTTTCCTAGATTTATTTAAGGCTTAATACATCTCTAGGTTGGATCCATATAAGCAAAGTTAGAGAAACCCAAGTGAACTGTTCATCACTGTACTTCCACGTGAACTGTTCTAATGCGATCCTTTGTCAGATACTGCATTTTGTAAGAGAAATCGACTCTATGTACGCTAAGACATTTTTACTGAAGTCTGATTATTTTTGGTACTGTATTTTCCCTGTTTTGGGGCCGGTGTTTTGTTTTAGTTCGTCTTCTGTAACAAGGATTTATTTCAAATCTATTCCTGATAATTGGGTTGTTGTAAGCTTGCACACACACACACACACACACACACACACACACACACACACACACACACACACACACACACACACACACACACACACATATACATATATATATACACATATACACACATATACACACACACATACACACATATATACACACATATATACATACATATATATATATATATATATATACAAGTAGTCGTGCACGGGGGACCCCGTGCGAGCAACATTTGTCGTGGGGCGACATTTGTCGTGAGAGCGACATTTGTCTGAGAGGGGGGCATTTGTCAGGGGGGGACGACATTTGTCGTGGGGTGACATTTGTCAGGGGGGGACGACATTTGTCGTGGGGTGACATTTGTCGTGGCGACGACATTTGCCGTGGAGGAGACATCTGTCGTGGGGGCGACATCTGCCGTGGGGGAGACATCTGCCGTGGGGCGACATCAATCGTGGCGGCGACATCGGTCGTGGGCGACGACTCGGTCGTGGGCGGCGACATCGATCGTGGGCGGCGACATCGATCGTGGGCGGCAACATCGATCGTGGGCGGCGACATCGTTCGTGGGCGGCGACATCGTTCGTGGGCGGCGATATCGGTCTTGGGCGGCGACATCGATCGTGGGCGTCGACATCGATCGTGGGCGGCGACATAGGTCATGGGCGGTGACATCGGTCGTGGGCTGTTGTATCGATCGTGGGCGGTGATATCGGTCGTGTGGAGCTAACATTATTGTTAGATCATTTTGAAGTATCAATGATTTGTAAAATAAAAATAATTTTATGATACTTGCACGGGACATTAACAAATAAAAGTAGAATAGGTCCCAATAACAATTAGAAAGATAGAATTCAGACTAATAACGATATGGTAATGATAAATTCCCGTCTTTGTCTCTGTAGTATTCTTCAACGACATCGAGTAATGCTAGAAAAAATTTGCCTAATTTATAGCATAAGTTAGAGATAATGGTTGTGGAAGCTTTCAAACATGTTTAGAAAAAGTAATACAGTACATGAAAAGATGCAGATATATTCATGAAATTGCATTGAATACAAAAAACAGAAGAAACAATACAATCCATGAATATTACAAATGTTACATTGATCTATGCAATCTATGTAATTTGGCTCGATGCATGTAATCTTGTGAATATTTCCTTGAACACAACATTCCTAATGTATACTCCTTATTCCTCAAATGTACCATTTTTAACCATCACTTTGGTGCTCTTTGCGAGAACTCCTCTGGACAATGCCATATACAGTTGACCATGACTAAAAACATCATACGGTAAATATACTCCAACATTTGAAATTGTTTGGCCCCGTGATTTGTTGATGGTCAGAGCATAACTCAAACGTATTGGGAACTGCTTTTTGGTGAGCTCGAAGGACATCTTAATATCCTCTGCACTTTTCAAGGGAATTCATGGTAGGAATACTCTGTGCCCTTTAAATTCTTCGCTCAATATTTCAACTTCAATAATATTTCTTGAAAAAGTTACACACGTAAATCTTGTTCCGTTGCATTCGTCCAAAGATACGATTCAACGATGCTTGCGCTAATAATTTGATATTTTGTTCCATTTACAACAACCAGTGTTAGTTGACAAAAATCACCACCAAAGATCATAACCTTACCATCGAAAGGTTGATTGAAATCAAACACATCCTTGAAAGATCGATCCACAGCTTCAAATGTCTTCTTATGAATCATTGGGGCCTAATCCCAAATAATTGCTCCTGCTTGTTGTATCAATTCACGCAAATCAGATTGCTTATTAAATCTGCATGTTGACATTATTTCAAATCTGATTGGTATTTTGACTTTGAATGTGCAGCCCTCCCACCAGGGAGCAGGTTTGTTGCGATCCCCGATGAAGCTGTTGCCAATATAATGCACCCTTCCTTTCTGAAAATTGCTAGCAATGCTCGATAAAGGTATGTTTTTCCCGTGCCTCCTGGACCATCTAAGAGGAACATTGCATTTTGTCATTTTCATATAGCTGTACTGATGATGTTAAATGCTGATAGTTGTTCTGAATTAAATGAGTGAACTGAATTTATGTCATTATAAAATATTGAGAATGAAATTTCATGTTCTATTAGGCGGGAGAAGCTGTGCAAACCCTCAAAACTTTCATTTATAGCCGACAAACCAAAATCTGTTACTGTTTTCTTATGCTGTTGAAGAATGTTATCTAAATCATGAAGTAACTTATCCTTTATATAAGTGTTATTTGAAGTGCTCGTTGAGGTGCAATTTTCAGTCATACTATCGAAGTTCTCATCCCACAGGTCTTGTACAGAGGTCGGTTCACAGTATAACAAAATCGTTGCAAAAAGTCTTCTCAATGAAATTGACATTCTAAAACATCTTGCTTCAGTCAGACAATCTCAAATACTATTGTCCTCTTCAAGAAGTCTATGTCGCTATGCAGTTTGTTTAAAGGTTGTACATTGAATACTGGCCACACACTTTAGATCCTCAAATGATTTTGGATCTTTGACATGATTAAGTAGCAGTCGCAAGCAAAATCTTTCGCCTTCCATCAGGGTGACTGCATATATCCTACCAATAATCTTTTGGTTTGATACTCTCGGTATCCACTTGCGCTCGGTAGTTAAATATCCGTAGTATTTTGGAAAATCTTTATATAAGTACTTCTCGAGCTCTTGGTCGTCATTGTACAGACTAAAAGTTCAGTCAGCATCGATTTAGAGTTCCTCTCATTTGACAGGACACTTGAAAATATTTGGTTACTGTTGAAGTGAACTTGATGTTGATTTGGTAAATGAATTTGTAATCTCAAAACAGATGGATACATCCTTGTCATGTCAAACTTGAATATTTTCCACAGAGTCTCAGGTGCACAGACCCAACGACCGTCGACATATTTGCTGACCTCATCATAATTAGGGGCAGCGCGAACTTCAAACAACACGCAGTCATGTTCCTTGTAGACATACTTATACAAATACTTGATACTCTTACTACATATTTCCACGTTGATATGACAATCATACTTTCAGAGTAAACACGAGTTATATGATACGACCCATCTATTATCAACAACAACTCTCTCCACGATCAACTGTAATAGTTCTACTATTGTCAATCCAGCGTCGATAAACTGGATAGAAGTCATTCTTTTGCACAGTATATTCTGCAAAAGGTTTAGGATATCTTTTGTTGTACCCAAAATTTTTCATGCATTGGACATTCAGTTTGTAGTGACCACATGAGCCATGTATCATATGTTTTAGAACTGCATCATATAAAGGTCGATCCTCCAGTTGATTGGGTATCTCAGCGCTCACCAAAGAATCATACTCATCTGGAGTATTTAATTTATCTTCCGCATCAAAAATAACCTACATATGTATATGTGGTAGACCTATTTTTTGAAACTTGATGATGTGAACGTGCCAAACCACCTTTCCAAGGATACCTTTATTAAAGATCTCATCTTTCAAGTTTTCATACTTTGCTCGAAAAATTCTTGTAAGTAGATCTGGACGATCTTGTAGCAATTGCCCTGGATACAACTCATTTTTTATTTCATTCTAGTTGGGATTGCACGTCATGTTTACAAATATATCCGGTTTGTCGTAGTGCTGGACGATTGACATTTTGCATTTTGATACCTCTGATACATATCCCGAGGGCTTCCAATGATTGAAGACGGAAGGGCGGTTCATCGCCCTATGTTTCCTAAGCAAAAAGAATTACACGAAAGAAGGTAATCAACATCTGTATCTACTACATCACAGTGAGAAGCATAAATAAGAAAGTAATCGGACCTGCATCATTTTCACCAGCGTTTAAGCAATCTTGCAATCTCTTGATGTAGCTCTGCACGAATCTTATTTTGATTCAGACTAATCCATCTTAGTTTTTGAGTCTCAATTTTGATGTAGTTATTGACGACGTATTACTGAAGCAGTCGTCCTCCACGAAGAAGTATTGATGGATTATTCATGCGTATCTATATTAAGCCACAAATTGCTTGATTTTAGCACAGTAAAACTTTATTAATTCATAATAACCCGCACACTCCTTGACTGTAGCTAGTTGTCCTCTTGTAGAATGAATTTTGATGTCCCTATCGATAGACTCGACAAAATCTTCTATACCTACCAACAATGTAGCTACCTGAGATGCGGTAGGAAGGATGTATTGTTGGTCTGTAGACGGTCGTTCAAGAATAAGTTGACACGATTATAACTGCTGATGTTGAGCAATTTGTCTAAAGTTTATGACATACGGGTTGTGAGTATCAATGATATATTTGATCTCATTCAGTATTTTCATATCGAGTCTGTTACTTTCCTCCAAACGATGTGAGGTCTCATTTTCGGCGTCGTAGACGAACATTTGCAGAAATCGTTGTTTGTTCCCCGGAGTAGGAATAAGAGATCCAATCTTGTGATGTATAGCCACATGTGCTCTGAATGTGTACAAACCTTGGTTGAATGCCGAGAGTGTTTCGTCAAGTGTAACACTCATGGATGTGAAAAAGAATACGTGGTTGTATGCACGTATATTTTGCCTGAAATGACACCATTTTGTGGTTTGGTCGGTGTAAAGAGCCAGCAACTGTGGGGGTGCAGGAATGTGTGGTAAAACTACTTTGCCAAGTTTGAAGTATAAATTTTTTGTTTCTTTGTGGAATAATTGAGCTGCACAGTGAGGGAAAGTTGTCGGTTGTGAAAGCCGAAAGACGTCCTATTCTCAAATTGGGCGCATGTTGATTTTCAACAATTTCATCTGGTTGATTTGAATGTTCAGGCTTGTTTGGTTGGACTTCCACGGTTGATTGTAAAGTCAATGATGTGCGCGATTGTCTTCTCCTCGCATTCAATGCACTCCGTCGTTCTGTAGTCAATGACTGTCTCCAATTACTAACACACACTCGGGTTGACTCTCGAGTTTGCTTAGTTGTTGTCGTCGAAGTCGAAGGCCTCCCTCTTTTATGTTGGACTGACCCGCCCCGGTTTGGCAATGATGATGACGCCCCATCTTGATTTTGGTCTGTCATCTGCATGTGTTTGAGATGCTATCTAATCAAACAATGAATAATCATGCATTCTTGATGCTGATGATGTTTGATTTTTCGTAGGCACGCGTGCTTTAAAATATTCATACATCTTTATTCGTCCAAAGATTCTATTATGAAATTATTAACCTCGTCTTTACAAGTGTTTACTCTTAATATTTTCCTATAGTATGCTAACTGTTTCTCTTTTATATAGTGGATTGCATAATAAAGATGTAAATTATATCGAAGATATAGTCCCGCATGCATCATGTACTTCTGCAGGAAAAAGAAACTGAGCAGAGAAATCTAAAAGTTATAAGAAAATCTATATTGTGTAAGGAAATCTAAAAGTTATAAGAAAATCTATATTGTGTAAGGAAATCTAAAAGTTATAATCTCAAAACTAAAAACTCAAGGCATGCCATTTAAATCCGACTATGGCTCCGTTTGGCATGGTGGTGGCGGTCGTAAACGCATGGGTTAAACCGTCATTCGTTAAGGATCACCTAACAAACATCATCCGTTTGAACATAAAAGTGGATGAAGTTCCTTAGGCGGGCGTTAACGAATGACAATTTAACCCCTATATTCATGACCGCCACCACCGTGCCAAACAGAGCCTATGTTATTCATCAAATCAGAAAAACTATAAAATACTGTGTGCTTTTTAGAGAGCTATCAAATCTGAAAGAGCTATGCAGGGCATAAATCTAATTTATATCGAATTTACATCTTTATTACTATGTTATCAAGTAATAAAAAAGCTTTTGAAAGAGCTATACAGCTCAGATTTATATTTTATCGAATTTAAAACTATGCTATAAGGAAATCTGAAAGAGCTTTTTAAATCTCTTCATTTACAGCTTTTGAAAGAACTATAAAACTGAGACATGAAATTTCCATGCATAAATCACACTCCAAGATGAGCAGCATATTCTAATCTACAACAGAAAATTAATGATCATAAATTTTGATTCCACTGTCATTTCTTATAAAGTTTAATGAGTGCCTCTCATGCCTTTCAGTAGGTTGGTAGCTGTATTTAAATCCTGTGTTTAAATCCTGTTTTCAGCTGTATTAAAGCTGAAGTTCTTAAGGCTGAAGTTCATAAAGCTGTTTGGGTTGATTGTTCTAAAAAAAACTATTTTGTTCTAAAATACCCTTTGAAATCATCTAAAATCATCCTAAGAACACATTACACTTTGAAATCATCTATAATCATCTGAAATCATCATATATTGGTTTGTTGAAAAGTTTACATATCTGTAACGAAATCACTGAAATAATTAAAATCACTGCTCAGTAACAAAAATGGCAAAGAGGGCAATAATTAAAATGCTCACTAATAACTAAAATGCAGAATAAGAGTACTAAAGTAAGAGTACTAAAGTAAGAGTACTTAAAGATTATTATATTTAAATGTGATTTTGGGGCCGACATGCATCTTGATAGTGGATCAATTATTAGCTGGCTGGTGCATCTTGAAGCTCTTATTTCAGCAAAATAAGAGTTCTAAAATATTATTAAATGTGGAAATACCTTCAGCTGCCCCATCCAGAAAATAGCCACATTCAAACATTTATAATAGTCATTAAAAAAGTTGTTCATCCAATAGTTGCATTGCAAAACGCAGTTGAAAAAATTGAGATCAAAATTGAAAAAAAGAAATTGCTGAATGGATTTGCAGAAAACAGAGAACGTAGACTGGCACTGCGAAGAGAGGAGCAACGACAAAATGAGAAGGCTCTGTCGAGGAGAAGCTGTTGAAAAAAAATAAGATAACACTGTGCAAATATTAATAACCCGACGTGGGAAAACAGATAAATATCAACAACTATGGAAATGAGAGAAAAAAATAATTAAAACAAAGCAGAAAAATTTCACAGGAAAACAAAGAAATTTCACAAGGAAATAAAAGCCGTAACGTCAACATGGGAGGAGAAGCTGTTGAGGAGACGGGTTAGGAAAAAGTAGAGAAGGCTGGAGGAAAAGCAAAGAAGGCGGGAGGAAAAGCAGAGAAGGTGGAATGATACCGTGAAGAGAGGAGGAGCTCGCAGCAATGGTGGAGGAGAGGCTGTTGAGGAGGTGCTGGCGAGGCTTGAGGCACCGTCAAAGAGGAGGTGCTGTCCAGGATGCTTGAGACTTCAGAGGAGGTGCTGTCCAAGAGGCTTGAGGCTTGAGGAGCTGGCGAGGCAGGAGGCACCGTCAAAGAGAAGGCGATGGAGGAGTGTTGAGGCACCGTCAAAGAGGTATAGATGTGCTTTCGGCCGTAGACGTGGGAATAGACGTGCTATCGGCGGGGGTGGCAGTCGAGGAATTGAAAGGCGATAGGGTTGAGAAGAAAGGGCAAAAAAGCTGGCGGGAGATATGCTGACTGGAGGAGGGGACGGGCCAGGAAAAAGTAGGCTTTTTCCACTTCGCTACAGGAGGAGTCGGGATGCAATAAAATAAAAAAATCTGATAATGAGAAAATGAGAAAATGACCAAAAAAACCAAAAATTTGGATGGAAAAACCTGATAATGAAGGGTACTTTAGATCATAAAATGTTACACCATATCAACTTTTGGATATATATATATATATATAAGCAGTCATGCACGGGGGACCCCGTGCGGGCAACATTCGTCGTGGGTGCGACATTTGCCGAGGGGGCGATATTTGTCGTTGAGGCGACATTTGTCGTGGGGGTGACATTTTTCGTGGGGGCGACATTCGTCTTGGGGGACACATTTGTCGAGGGGGCGACAATCGCCGAGGGGGAGACATTCGTCGTGGGGGCGACATTCGTCATTGGGGCGACAATCGTCGTGGGGGCGGCATTGATCGTGAGAGAAATATTGGTCGTGGGGGCGAGATTGGTCGTGAGGGCGAGATTGATTGTGGGGATACATTTGTCAGAGTGACAACAAATGTCATGGGGCCGACAAATGTTGCCGGGGCGACATTCAACGCGGGGGGGGGGGGGGGGGGGGGGGGGGGGTTGGGGGCACATTGGTCTCGGGGGGGGGACCTTCATCACAGGGACAACCTTTGTCGTTTGAGTGACATTGGTCGTGGGGGGGACGTTAGTAGTGGGGGGGCGACGTTCGGCGTGGACGATGACATTCGGCGTGGATGGTGATGTTCGGCGAGAACGACGACGTTCGTCGTGGAGGACGACGTTCGGCGTGGACGATGATGTTCGACCGTGGCGTAAGTGAAGGAATATATTCATGAATATAGATTCTTTAGCCAACAATGTTTTTGAAGCAGTTGCATTTATTCTATGCCTAAAACTGAAACCTCTTTTCTTTAAAAAAGAAATCTATGTGTGAAACTGAAACTGCTAGCATCTAATTATATCATTTTGTAGAAATATTATACATAAAATGGCCAGAAATCATAGTCGATATATGTAGTTTGGGCATCTGATCAAAGCTTTGTGAGTATAGAATGTAAAGTATATTAATGTATGAACGTCGCTTGGCCTTAAAACATCGCTCGACCTTAAAATGTCATTTTGACCTAAAATGTCATTTTGGTCTAAAAAAAGCATTGGTGACCCGCATACTCAAACGAAATCTATTTTTTCATAACTGCATTCACAACTCTCACCGCTCTCCTAAGCAAGGACTTAGTTTGATTTATTCAAGTGTACATAGTATTAAAAAAGAACGGACAGCAGGAGCACTGGAAAACACAATTGCAAATGAAGCACAAAACCCAATCAGAAACAATATCTAACAAAAGTGTCACCTACTACCGTCACAAAAAAAATCTTCAATTTCTTCGAAAATCCAACAGCTCCAACATCTCCCATATGCCCTATTCCGATTCAGATACAACTTCTTCTTTCAGCATCCCACAATCTGGCTTAGATCAGAACATAAAACCATTAATTCAAACTTAATTAGTAAACCATATTGAACTTTTTTTGGCTATGAATGAACTCAAATATGCAAAACATGAATCCCAAAAAGTTTCTAACAGCATATTATCGATGATTAAGCAATGGTAAATGTTTCTTATGAAGTTTCAACTAAAGGGAATCCATAAAAAACAGTATAACAATTGACCCTTAGAATTCCTACTGGGATACTAATTGAAAGGTCATATTTAAGACCTATTTACAAAAATATATTCAGCAATAACAGATGGCCAAGGTTCTAAGCGGGGCAGAACCCGACATCTTCAAAAGTATCCTCATGCCCTTGGTAAATGTTTCTTATTTTGACTTCATTATAAAATCAATTCATTTTAGAATGAATTAATGAATTCATTCTAAAATGAATTCATTTTAGAATGAATTCATTTTAGAATGAAAGAGTATTGACTGCACATCAAATTTATGCATAGACACTAATAAATTAGTCATTGAATTCATTCAAAATCATTCTAAAATAAAAGATCATTGACTGCACATTAAATTTATGCATAGCCACTTATAAGTGAGCTCAAAAGGATGATATCTTTCTTGGATATTTCAACAAACAGTTTCTGGGCAAACTCAGCATCTTTAGATTTTTCAGGAAGATTCAACAAAGAATTAAGAACCGAGATTTCAGCAGTTAACTCAAATTAGATGATACAAATTCTGACCTTCAAAAAAATATCTCACCCTCCAGATAGCTTGAAGTTGTAAGAGCAAATCTGATCAAAAATATAAAAGTTAACGAATCTTCTATCAAGAATGAAGTTGACATCAATAATGAAGCACCTACATAAGTGACACTTTAGAAATTCATGCACTCTTCACCTAACACTTGTACAAAAACTGCAACTGATTAATCACATGGGTTTTATTCTTATGATCTACCCAATCAAACATCAATGATTTACCGGAGGAAATCAACTGAAGTAAAAAATAAATTGTTTTTGTTGTTGATTCAATTTGAGTGATAGAGTACATAATATGACCAAAAATGGTTGAAAAGTAGAAGATGCGTTAAAAGCATTGCTGAAAGCCAGTCCTAAAACCACAATTAGAAGAAAAAAACTCATAGCTTTAACTGCATTGCTGCCATTTTTAGTTCCTGAAATAAAAAGCAAAAACAACTAGCAAAAACGACCATCTTAGCACTTCCCCCTCACCCCATCAGCCAGTGCAAGGAAAATTGATTCAAAAGCCAAAAACATGCATTTTGTTGAATGCTCTCGAGTCCACAAAGATAAGAAATAAATTCAGTGCAAGGAAAATTTATTGGGAAGAGTTGCTTAAACTGAAACCAGAAGAGCTAGAAGCTAAAAATGGTGGAGCAGGAACATCAATTCAACAAAAGTAGATTTTATTGGAGGAGGAGGCCGTAGCTTCGTAGTTCAGTGCGGGAGGGGGATCGAGAAGCCTCCAACATTCAAAGAGACAGACATCGCCCTTTAATCGGTGTCGGCAGAGGAGAAGAATTCGACGGAACCGCCGATGCAGTTGATGTAGGGAAGAAGAAGCGCAGAGGAAGGCGCGTGGAAAATGTCAAGTTGGAGAAGCCCGCGTGGAGGATTTGAGTGGTGGAAGGCGCGTGGCCTCCGACGAAGCACGGGCGGCGGCGGCAGTGGATATGTTCGCACAGGAATTCTTCGCACAGGAAGGCGGGAACGAGCCTGTGCAGAAGAACTGGGGAGAAGGCGAAAGGCTTGCGATGATCTCGACATTGTGAAGTCACAGGAGAAGGGATTGCGATGATGCCCTACCTGCGCCGAAGAACTGGGAAGAAATTGCGGATATCGCCATTTTGAGGTCTGTGAACAGTACAGGGAACAAAGAAATAACAAAAAGAAATCGCGCTATCGGGATTTTGAGGGGGAGAACAGTTCACGGAAGGAGAATTTAAAATCTAAATTAAGTCCTAAGCAAGCCAAAAGACCCAAATACCCCTCAATTTACACACAAAAACTGATTTTATAAGGGCATTTTGGGATTAAAATGTTACACATGGTGTAACATAGCTCTTTGCTTATAGTTTAAAGATATATATATATATATATATTATGGCTTTTGAAGAACTTTACGTGTTCTCTATCTTAAGGATTTCTCATATTTTATCCTAATTATTATGGTTACTAATGATTTTTGCTGAGCATGTGAATCCTGATTTATAGGTTCATCCAGTATCATAGTTTTGATGCCTCTTTGTTGGAACCTTTGACTGCAAAGGTTTGTACTGTCTTAATTAACTTTCATTATATTCGCTTTATAATGATAATTTTCCACTAAAATATTTTTCTGATATTCACATAATTTCACGTATATTGATCTTTAAAAACTAAAGCATTCCTGTTTTGATAGCTACATTGTTCCGAAACTGCCTTTATATATAATTCAACTATATTTTTACCGAAAAAATGCAAATATATAAAAATTGATAAGGCATACACATTGACTCACATACAAGAAGAATGAAGATTTATAGTTTCTGCAAATATTTAAGTTCGTTGCAATTCTGTATTCTTTTAGTTGATTACCTATAAAATTGGTTTTGGGCATGACAATTAGGTTAACCCCAATTTTCACCTTAAATTCATAGTGACACAAAATTACTTTCCATGTAAAACCATAGTATACTGAGCAAAGCATCAGACAAAACTAATTAAGCTGAGGAATGCATCAAGCATCGAGGAGATCCTAATATTCATTATGAATGTCATACAAAGATGGATTAATGGTCTATATATAGTAGTCCTATCTATATTATAATTCATAGCCATCTTATGTAATAAACAACTAATAAGATCATTACAAGCCAAAAGATCTTTAACAAATAAAAAGACCTTTAAGTATCCACATGGTAATAATTATCAATGACATAAATTTAAAATATTTAAAATTCAAACCCTATAATTATTCACAATTCAATAATTATTTATTTAAATAACTGAGTACATATAATTTTCTAATTGATAATTATCCTCTCAATAAGTAAATCTATCTTAAATTAAATCAATATGCAACTACTTAATTATCATCGTATAGATAGTGCTGCAGATCGTGATTGATGGAGGAGATTGGGCCACCGCTCGACGGGGCCCAATTTTGCATATTTGCATGAGATGCATTGATTGGATCGGCGATCCGAGACTGCGAGCGCGTCTGGAGCATCGTTTTACTATTCATGTGTGGAAAACACGGAAATGAGAAAAAAAAGAAATATTTTTATAAATTCTCACACACCCTTTTACATACAAGAATTTGTACACTTATTAGGAAGAGAGGGGGGAGGAATAATCTCATTCGAAGATGTGAGACTAATTCCTACAGAAGTAGTGGGCTCTAGCTGGGCCTTGTTATGAGTCTTTATACATATTTTATTCAACACTCTCCCGCAAACTGAAGTATACAGATCGTAAGCATCAAGCTTGGACAAGACTTGATAATATAGTGGACGTGACAAGGCCGCAAACTAAAGTATACAGACCGTAAGCACCAAGCTTGGACAATACTTGATAATATAGTGGACGTGGCAAGGCCTTGGTGAGAGTGTTAGCAACTTGCCCAACAACAAGGACATGTTTCAGTTTCAGTTTCTTCAATTGAACCTTCTTCTGAATAAAGTGACAATCGACTTGATGTGTTTGATACGTTCAAGAAATACGAGATTCTTGGCAATATATATAACAGCTTGACTTATCACAAAAGAGAGTGGCCAGTGAGGAGAGTTTAACATCTAGGTCACTTAAAAGGGTTTCGAACCATGTAAACTCAGACACATAGAGGCCATTGAATGATACTCAGCTTCGACAGATGAGCGAACAATCACATATTACTTCTTACTGTGCCAGGTGATGAGGTGTCCACCAAAATTTGTATAATATCCACTTGTGGAACGACAATCATCCATAGAGCCAACATAGTCAGCATCATAATAGGCGATAAGAGATAAGGTAGAAGAAGGCTTGTATACAAGCCCTTGTCTAGGAGCGATCTTCAAATAACGGAGGATGCACTCAACTGCATGGAGATGAGATATTCGTGGAGTATGTATGTATCGACTGACAACTCCAATATCAAATTATATATCAGGTCTTGTAACTGTAAGATAAATTATCTTCCTTACAAGACGACAATAATACTTTGGATTTGAGAGAAGAAGATCAGAGTCGGTGGCTTGAGCACAAAGTTTGTTTTTGACATCCATTGGTGTATCAACAATCTTACATCCAGAGTAACCAACATCATGAAGAAGGTCAAGACAACACTTTCGTTGAAATATGACAATGACATCAGGACGCCATGCTACCCCGAGACCAAGGAAGTATCAAAGAATTTTCAGGTCTATGGTTTGAAAGACAAAGGACAAGTGTTGTTTGATCATGTGTATTCCTTTGAGATCATCTCCCATAATCAAAATATCATCGACTTACACTAAGAGAATCACTGTGCCTGTCGGACGATGACGAGTGAATAGAGAGTAGTCGGCTGAGCTTCGAGTGAACCTAACATCATAAACTATTGATTAAACTTGACAAACCATGCTCGAGGAGGCTGTTTGAGACTATAAAAAGATTTCTTAAGATGACATACCAGAGACTCCCCCAGGACGTTGTTGCATGTAGACGGTCTCCTACAAATCGCCATTGAGAAAAATATTTTTGACATTCAATTGATGCAATTACTAATGTCGATGAACATCAAGGGAGATAAAGACACGGACAATATTTAGTTTTTCAACATGTGAGAAAGTCTCGTCATAATCGAGGCCTTGTTGCTGAGCAAAGCCACGAGCCACAAGATGAGTCTTTAAACGTGAACTGTCTCATCCAATCCATGTTTGATGGTAAATTCCCACTTATAACTCACACGAGTCTAGCAAGGAGGAAGAGGGATAAGGTCCCAAGTCTGATTTGCCCAAATAGCAAACATTTCCTCATCTATGGTCGCCCGCCACTCCGGATGTTAAAGAGTCTCTTGCAGAGAGTTAAAGGTAGAAATAGAGGATAAATAAGTCACAAATTTGTGAAGTACCAGAGAGAGGCGATGCAAGGACACAAAATTGGCTAGGGGGTGAGCAGTAGAGACTAGTGCCAGATCTTTAGGCTGCGAGGTATCATTAGTAGGAGGTAACTGTTGTAGAGCATCGTATTGAGGAGAGATTGTGAACATAGCAGATGCAGCCAAAGACACAATGTGTGACAGGAAAGGGAGGTGTGGAGGAAAAAAAGAGGCTAACGAGAGTCACAAAGTTTAGAATAGAAGAGGTCATGCGGTTGATGAGTTAGCAAGCAATAGATGTGATAAAATGTCAATAAAGCTTGAGAACCTAAATTTGAAATATAAGAGAACGAGCGATCTCAAAGAGATGACAATTTTTGCATTCAGTTACTCCCTTTTGTTGGGGGGTATACGCACATGAGGTTTGATGAATGATACCAAACTCAGCACATAGATGAGTAAACACATGTCTCGTGTATTCACGAGCATTGTTTGTTCGAAGAGTTTTAAGCGTGTTGGAAAACTGGGTACGGGTTTTAGTGATTAAAGCACAAAACACGCGAGCGATCATGAAGTAAATATAACCAAGTCATGCGAGAGTAATCATCAATAAAAGTAAGAAAGTAACGATAGTCAGAAATACTTGTTGTTTTATAATGTCCCCAAATATCAGAATGAACTAAAACAAAATGAGCATTTCTCCGAGTATAATGGGGAGAAAAAGCAGAACGGTGTTGTTTGTCGAAGATACATGACTCGTAGGTAAAGTTTTTGAGTGATAAAGCTGAAAGAGCTTTCTTAAGAATTGAGACAAGGGCATGTCCTAGACATCGATGCCACTTAACAATGCTAACAGAGGATAGAATTGAGGGAGGGATGTCTAGAGTGTAGAGCTCATTCGACAATTGCCCTTTACCAATGATAGTGTGCGTTCGTCGATCCTGCACAACAGAAGAGGGGATGGAAAATTTACATCGCAATCAAGGTCTCGAATTAGATGATTAATTGAGAGAAGATTGAAGGGAAAACTCGAACATGAAGAACCGAACAAAGAGAAATTGAGGGAGCAAGGGACACGCCCGCCGATCCAGAAATCAGGGTGGTGTCGTCATTGGCCATAGTGATGTACTTGGGGCGCTTAGAGTCCAAGTATTGAGGAGGTTGCTTCAGAGTAATATAGCGAGTTGCTCCGGAATCCATAATCCAGGTTAGACTATGGGAGAGACAGGATATGCCTTCATTGGAGATAAACACAGTAAAGCCAGAGAAGGGCTAATCATCCCCTGAAGTTGCTGGAGCTGGGCGCGCAAGACATCAATGTCTGTTTGAGTGTTGCTCAGAGCATTGACGACAATAGAGGCATGCGAGTGCAATGACACACCGTGCTTACAATAACATATGGGCCTCGAGATGACCATCCCTGCCGCAGTAGGTAACGAGCTCTGCGATCGGAAGAGGGCATCGACTAGAAGAAGGTAGCGACCAAGAGAGTACCGAAAATGGGCGATCAGAGGTGCGACGAGAAGAATGAGCGCGATTATAGGGACCAGCGGCCTGAAGGAGCTTAGCAACCGAGAGATCGCGGGAGAGCTCACGACGAACAATGCGGTTACGAAGGAGAGGTCGTGACAAACATCAGGCAGGTGAGGTCCAATTGGCAGCGGAGAATAACTATAAAACTGAAGACGGTGGGGCATTTGTTGTTGAGATCGGAGCTAGAGAGGGAAGGCGAACTGATATCTCCAGACAGCACAAGCAGGTGGGAGAGCGGACGATCAGACCAGGAGATCGGAAAGAAAAGATTTTTTAAGGATTTGTTTGTCTCTGGTACCATGCGGAAAACACGGAAATGAGTAAAAAAAACAAATTTTTTTATTAATTTCTCACACTTTTTTACATACAAAAATTTGTATACTTATATACAGTCGTGTACAAAAAGCCCGATCGGGCCCGGGCTTCTGCGAAACCGGGCTCGGCCCGAGCTCTATTTGCGCCGGGCCGGGCCGGGCTCAGGCTCCCTCCAAAAGAGGGGGCCCGTTTAGGCCCTTCAGGCCGGGCCGGGCCCGGGCTGGTCCCGGGCCGGCCTGAATTAAAAAAGGCGGGATAAAATCCCGCCTAAATTGGCGGGATTTTATCCCGCCGCTCGCCTAATCATAGGCGGGATTAATCACGCCTATGATGAGGCGGGATTAATCCCGCCTGATCTGATCAGGCAGGATTAATGCCGCCCGATCATCAGGCAGGATTAATCCCGCCTGATCTCCCTCCTGATCTGGCGGGATTGGGATTAATCCCGCCTGATCAGGCGGGATTAATCGCGCTTGGCGCCTGGCGGGATTAAAATCCCGCCAGGCTTTCGCTTAGCCCGGTGCTTGGCTCAAGGCTAGCCCGGCGCCCGGGCTTTGCTCGGCTCGGCCCGGGCCGGACAACCAGCCAAAATGAGGGCCCGGTAAGGGCCCAAGCCTGGCCCTGGCCCGGGCCGGGCCTAGTCGGGCTTTTGCCGTGCCGGGCCCGGGCTTTTTGCCCACGAATGCTTATATAGGAAGAGAGAAAAAACAATAATCTCATTCTAAGATGTGAAACTAATTCCTATAGAAGTAGTGGGCTCTAGTTGGGCCTTGTTATGAGCTTTCATTCATATTTTATTCAACAATATGTATTGTTTTTTTTATTTGGGTTTATATTTAGTGTTTTAGGACACCAAATGTAACGACCAATCCTAGTCGTTCACGTCGGGTACCCAACCGCTCCTCTCATTATAAAGAGGGGCGGATGCTTTCATTTCCTTTTATGGTTTATTTTGTAAGCAAATCCAGAATCGCCAATCATTTGTGGTGAGACGCCGCGAGACCCCGATGTGTGATTTTCCGGTTAATTTCAGTTAATTTCTCCCGTTTCCAACTCTCTGTTTTCTCCCACACAATTTCTCCCACATGTTTCCATCTCTCCGTTTTCTCCCTTTCCACATCTTTGTTGAGCTTTGTAAAATCAACGCACATTTTCTATTTATTATTGGACTTCTTCACCATCACAACATTTGATACCCACTCGTGGTATTAAATTTCCTTGATGAAATTTGCTTTAAGGAATTTATTAATTTCTTCTCATATTAGCTCTGCTAGTGTAGTCGCTACCGCCTGCTTTTTCTTCTCATATTAGTCGTTGTCTAGGCGAAGATATCGAGATTGCCAAAATGGCACTCAATTAGTGACTTCTTACTTTTGCCTCAAGCTCATCATTGATTGAAGGACTTTATCCCCGGTGGTCCCCACCAGATCATTCTAGATCATTTGTGCAACTTGCAGATGAGATCCTGAATTGAGTGTTCGCTAGGGCTCGGTTGTCATTGTTGAGTTCTCGTGAGTGCATTCATTTTTTCAGATACATCTTCCCCAACCATTGTAACACATTCATCAACAACTAGAGATCTAAAGGACGTGAGTTTGTTTTCTTGGAGAAAAAAGTGTCTGAGTCCCACTATTCACGCTAAAGGAAAGAAATTGGGGGTACTGTCGGTCGAATGTTACTCTGTGTCACGAATGGTCAGGTGTAAAATACTCGGGGATGATGAGACAAGACTTCGCACAACGCAAACCTTTAGTTGTACGTGATATTAAGGGTTCAGTTACAACTTTGAGCTCATGTGCACTATGCCAGTTCGGAGGGTCAGATGCAAGTGTCCTCTAAAGTTCCTACTTGAGGTCAATTACTTGAAGAAGAGGCTGCCCGACCGATCAAATGAAGAAAAGAAGCTATGTACAAATAGGGCTCATGGGAGCCTAAAGATGTCGGCAAATAAGATAAGATCTCTTGCGTGAACAAAGAGAGATGCCCCGAGAACAGTGGAGTTTATACGAACGCATCAAAGAGTTGATGAGAACTATGAAATTCTAAGGTCAACAGGCCTTTGAGGCGTTGTGCGAGTGCTTGTGGGAGTCCTGATTTCCGGCCTGCTTTAGGGGAGATGTCGCGAGTACACATGGTGAGGGCAAGAACCACTTTAAAATCATGGAAAAGTATGGTCGGTATACTCTAGTAGATAATTATAGTGATAGCGCAAAGAGATATATTTTGTGCAATTAGATAGTAATAGTTGAATATACGCGTCATACGCGTTTTTAGTTCAAGTTTTATTTTTCCCGCTATTTATCTCACATGATATGTCACATGAATGTTGTCTTATATATATGTATGATAGGCCCAATTTAGGGCAACATATTATTTCTTTCCTCCTTTCTATTTGGTATTAGAGGGAAGAATCTCACTGACCTCCGATCCCGCCCAAGCACGATACCGCCTCCGCTGATCCGCAGGTTGACGCGCCTTCACCGCCGATCACGGGTTTCTCCCGTGGGTTGCGAATTCCTCATCGCCCTTCGCGCTCCCGCCGCCTACCGCGACTACCGCGCCACCTCGCCTAGGGCTCCCGTCGCCTAGAGCCGCTCCTCCAGCGCCTCTCTCCTCTTCGGCGGCTTCCCCTCTTTCTTCTCCAGCGGCCCTCCTTCAGCAGCCTTTCTTCGCCCGGTTTTTCGGGGCGATTTTTTGTCTCCGGCCGTTTTGTCCTCCATGGGGGCTGCCAGAGACATCGCGGTCACATCCTTCGATGTCCTCTCCGACGACACGATCTAAGGACACTTGTAGGATGTGGTTTCTTCCGATTTGAGATTTTTTTGCCTTGCTTTTTTTTGTTCAGCTTGTCATCGATGGAGGATTCCTCTAAAATCTCCTCGTCTCCTCCGACTAGTGTCCTCCACAGTCCCCCTGCAGATCCTCCTCGGAGCCACAACCAATTTGTCTCTTTGAAGATCACTACCGTTGCCTTGGATGACACAAATTATCTGGAATGGTTCAGGGAAGCACAACATGCTATTCGAAGTCACCAGCTCTACGGGCATATTGATGGTACCACTGTTGAGTCACCACGTACCGATCCCTTATGGAGAAAATGAGATGCAGACAATTCCTTAGTTGTCTCGTTGTTACTTCACTCTATGTCCCCTCAGGTGTACCACAGTTACTAGCTTCTGGATTCGGCTTATGAAATTTGGTAAATGACCCGTGACACCTACTCTCAGGCAGACAGTTCGACCCAGATTTATGAGCTCACTTGGCGTGTCTTGGAGCTGAAGCAAGGAACCATGACCGTCTCAGCCTATTATGAGTTTGAACGCCTTTATCAGGAACTGGATTACTTCAACACTTTTACCGCCGCTTGCACTTCCGATGCGCAGGCTCTTCAGAAGGACAAAGACCGCTTTTGGGTTCACG
Organism: Platanthera guangdongensis; assembly: GCA_039583875.1. Lineage (NCBI taxonomy): Eukaryota > Viridiplantae > Streptophyta > Magnoliopsida > Asparagales > Orchidaceae > Platanthera > Platanthera guangdongensis. The sequence continues at coordinate 1,434,882 of CM077149.1, read as the reverse complement.
TTTTTCTTATGGGACTCAACATGGAGTTTGATGCGGTTCGCCCGCATGTACTACACCGTGAGCCTCTTCCCTCTCTTCAAGAGGCCTTCAGTATGCTCCTCAGTGATGAGAATCGTCGCCGCTCTCTTGGTTCCTCTACTGACCAATCTGCTCTTGCTGGGATTTCTCGATGATCTCCTCCTATATGCAGCCACTGTGGGAAGAAAGGCCATATGGAGGACATCTTGCTCCCGCTGGTCGCGGTTTTGGTGCTCGTGGGAGAGGTGGTCACCATGGGGGTGGCCGTCAAGCTGGTGCCCAGACTTAGTATTCTGCTCATTCGACTGAGGTTTATGAGGACAACTCTGGGGGCATTTCTGTCATGGAGTTAGAGGCCTTTCGCCGTATGCTGCGTTCCCAGTTTGTCTCCGCATCGGCTGATTCCACTGATGCGCTTGTTACTTCAGGTATCTCCAGTGCTCATGCTGTGTCTTCATCCACGTCCGAGTGGATCATAGATTCGGGTGCGTCAGATCACATGACTGGTTCCGCCTTAGGTTTTACCTCCTATACTCCTCTCTCTGGTCGTTATAAGGTCATTGTTGCTAATGGTTCTCTCTCTTCTATCGCTGGCAAAGGAACTGCTACATGTTCTCCTGACCTATCACTTTCCTCTGTTTTACATATTCCTTCTCTTCCTTGCAATCTTCTCTCCATCAGCCACTTAACTACTTCTTTAAATTACTCAGTAATCTTTTACCTTGATGTTTGTGTATTTCAAGATCTGGATATGAAGCGGACACTTGATAGTGGTAGGAACGTTGACGGACTGTACTTGCTGAACCAGTCGTTATCTTCCAGTGCTCTTTCCACCACCAGGGCATAACATTACATTACATCCGATGCTGGCATCTGCTTCTTGAACACTCTTCTCCTTAATATCTTACCAAACTTTTTTCTGCTTTCAGTTGTTTAATTAAATCGTTTACTTGTGACACATGTAAACACTCAAAACATGTTCGTCATAGTATCAATCATGTTTTTTCTCCTAGTTCTACTCCGTTTGGTGTTATACGTTCTAATGTTTGGGGTCTCTCCCCAGTGTGATCTTTATCTGGTTATAAATGTTTTGTTACCTTTATTGATTGTCATTCTCGTACTACTTGGTTATATTTATTAAAAAAAAAGTGTGATGTGCTTACTTGCTTTCAGTTCTTTCATCAAATGGTTGTGACTCATTCAACGACACAATTCGTGTGCTTCGTAGTGATAATGGTGGGGAATATGATGATCGAGGAGCGTTCGGTACCTATCTTGCCGAACATGACATTATTCACCAAACCACTTGTGTCCACACCTCTACTCAAAATACTGTTTTAGAACGAAAAAAATAGGCACTTGCTGGAGGTTGCGCGGTGTTTGTTAATTGTAATGCACCTTCCCAAGTCCTATTGGGGTGATGCGTTTCTGACTGCCGCTCATCTCATCAACCGTCTTTCGTCTCGCTCCATTTCCTATGATATTCCCCTCTACCGTTTAGCCAAGAACCACCTTGTCCGCACCTTTCACGCCGCCCTTCGCATCTTTGGCTCAGTCTGCTTTGTTCATGTTCATACTCCGCTTCGCGATAAACTGGATGCTCCCTCCCTCTGATGTGTCTTCGTTGGCTACTCTCATACCGCCAAAGGGTATAAGTGTTATCATCCTCCTACACATCTCTATTACTGTACTGTGGATGTTACTTTTCGTGAGGGGGAGTCCTACTTTGGTCCTTGTCAGGGGGAGACGAGTAGTAATAGTGATGTGACCATTGACTCTCCTCTCCCGATTGTTGCTTCGGCTCCTAGCTCACCTACTACTGCTTCCATACCTACCACCTCTATTCCTCCTACTACTGCTTCCATACCTACCACCACTATTCCTCCTATATTATATACATACTCTCGCAGACCTCGGACGACTGAGCAAGTACAGACCGTGGATGTACCAATGGTGCCGGTGTCTGTCTCCGCTCCAGATTTAGACGATGACCTCCATGTTCCCATTGCTCGTCTTAAAGGTAAAACGGGTGGCACCAAACACCCTATTGCCAACTACATCTCTTACTCTCACCTCTCTCAGGCTCACAAAGCTTTTATCTCATCTCTTTTCTCTATTGTGATTCCTAATACCTGACAGGAGGCTGTTCAGATACCTGAGTGGAAACATGCTATGAAAGAAGAGATGTGCCTTGGAGAAAAATGGAACATGGAGGCTTGCTCGTCTTCACCCTGGGAAGCGAACGGTTGGATCACGCTGGATCTTCTCTGTTAAGCAGAATCAAGATTGAGTGATGGAGCAGTATAAAGCTCGCTTGGCCGCTCAAGGGTATACCCAGACCCAAAGAATTGATTACCAAAAAACCTTTGCTCCTGTTGCAAAGATGAACTCTATTCGGGTGATCCTCTCTTGTGCTGCGTGTCGTGGGTGGGAGTTACAACATCTTGATGTTAAAAATGCATTCTTGCATGGTGACCTGGAAGAAGTCTACATGACTGTCCCTCTTGGCTTTACCAAAGAAGGGTCCAGTGGAAAGGTCTGTCGTCTGCAAAAACTTTCTATATGGCCTAAAACAGTCCCCTAGAGCTTGGTTTGGACGATTTAATAGGACCACCATGCTTCAACTGGGTTATACTCAAGGACAGGCTGATCATACTCTCTTTATCAAGCAAAGAGGAGCTCAGGCTTCGATTCTTATTGTTTACGTGGATGACATCATCATTACAGGAGATGATCTAGAGGAGATCGTACATTTGAAGAAACAGTTGGGCAAAGCTTTGAAGTCAAGGATCTGGGGAAGTTGAAATACTTCTTGGGAATTGAAGTAATGAGATCTCGTCGGGGGATATTCATCTCTCATAGAAAGTATACCTTTGACCTTCTGGAGGAAGCTGGGATGCTCGGGTGTGCTCCTGTGGATACTCCTATTGAGGCTAATCACAAGATTGATGTTGATACTAGTGAAGAGAAAGTGGATGGTTCAAGGTACCAACGACTGGTTGGGAGGCTCATATATCTATCTCATACTCGCCCCGATATTACGTATGTCATTGGTGTCCTAATTAGATTCATGCACTCTCCTACAATTCACCATCAGCAGGCAGCGTATCAGGTGTTGAGATACCTCAAGAAGTCTCCGGGTCGTTGCAAGACAACCTCTGGAGATTGAAATGTATACAAATGCTGATTAGGCTGGTAGTCAAGGCGATGAAAAGTCAATTACCGGGTATTGCTCATTTGTAGGCGGCAACCTTGTTTCATGGAAGTGCAAGAAACAGAATGTTGTGGCCCGCTCGAGTGCTGAAGCAGAATATAGGGCTATGGCGCAGAGTATGTGAATGGTTGTGGTTGAAGACAATTCTCCAAGATATGGGTCTCCAGGTGAACAAACCAGCTACTATCTACTGCGACAACAAAGCGGCCATCAGTACTGCTCACAATCTGGTGCAACACGACAGGACGAAGCATGTTGAAGTTGACAGACACTTCATCAAAGATCACTTTGACAAGAGAAATATATGCACTCCGTTCGTGAACTCACATGACCAACTAGCTGACGTCTTCACCAACGGGTTGAGCAGTGACAACTTCATGAACAATACAATCAAGTTGAGAATGATCAATATATATTCTCAAATTGACGGGGAGAGTTGAATATACACGTCATACACATTTTTAGTTCAAGTTTTATTTTTTCCGCTATTTATCTCACGTGATATGTCACGTGAATGTTGTCTTATATATATGTATGCTATACCCAATTTAGGGCAACAGATTATTTCTTTCCTCCTTTCTACTGTAATATCATGAAAATCAAGACTCCCCCTTACTATTTTCTCCTCCTTAATAATATAGTCGACTAACAGGACAGTTCATGATATAAATCAATTTCTCAATAGTTCAATTTCTTCTCTACCTTTGTTATTAATAAAAAAAATAACAACACTATGTAAATGTTAGACATTAGAGGGATGTGAAAACTGCACAGTACATTTGAATTATTATGAGGCTTGAATACATAGGAGATAGGGCCAATGCTATGTGATTATTGAGATGATCATATGTGTATTAAATCTTGCACGAGTGACTATTAGAGTCTTAATTAAAAAAAACTCAGCAATTAATAGATGTATATGACGGAAGGTTAATGTTAACATCAAGAAATGTGAGTGTACTAGATGTACCAAAGAGAAATTTGTAAATAATATTTAGTTGATCGCAAAAGATCACGAAGATTCATACCTAAAGTGCTCACACATCACAATGCCTATGAGGGCTCGTCAGGAGTAGTGCTTGAGGGATGTCTTAATTTATTTGATTTTTTTTTTAATTTTTGTAAGGTTGCGGTGGGACTCCGAATCTCTTAAAGTTTGTCCATATAAATAAATACAATTTCACTTGTATATGAATCAGCATGTACATTTATTTTAAAACTCGCATCTTTGGTAGTATTAAAGATGTCCAAAGATCTCTTGGAAGCAATCAGCTGGATTTTTAATGATTTATCCGTGCAAGAAGATGAGTGTCATATTCTTACATAAACAAGTAAACACCACTTTTGAATTGTAGTGACAAAACAAAAGGTGTTATATGTGCGACATATAGCTTCAAATAGGACAAGCACACAAACACAATGTCACACTTCTCACACCCACATATAACATGAAGATTTAAGTTAATATGTAGTTAAATATGAAATTAAATAAGAAAGCATGATTAAAGATAAAATGCAAATCACGAAATATAATCACGAATTGATTTGGTGAACGATACACATATATGGTAAATTATGTACATTTGAAGTGCATAAGGTATAATGACAGTTTGTTTTAGTATATGGTTTATAATTTTATGTGTATTTGATTTCGTAGAAGCAACAAAAACATGGAACAGAAAAACAAAATTCAACCGGAAAGTAAATTTTATTTATTTTCAGTTTTGTAGTTTTTTTGTTTAACTGTGAAAATGAATGAAAACACAAAGAAAACACATCTTTGAGTTCCATTGATTTTGTAAAACACAATGTTGGAGAAATTAGTATTTTATTATTTGAGTTTATTCGTATGTGAGTGGGTTTAGTCCCACACCGTGTGTCAAGAGTTATGAGTTTATGTAATCTCCTATATACAGACCCCTATGTGGATGAGTAAATCAAGCTAATGTTTTCTCTTCTAATACTTCCAACATGGTATCAAAGCCTTAGGGTTCTCACGTCAATCCCGCTCCTGCTCGGCGATTTCGCCTTCGCCTCCTGCTCGCGATTCCGCTTCCGCTCCTCGCTCGCGATCCCACTTCCGCTCCCGGCTCGCGATCCCGCTTCCGCTCTCTCCGCGCCTCCTCCTCTCTCTTCCGTGCCTTCTCCTGTCCTCTAGGACGCCGTCTCATGGGTTCTTGATTCCCTCATTTTCGGCGCTCTCTCTCCTGTTTTCTTCTTCCTTCGATTTCTATTCGACATGTGGGTTCTTCCCCTCCTTCTATGAGGGCTACTCTTATCTTACGACATACGTTGTGATCTCTTTGTGTGCCCTCAATTTTTATTTGGGGTCTTCTATAGTTGGGAGTGACTCCTCTACAAATATGTCTTCTGGTGGATCTAGCCGTGTCCTCCTCCGGCCTCCGTTGGATCTAACCGTGTAAATCTTGAACATGACACCCCCAAATCACTACTATGAAATTAGATGGTTCCAACTACCTTCCTTGGGCACACTCTATCATCCTTGCCCTCAATTGTCGCCGGTTGTTTTGCTATATCAGTGGCACGATGATGACACCTTCTTCTTATTCTTCAGAGTAGCCTCAATGAGAGTCCGAGAACTCCTTTGTGATGTCTCGGCTGCTTAACTCTATGCTGGAGCCCATCACTCAGAATTATGTATTCTTGAATACTACTGCAGATATCTGGAAGCGCGCAGAGGCCACCTAGTCATACCGTCGAAATGCGGCTCAGATCTACCAACTTTGACGCAAGATATTCCTCCTGCGACATGGTGATCGACCCCCATCTGCCTACTACTCAGAATTCACCCACTCTATCAGGAGTATGATCATTTTGATTCTTTGACCCTCGTGTCTCCGGAAGATGAGGTGCTGGTGAGAGCACAAGAGGAACAGAATTGCATCTTTGAATTTCTTCATGGCTTATATCAGGATTTTGATGCTCTCCTCTTCCTTCATTACCAGAAGTATACAACCTTGTACAGTAGGAATTCGATCGCCGACAGACCTTCCCGACTCTGCCACTGAGGGATCTGCTCTTGTCACTCTTTCTCACCACGGGGTCTGTCCTGCTAGTGACACTAGATAAAAGCCTATAGAGAAAGATCACCTTGTGTGTGACTATTGCGACGGTCTTGCTCCTCGTGGTGGACATGGCTCTGGTCGCTCCCAGAATAGATCATCCCTGTCTAGATATGCACACTTGTCTGATGCTGTGGAGGATACCTCTATTCATCACTCTCTAGATTCCAACGCGACAGTCCCCACGCTCTTCGCTAAAGAAATTATGGCTTTTCGCCAGTTGATGCATGGCTCTCCTGCTGAGCAGGCCAGTTCTTCCTCCTCTTCATGCGCCCACCAGAGCCCTCCAAGTGCTCATTATGCTTCCACTTACCTGTCCTCACAATGAATTATTGATTCTGGAGCCACTGATCATATGGTTGGGTTAGCCACAAGTTTTGTGTCCTACACCCCTCTGTCTGGGAGAGGCAAAGTGAGCATTGCTGATGGATCATTATCTCTCATTGTTGGGAAAGGATCCATTCCATGCTCCTCTCTTACTCTCCCTTTTGTCCTTCATGTTACAGCTTTCACTCACAATCTTCTGTCTATTAGTCATTTGACTAACTCTATGAACTGTTCTGTAACTTTTTTCCTACCTCTTGTGTTTTTCAGAACCTGAGGACGAGGGTCAGTGATTGACTCTGGTAGACTATTCAATGGTCTCTATGTGTTCGACCCCTTATCCTCCACTTCATACAGCCTTACTCCTCCTCTAAAAGCTTTTCATGCAGATCGTCCGTCCAATTTGGATTCCTGGCATTGGCGCCTTGGACATTCTCCTATCGCTACTATGAAGTTTTTGCTTCTTACTATTTCTCCTACTTTGTTTAGTGTTTTTCATTGTGATGTATGTGAACTCGCTAAACATTGTCGTAGTTCCCTTGCTCTTATTCATACTGATGTTTGTGGCGCCAGTCCTACATCTATTTTTGGTTGCTCATGGTTTGTTTCTTTTATTGATTGTTAATCTAGTTGTACTTGGGTATATTTGATGAAACATAAAAGTGACATGTTTCCTCTCTTTCAACGCCCTCATAAGATGGACACTACTCGATTTGGTGCTATCATTAATATCTTGCACAGTGACAATAACCGTGAGTATATTGACTTCCGCTTTGAGAAATATCTCAGTGATCTTGACATCATACATCAAACATCTTATGTTTACACCCCAGCTCAGAATGGGGTAGCTGAGCTCCTGAACTGACACCTCTTTGAGTTTGCCAGATGCTTCCTTCTCCGAATGAATCTCCCTAAATATTATTAGGGTGATGTTGTTCTCATTGCTTCCTACCTTATCAATCGTCTTATTATTCGTGTCCTTGGATTTCATACTCCTCTGACCACTCTAGGGGTTCGTCCCACTTCTCTCTCATCTCGTGTCTTTGGATGTGTGTGTTTTGTGCACGTCTATCCCAAGACCAAACTCGACCCCCGCACTTTGAGGTGTGTCTTCATTGGCTACTCTCCTACTCAAAAAGGCTATAAGTCCTTCCATCCCATCACTAAGCAAACATTTGTTACTATGAATCTCACCTTCCGAGAATCGAAAGCCTATTATGGGACCTCTCTTCAGAGGGAGACAATTACTAGGGAAGTGAGTTCCCCTCCTTCTATTCCTTTGTTTATTTCTCCTTCATTTTCACCATCTACATTCTCTTCTCCTTTCCCCAGTGATCTGGTGCTCCCTCCTATCCCTGAGGACCCGGTGATGCCTCCTCCTATCCCTAGTGATCTGGTGCTCCCTCCTATCCCCGGGGATCCGGTGATGCCTCCTCCATTGCAGGTTTACACACAACGTAGGAGGGGCACGAACACACAGGCCTTGCCCTCACTACCTGGGTCTTCACTTGAACCATCTTCAGGTACCGACAGGGGAAATTATTCTTCAACCCAGCATCCTCTTTCTCACTTTGTTACATATGACTCTTTGTCTCCTTCTCATAGAGCATTTGTCATCACCTTATCTTCCATATCTATTCCTCATTCTTGGCAGGAAGTTCTTGAGCATAGTGAATGGAAGACATTCATGTTGGAGGAAATGGTGGCCCTTGACAATAATCATACTTGGGTTCTTGTCGATTTGCCTAAAGGAAAAACTATTGTGGGATGTAAATGAGTCTTCTCCGTGAAGCAAAACTCTCAAGATCTTGTTGAATGGTGCAAAGCTAGGTTGGTTACTAGAGGATATACCCAAACAACTGATATCGACTATCAAGAGACATTTGCTCCGATTGCTAAATGAATTCAATCAGAATTTTGCTTGCATGTTCCGTGTGTAAAGGATGGAGCCTCAGTCAGTTGGATGTGATGAACCCATTTCTTCACAGTGATCTTGCGGAGGAAGTTTACATGTCCCTTCCTCTTGGTGTTTTCCAAACAGGTCAACGGGAAAAGTTTGCAGGTTGAAGAAAGCCTTGTATGACTTGAAGCAGTCTCCACGTGCTTGGTTTGGGAGATTTCACGGGCAATGATGTCATTTGAATACAAATAGAGCAATGTCGATCACACCTTGTTTGTGAAGCACATAGACGACAAGTTTGCTGCTCTTATCATCTATGTAGATGATATAGTGATAACTGATGATGACACAGAGGAGATTGAACACTTAAATTCTAGGTTGGCTAAGAAATTTGAAGTGAATGACCTTGAGGCTCTCAAGTATTTTCTTGGCATAGAGATGACTAGATCCAGACATAAGATCTTTATATCACAGAGGAAGTACATTCTAGATCTGCTTCAGACAACTGGAATGATTGTATGCAGACTCGCTGACTCCCCAATTGAAGCCAATCACAGACTTGGTAGAGATGATGGAGAAGTTGTTGATGACATACCAGGTTTCCAACGCCTGCTGGGAAAACTTATCTATCTCTTCTATACTCATCCGAACATCTCTTATGTTGTGGGTGTCCTTAGCGAATACATGCACTCACCAAGATCACATCACCTTGATGCTGCATACAGAGTCCCGAGGTATCTCAATTCTCAAATCCTCTTCTGGTAAGGGCATACTGTTCTCACCCAACGAGGCATTAATAGTAAAAGTCTATACAGATGCGGACAGACAGGTTCAGTTGATGACCAAAGATCAACATCAGGATATTACTCTCTTGTTGGAGGCAATTTGGTGACCTGGAGAAACAAGAAACAACACGTGGTAGCCAGATCCAGTGCTGAGGCCGAATTTCGGGCAATGACACATGAGATATGTCAAGGGTTGTGGATTCAGTCGATTTGGAGGGACCTGAGTGTGGAATGCACGGGTCCAATCAGGCTCTATTGTGATAATAAAGCTGCTATCAGCATTGCCCACAATCCAGTCCAACATGATCGTACTAAACACGCGGAGATTGACAAACACTTTTTTAAAGAAAACGTAGTTTGGGGGATCGTGAGTACTCCCTTTGTTCCATCAAACCAGCAACTCGCAGATGTGCTTAATAAAGGTCTGAGTCGGTGCTCCGTTGACAGAGTATTAGGCAAGTTGGGAATGACAGACATCACACGCTCAACTTGAGGGGGACTGTTGGAGAACTTAGTATTTTATTTTTTGAGTTTACTAGTATGTGAGTGAGTTTAATCCCACACCGTGTGTCAAGAGTTTCGAGTCTATGTAATATCCTATATATAGGCCCCTATGTGGATGAGTAAATCAAGCTAATATTTTCTCTTCTAGTACTTCCAACACACAAAGAAAGCTTGCTTGCCTTTTGAAACCGTTCTCGATCAAGCGAGTTACTTGCTAAAATTTTGTAACTAATTACTATTAGTTAACATTTGTTAGATACATCTTTTACATGTTTGCATCATTATAGGGTTTAGTTGGGATTCTATGACACCTCACCTTATGGTTTCTGTAGTCTAGATTCACATATACACTACCTTACCCCACATCAGATTTGGTATCAGAGTTCAAGGTTTGGGTCACGTTTATGCTTCGTTGTGGCATGTTATTTAGATCATCCATAGTAGGTTCCAACATTACTAACAATCAGACGATTAGTTTGGATACAAACTTGTCACCTGTTGATTTCCAGAGATTCATTATAGATCGTTTCAATTAGCTAGACGCTCAGTTTGATGACCTTATGATGGGGATCAACCGCGGGATCGTGATCGATGGATGAGATCGGGCCACCACTCGTGGGATCCATTTTTGCATATTTGCATGGGAAGTATTGGTCAGATCGTCTATCCGAGGTCGCGAGCGCGCTCAGAGCATCGCTTTACTAATTATATGTATTTGTTTTTTTATTTGGACTTATATTTAATGTTTTATGACACCAGGCGTAACGACCAATCATAGTCGTTCACACCGGCTACCCAACCATTCTCTCTTGTTATAAATAGGGGCGGAGGCTTTCATTTTTATTCATTGCTTGTATTGTGAGAGAATCCAGACCAAATCATTCATGGTGCGACATCGCAAGACCCCGGGGTGCGACGTCTCGGTTCCTCTTTTTTCATTTTTTTCTTAATTCCCGTGAGCCCTAATCTTGAAATCACTTCAAAAACTGCAAGCCCCACCCCCTCTAAACACATAACATCCCGTCGTTTTCACGATACTAGCGCACTGAATCCCTCGCCGATCCAATTTCCTCCCTCCGTTCACCGCTAACTGCTCGAGCCACCCTCCCTGTGCGCCAACCGTCGTCTCCTGGCTTGTCCGTGGCTTCCTGGGGCGTGGGTTGTTTTTTCCAGTCCAGTACCGGCGGGATTCCTCTTTGGCTCCTGTTGTAGTCGCTCTACTCCTCACCAATTCAACCACACGTCCATCTCTTCTGTTAGCCTCCAGCCTCCCCAATTCACTTCCCCCTTCAGTTGATCCCCTCCCTCCCCCCCCCCCCTCCCTCCCTCCAACAACAACCTATAAATTCCTGCAGCCCAATCAGTGCAGGAAATGACATTTTCCTAATTGAAATAGTAAGCTCAAAACAATCCATGGTTCTATTCAGCACCCCCTACTTCTCCAACCACAGGCTGAGGTTCTCCTTATCATTTCTCTCGTGGATCCCACTTCCAGGAATTCTCTGTCATTCTCGTGAAGCCACCGTCGTACCTCCATTGGATCTTGATGCCTGTGCATATTAATATAATATGCTGTTTTAATTTTCAATGTTAAATATTGGAAGATATTATATGTTTGCTTGGGTATGGGGATTGCTAGTGCTTTTGTTTAATTACTTTTTAGTCTATAACACTTATTCGTGCAAATTGTGGTTGAAGATCCTCGTGTGAGGAAAACTTGTGATATTGTTCGTACGCTTGAAAATTATAGATTCACATTGTGTAAATATGCTTAACTCTTATAATTATATTTGCTAGCATTTGATTCCGGCTTATTTAAAACATGTACGTTTCATTTAGGTTGAGCTTGAATACTTTCATTCCGCACATCCACTTAGGTTTGCATTAGCGTCGACACAACCTTTCACAACTCGTCCCGCGTTACCTTAGGTATGAGGTTATTATAATGAATATGAGTATAAAAAATTTAGAGAATCCGAGAAGATCAGGTCTAACGACACCTCGTCCGAGAGAGGCCACTAAACACTATGTTGATCGTCTAGCAGAAGCCTGTGATGCTGCCGCTCCATTTGAACGTCATGCCATTAACATTCTCCCTCAGGGTTCCATCCCTCTTGTGAGAAGGGATCCCGAACATGCTTATGATCACCGCCCGAGGCATATTCTTCGTAGACCCCTATTCCAAGAGTATCATCAGCCTCAACAGTCGTTTTGTATTGTTCGTGACCCTCCCTCCTTAGGTTTTGACTACGGCTTGGTTGATTACTACAATGATTACTAAGAGTCTTATAAAGGAGGTCCTCTTGCTGAGGACGACATTATCGACTGCATTCGCGTGGATGCCCTTTCCTTTGACGGTCAGCTAGACCCGAAGTTTTTTTAGTGATTGGATCCAGAACATGAATTATTATTTTGACTAGTATGAGATGACAGATAGATGTCGTGTCCGATTTGACAAAATGGAATTGCAAGGGCAAGCCAAAATTTATTATACAAGTATAAAGCAAATGTTTCAGAGAGAGATATTACCACATCACTAGGTGTGTATATATAAATCGAAGGCTTAAAGAGAAATATCTCCTTGCCCCTATAGAAATCAACTTTTCGATTAATTATATGTCTTGCGGTAGGAAACTATCTTTGTGGCAGAGTATATGACACATTTTGATGAGCTCGTGGTAAGGAACAATATTTGTAAGGAAACAGTTGTAACTGCGTCCCATATTTGGGTAGGTTTTCGATTTGATTTTTGTAGGAAATTTATTACTCATCACTTTGAGATGATTGATCAAGTATATTGACTCTCCCTTAAATACAAGTAGTATCTGTACTCAGGTTTGAAGCAGGTCATCTCGTGACTCAATAGATCGACCTGTAGGAGGCTCCCCCCATGTTAGTACCACCATTACTACGCTTAGTCATGCCCTTGTTGACAAAATGTGCAAGACAGTCGTTACGGAAACCTCCAAGCCTGGGGAATCTATTGTTTTTAACGTTTTCTTAAAGGCCATATAACACCGCAGTACCCAACAAGGCATATTGTTATAGGTACGCCTTAGGTGTGCCATGACTCAAAGCTCACCAGGCTCAGGGGTATGCGTCTTCATGTGTTTTTTTGCACCTCTAGAGCATAAAATGGGTGCCTGAGCGAGATTTCTGTTATAATATTTTTTTCAAAAGAAAGTAAGAAATATTGTAATAACTCAACAACTTTTGAATGATTGAGTTTATGAAACATAATCGAGCATTCATCTTCAATATGATGTCAGTGACCACATTGATCTCATTTCTTAATAAATATAGATGATAATAATGAATGGTTGACGAGTATAATGTATGTAGTTCCTGATCAAGAAGGTGAATTGATGCTTGATGATGAACATTTAAAACAGGATGAGCTGTGTCTTGCCTTCGTGTGGCGCTAGCCCGCGCCTTAAATTTTTCTCCTTAGTTTTAGGACCTCTTTGCATTTTGGTGCGTCTTGAGCCTTGAGAAGCTATGCCTACAAGGAATCTACTGATTGACGAGGAGGCTGACCTTAGTTCTGATCTTATTGAGACCTCAGATGAGGAGATCATTGCGGCCCTAAGGAGCAGTCGGCAGAGCGACAACGATGAGCGATCTTTAAGGATGTGACTTATTAGTCATGCAGTGTACAACCTACTCGCAGATACTCAATGACACACCACCATTTTTTATGGTTATTTTCGCAGTGCGGGTGATGCATGCAAGCTCGCCATCAATAATGAGTGTTGCACTAGAAAGCACTGGTATGAGAACGGGTACCGAGTACGATACGTATCCGATACGACAGTGCGTCAAAATTTTAAAAACACGGGTGCGGGTATGACAAGATACGTTGTATTAAATATAATAAATATATATGTATATATCACAAATGCAATTATAAATTCTCAAAAAATAAATCATGAAACATAAATAATCAATTGAAGTACACGTCCACAACTAATGCAATATAACATGAAGTTATTAGACATAAAATATTCATAATCATTTCAAATTTAACAATGTTCATCACTCATTTTTTTCATCTCCCTACGTATTGTTGGAAAAAGAAGAAGAAGAGAAGAAAAAATAAGAAGAGGAAGGAGAATAGGAAGAAGAGGAAGAGGAAGAGGAAGAAGAGGAAGAAGAAATTACGAGTTACAACCTAAGGGATCTTTAGCGACAACAAAAACAGGAATGGCAGAGGAAACAAGAGCGACAACAGGAAACAAGAGCGACAACGGGAAATAGGAGCGGCCGCGGGATTTTTAACGGCATGCCGACAACGGGAGTAAGATCAACAGAGGCAGCGAGATCGACAACGGAAGCTTAGGCGGAAGTGGCAGCAGGTCGATGAAAAAATGAACAGAGGAAAACCTGAACCGTGATATTACTGGTATCCACGCGTATGGTGTGCGTACCCATGCCAAAAACGCACCTGGTATGGCCGTACGGGTACGAGTCTAATAATGGCGCATTCGTGCTTCATAGATATTCATCGCTAGTTGTATTTATGATTCACAAAAAATTTCTTCTAAAAGATAAGCACACGTCTTTTGTTTACTTTAGAAAAGCATACTCCCATCACAATCTGCAGAATGATCTGTCAAGTCCAAGTGTATCTACAGAGTAGAATAACATGTGTATCAGTCTAGTATCGGGTACGTATCGGCACCGGATACGTATCCGGTACGGGTACGTGGCCCCCAAGGAAGTGCCGGTGCTTCATAGGTGTTGCACCAATGTGTTGCCCAACAGGGCTTTGAGCATATGAAATTGAAGGCTGGGCCACATCCACACCCTTACTGAGATATTTGGGTTGACAAGACTTACATGTCTCCCAACGGTATCTTGTGTCGATTAGTCTTACATCTTTTGAAGATCTACTGTGTTGCGACGTCATCCTTATGGGCATAACTCATGTGTTTTTTGGTAGATCCTGACTTTATGATCGAGTCATCATTGTTTCAGCTAGTCAAACACTTGTGTATTTTACGATAATGACCATAAGATCACTCTCTCCCCTACCCAATTAGAGCATCGGTTCAAAGGTTGGGTAGAGGAATCTATGATTACGAGCTCCTCGAGATTGCTCTACATCTTGAGGCGTGAATTTCTGAGATAGTCGCGTGACATGTCTCTTTTATAAAGTGTCTTCCTCAAAGACTATTGAGGACACTACATAGTTATCACCAGTTCACCTGGATGTTCTTCACAAACGTGAGTTCTTTGACATCATACTGGATGAGCGCCCCGACGAGCTGTCACCCTTGTGGGATACCCAACATGCCATCAACCTTGTTCTAGTAGCTTCGCTGCCAAATCTTCCACATTATCATATGAATCCCAATGAGCACGTTCAACTAGAACGATAGATTGACGACCTTCTTAGTAAGAAATTCATCTGCGAGAGTATAAGCCTCTATGATGTTCCCATCCTTCTTACCTCTAAGAAGGATGACAAATGGCGCATGCACATTGATAGCAAGGATATTAATAAAATCATTGTGAAGTATCGCTTTTGTATCCTGGTACTTGATGACCTTTTAGACATGATGGGCGTTGCCTAGATCTTCTTGAAGAACTTTGCAGTTGGTACCATCAGATTCATCTTCGAGAAGGGGATGAGTGGAAGACCGCGTTTAAGATGAAGGATGGGCTCTATGAGTTTCTAGTTATACCATTCAGCCCGTCGAATGCCTCAAGCATATTCGAGGATCATGACCCAGGTTTTGCAGACTTATATGGACAAGTTTCTTGTATATTTTGATGGAATTCTGATATGTAGGCAGACCATTCTGTTCACCTTCTTCACATGAACCTCCTTTTTGGTATCATCCACAAGGAGCACTTATATGCCCTTTTCAAGAAATGCACATTTATGTTCCCTAAGATTCATTGTGTTCATTTAGGAGTATTTGTCGACCTTGACAAGGTAAAGTCCATTTTGAGTGTCTTATCCTTATGACCATACACGAGTCCCAAAGTTTTCATGAACTTGCAACATTCTAGAGGAGATTTGTAAAGATATTTAACAGGATTATGACTCCATTTATGATCCTCCTTTGTAAAAGGTGAATTACAATGGACCAAGGCAGCCACGTGGACATTCAAAGTGATTAATGAAAAATTGACTTATGCTCATGTGCTAAGACTCCCTTATTATAGCTTTCAAGAGGGAAAACAAGTGTTGTTTCGCTTTCTTGCGGAGAGGCTCCTCAAGGGGACACTAAGAAATTGAATGACAAGTGAATAGGGCCCTACACAGTTACACGAAGGTTCAGAGCAAATGCCTATGAGTTTGACATTCCTAAGAGCAAGTATTCACCTCGTATTCAATGTTAAGAATTGGACTTCTTATTTTGAGCCTTGCGAGTACATAGGTCACATTTTGACTCTACCCTTGATCTTCCCATTCCTCGGTCTCAATCCCACCCCTCAGGTACCTGCAGATTCCTTGGCATCATCAACGGTTCCACCGATACCGCCAAAAGTTCAAGCAACACTACCAACAGTCCTATCGGTACAGTCTTCGACACCTGGAAGTACTCGTTCTCCTATAACAAGCATTACATGTATTGTGGCTCATGAGTTTGTAGCCAATCCGTCCCACGGTAGACAAACACACACCAAGGTACCAAGTTCATTGGAGAGGATGTCGCTTCATTGATGATGCTTAGATGATGTTTGCAGAATTGGATCAGCTTACCATGGCTTACGTTCATACTGTGACCATCGTCATTCAACGAGCAGCTCGTCGTCCACTGGAGCCCGCACAACCCTATTTCCACGGAGGCGTTATTAGCTCGTCATATTGTGTGGATAATACGTTGAGATGCACCTCCATTTCTTCACTTGATAAACCAAAAGAATGGTTCAACATCTTTTGTGGGTGGAATACTACTGCAACACATTATACCACATTGATCTTAGAAAATACAATTCAATATTATGTTAGGGAGAGAATACCCGCGACTATTGTCGTATACCGGCAATTCAGCACTGGTAGATGGCATTGATCAAGCTCTCAAGGAGCGGGATTAAATCCTTGCAGAAGTTCAATTCGATAGGAGGGTCATTCTGATGATGTAGCTAATTGGGATGAGAACTGAATGCCACACCTTCGAGCTTGGTGACACGCTCATTGTGGAGGGGAGTGATCTTATGGATTGGTATTGTAGACACTCATCCATGAATAGAACTTCGAAGGAAGGCTCACCATCGAGGGACGTGACAGAAGAAAGAGGGAGGCTTGGAGACAATCAGAAGGGGGATAGCTTCTATTAAACTAACCGATAGCTTGGGTCTATCGGGCCTGCTGGTTTGCTTAGATACGAATCAGAGCGGGCAATAGGATTTACCGCCCATTCTGATGACTTGGGTACTATACCTGTGGCCGATACATGTAATGGTCCTATCGGCATGGGCAACGTACATTTCCTTTTTTTTGTAATAGCTAGCCCTGGGTATGAAATGAAATGGGTATCAAAAGTTTACCCGGCTGCTCCCAACCGAGAGCACCCCACCCAAACTGATCCCTCTCTCGCAAGCTTAGAGCCCAGGTATTTTCTCCTCTTTCTCTGCCCTTTCTTCACCCTAGTTTCCACAATTGAGATCCCTCGTAGCTCTCGGAGGAAGTACCATTCTGAACCATTCGATATGATCCTCCAACGATTGTGGACTCATTCATATACTCGAGAGTTCAGGACATAAACCTTTCCAAGAATCCAGGTAGTAGAACTCACCACATCTGATAAATTAATCGTTACTCACTTTGATTTCCCCTCGGCTTTGTGTTCAATTGCAACAAACACGTTCACGGGCTATGACATGACTGGGGATTGGAGGAGTGATCCATGGAAAATCAGTTGAATCCCCAGATTCTAGGAAAATAATTGAAAAAACACATGATTGATTGTTTCTCAATCTTGAAAGTCCAATTTGTTTATAATTGAGCTTAGAACTTGGGCATGTTTTCTTAATGTTCTTCCGGAGCAACCATACTTTATAACTTGGTGTAATTATTGGGCATCTCTTAGTGTAGATTCCATCTATTACTCTTCCGGTAAAAAGATTTCATATTCTGCAGCTTCCTATAATGTTTCTGACCATCCGAAGTTGCAATGCCAGCTCTGTGTGCACAAATCTCTTCTCAGCAGAGGGATTCAGTTGGTCAGCTGAAGACTGGGTGATGGTGCCAAGCATATTTTGCAAGGAAAAGGAGTGATATGGGAGTACTTTGGGTGATTATGTTGTCTGTAAAATCAGCCAGGAACATGAGTTGGAACCAGTTGTCTTGCGGGAACCCTCATGAGTTGAAGGGTGGGGATTTGATTGCTTGATGTCTAGAGAGGGAACTCATTAGTTGCATTGGATATGTGGAGGAGGAAGAGAGGGTGGAAGAGGATTTTGTCTCAGATTTGTATGCCTAGCCGGCCTTCTATTGGTGGAAAGAGGAGAGGGATTAAGAGGAGAGGAATTCAGACTCATTCATTCCTCACTCATACTAATCATCACTAGTCTATTTATAATTTCAAGGGTTTACACTAGAGTGCAAGAAGAGTTTAAATTATCCTAGTTATAGTGGAGGACTGTTATTGCATGAAACTGAAATCAAGGAGTCTCGCCTTTGGATGTAACCAAAGCACTATTTTAGCATCACATTTTGTTATCTGCTTCCTGCCTTATTCTAAATTATAAATTCTAATTCAAGATTTTTTTCTTTTGTTTAGATGGCTTCAAGATGGAGGTATTGATAAAGATGTGACACATAGAATCCAAGCGGGTTGGTTGAAGTGGAGAGGCGCGCCAGGGATCTTATGTGATCGTAAAGTACCACTAAAACTTAAGGGCAAGTTTTACCGTACTGCAATTAGACTCGCGATGCTCTATGATTCTGAGTGTTGGGCAGTGAATTGTGCACATGAGCAAAAAATGGGAGTTGCGGAGATGAGAATGCTTAGGTGGATGTGGGGACACACGATATTGGATAAATTAGGAATGAAAGTATCAGGGATAAGACAAGAGTAGCACCAATTTTAGAGAAGATGCGAGAAGCTCGTCTAAGATGGTTTGGACACGTACAAAGGAGACCATTAGAGGCACATGTTAGGCGTTGTGAGAGTCTAGTCACTATGCATGTTAGATGAGGGAGGGGTAGACCAATAAAGACTTGGGATGAAACTATAAAGAAAGACACGATGTACTTCGGCATTAGTGAGATTATGACAAAAGATAGGGCACAATGGCGACAAAGGATCCATATAGCCGACCCCACTATAGTGGGATAGAGGATTGAGTGTTGTTGTTTTGTTTAGATGGCTTCCTACAAAAATAATTTTATTAATTCCAGCTATTCTATTTAATTATTTTTTAATTCTGTACTAACTGAGATTAATAATTCTTATTATAATACTATACAATTATGTAAAATATTTATTTCCGTGTTTTAATCACTTGTATCGTAGCCATAGTAGCCGCGCTCATCACCACCATTTAATAGAAGGTTTCCACCAGTTATTAGTTTTATTCTGCATCACTAAAGCATGCCATGACGGCAAAACAGTGGCGCCGGGCGCAGCTATATATTTGAAAACTCGATTTGATAAGCCAATGCTTTTTTTCTCTTCTTCGCTTGAGTTCTTCAAAAACTGTATGCCAAAATGAAGTCAATGAACATTCAGGTACTGGTCTCTACAACAAACAGGAGATTTCTTGGCAGGATGGTGCATGAAGAAGTTCAGATCTACTTGGCTTTACCTTACACAGCTGCAGCATCGACAGTCTGGTAACTTACCATATGGCATTTACAGTATGAAAGATGATTCATTTAAGGACTTAAATCAATCAAATTTGTTTAAGTCATTTGATTTAACAGATTCTTTATCTGTGAATGGATAGATTAGTTGAAATTATTGTCATGCTTTAATAATATATATATATATATATATATATACACACACACACACACTCACGAGCTTCTTTGCACGGGCTACGCCCGTGCTCGAAGCCTTCGGCCGCATGCAGGCGGGCGAGCCCGCCTTCGCACGGGCTTCACCCGTGCTCAATGCGTCGCTGCGGGCTGCGCCCACTTATGAGCGGGCTGCGCCCTCCTATAAGCGGGCCGCGCACACACCCAAATTATTTTTTTCTCAAAACATATACATATGAGTACTTAAAATGACCGCAAAAAAATATGAAATACTATTACTATTTTTATTTTATAAAATTTTGCAAATTTTAATCTATAAAAATTAATTTCTCTCTCCATCTCTCTCTCTTTATCACTCCCCCTCTCTCTCTCCTTCTCTCTCCCTCCCCTCTCTCTCTCCTTCTCCCCCCTCTCTCTCCCAACTCTTCCCCCTCATGCTCTCTCTCATGATCCAATGACCAATATTCAATATTTGGTGTGCCTCCAAATATCTATATTCTCTTATATATATAAGATATAATAAAATTTATTTCAGTCGAATGCCACAACAGTCTTATATCAAATAGATACAATGTTTTGGGATTACGAAAGCCTAATTTCAGTGTTCATTAAGACATATTTTTGGTCATTTTGGTTTTGTGCTGAAAACCAAATGTTTTCGTTTCCTTCCGAAAGTGCCGCTCCCCAAAACAGACCTAGCGAGATCTGTTTTTGCGGTTTTTCAGAACAAGCGAAGTCGGAGAGGGAGACGCGACCGCAAAAGGTCTCGAGACGCCGGGCGATGCTGCAGCGAGGATAACAAGCTCATTTTGCTTCGTTCTACTTACATCGGCATGAACGCAAGGTGTCAACATGAATGCAAAATACCCTGTGGGTCGGCAGAGGGGAACACAGGGTGCGATATGATCATTGAAGGAAGCAGTAGCCGTCAGATTTGACGACGGGAGAGGCAATCAGAGGAAGATCTGAAATTTCTGATCCCTCCCAGGGGCCAAGCGCGCCATCGCCCCCGAGCTTGAGCAGTGTGGTGAAGTCTACAACGACGAGACTTTTTGTTGGCGTTAAAATTTGGTGCTTCTACAGGATCGAGTAGCTCTCCTGCAGTAACCAACTTTGATGTCAAAGCTGCTTGGTTTTCTCAATTATTTATGTTTTTTGTCTGCTAGATCCTCTCTGTAGAAGAGTTGAGTAAACCTTGTATATACTTCTTGAATATGAAATTACAAGTGAGTACAAATATATCGGGAGAGAGAGAGAAAGAGAAATCTCTATTATAAGATGTGAGACTAAACATCCTAGTTAAGAGGCTAAATGAGTATTTACTAATGGGCCTTTACATATATCATTCAACACTCCCCCGCAAGCTGGAGCGTACAAATTGTAGGCACCGAGCTTGGACAAGAATTGATAGTACATAGGTCGTGGTAAGGCCTTGGTGAGGATGTCAGCAACTTGCTCGGTAGCTGGAACATGCATTTACTCTATGTTCTTTAATTTAACCTTTTCTTGAATGAAATGACAATCAACCTCAATGTGCTTCGTCCGTTCATGAAAAACAAGATTTTTGGCAATGTGTATGACAGCCTGACTGTCGCAAAATAGGGTGGCCGGTGCGAAAAGCTTGACTCCTAAATCATCAAGGAGACCCTCAAGCCAAGTGAGCTCAGACACAACAACTGCCATTGAACAATACTCTGCCTCAGCGGATCAACGGGCAACAACACTTTGTTTCTTGCTACGCCATGTAATGAGATGTCCTCCAAAATAAGTGCAGTATCCACTTGTGGAACGTCGATCATCCAATGAACCAGCATAATCAACGTCACAATAAGCACTCAGAGATAAGGGAGACGAAGAGAGCTTGTATACAAGTCCTAATACATGAGTAGTCTTCAAGTATCGAAGAATGCGCTCAACTGTCTGGAGATGAGAGATACGTGGCTCATGCATGTATCAACTGACAATCCCAACAACAAATGATATATCAGGTCTTGTAACAATGAGATATATCAGTTTTCCCACAAGACGACGATGATGCTCTGGGTTTGGAAGGAGTAGATCAGAGTCTGAGGCATGAGCGCAGAGCCTGCGATTAATATTCATGGGAGTGTCGGCAGGCTTGCATCCAGAGTAGCCCACATCATGAAGCAAGTCGAGACAGTACTTCCTTTGAGATAACACCAGTCCATCAGGTCGCCCAGCCACCTCGAGATCAAGAAAGTAACAAAGGCTTCTTAGATCCTTTGTTTGAAACACAGTCGCCAGATGTTGTTTGATCATATATATTCCCGTAAGATCGTCTCCCGTAATCAGAATATCATCAACATATACCAAGAGAATCACTGTGCTTGTTGGATGATGCCGAGTGAATAATGAGAAGTCGGTTGAACTCTGAGTAAACCCAACAACACTAACAGTCTGACTAAATTTGTCAAACTATGCCTGAGGCGACTGTTTGAGACCATAAAGTGACTTCTTCAGACAACAGACAAGAGACTCCCCCGTGGTCTCAAAGCCGAGAGGTTGTTGCATATAGACGGTTTCCTGCAAATCATCATTAAGAAAAATATTTTTGACATTCAGTTGGTGCAACTGCCAGTGCCGATGAACAGCGAGGGAGATCAACACACAAACATTATTCCGTTTGGCAACTGGAGAAAAGGTCTCATCATAATCTTGACCGTGTTGTTGAGTTAAACCACGAGCCACCAGACGAGCTTTCAAACGTTGAACCACCCCATCTGGTCCGTGTTTGAGGGCAAACGCCCACTTAAAACCCACGCAAGTCTGTACAGAAGGAAGATGGGTAAGATCCCAAGTGTGATTTGCCCAAATAGCAGACATTTTCTCGTCCATAGCCGCTCGTCATCCCGGATGTTGGAGAGCCTCCTGCACAGAAGTAGGGATGGTAATAGAGGATAAAGAAAGAGCAAACTTGCGAAGTTCCGGAGAGAGACGGTGAAAGGAGACATAATTCGCCATTGGGTGAGCAGTAAAAGTAGTTGCCGGATCTGCAGGTTGCAAAATATCATCAGAGGAGGACATCTATCGTAGGGTAGTGGATGAAGGAGGATGACGAGTATACACACGAGTAATAGGTGGTTTGTGTGGAAGTGGCGTGATAAGAGGAGGTGAGTTTGGTGGGAGTGGTGTAGGAAGGAGAGGCGGAAGGTTAAAAGTAACAGGGACATCAGGCCGCGAAAGGAGTGATGGAGTGAGAAATCAATTGGTTGAGAATGATATGAATGGTCTTCAAGAAAGGTGACATCAGCAGAAGTAACAACCTTGCGATCTTTAGAAGAGAAGCATACATAACCCTTTTGAGTACGTGAGTAACCAACAAACATATATTTCGTGGCACGAGGAGCGAGCTTGTCTGTGGATGGGCCAAGATTATGAATATAACACACGCAACCAAACACGCGAAGGGTGATTGAAAAGGGAGGTGTGGAGGGAAAGAGAAGGTTGAAGGGAACCGCAAAGTTGAGAACAGAGGAAGACATACGGTTAATAAGAGAAATGCAGTAGGGACCGCAAAATTCTAATATTGCTTGGGAATATTCATTTGAAACATAAGAGAGCGGGTAACCTCAAGACGGTGTCGATTCTTGCGTTCAACAACGCCATTTTGTTGGGGGTATAGACACAGGAGGTTTGGTGGATGATTCCAAACTCAACACATAGGTTGTTAAACGCATGACTAGTGTATTCACGGGCATTGTCAGAACGAAGAGTTTTCATTGTAGTGGAGAACTGGTTGCGAGTTTCAGTGATAAAGGCACGAAAAACACCCGACAGTTCGGAGCGATCACGAAGGAGATAAAATCATGTCACTCGAGAGTAATCATCTACAAATGGAGCAAAGTAACGATAGCCAAAAACACTGGTGATTTTGTATCGTCTCCAGATATCAGAGTAAACAAGATCAAAAGGAGCAACACTCCGAGTGGGATGAGGTGAGAACGTAAACCGATGATGTTTTCCATAGATACAAGACTCACAAGTGAATTCTCGGATCGAGACATCAGGAAGAGCTTTGCAAAGTATGTTTGGAGGAGGGTGTCCAAGACGACGATGCCACTCAAGAGAGCTAACAGAGGACAAAACCGTCGGAGGAGAGGGGTCAAGGATGTAGTGACCATTCGACAGATGACCTTTTCCAATGATAGACTGCGTCTTGCAATCCTGCACAACACAATAGGTGGAGCAGAATGTTACGTAGCAATCAAGATCTTGAGTGAGACGACTAATAGAGAGAAGGTTGAAAGGAGAGCCCAAAACATGAAGAGCAGAGCGAAGAGTGATGGAGCGAGTAATGCGAATGTAGCGGAGCCAGAGACAGGAATGATGTCCCCACTTGCAACAGTAATAAACTTGGGATGCACCGAGTCCAAGTAGCGAGATGGTTGTCGTGAGGTAATATGGTGGGAGGCCCCTAAACCCAAGATCTAGGACGAACTATGGGCAAGACAGGAAAACACGCCACTAGAAATAGACACAACAGAGTTCGAAGAATGGTCGATCATCCCTTGAAGTTGCTGGATTTGGAGTCGCAAGTCGCCTATGTCATACGGAAGGCTTTGTGAAGTAGAATGGGCAGCCATGGGCAAAGAAGTCGCAGCGGCCGAGAAGCAATCTGTGCGGCAAAGCATAGGCGAAGTCGCAACGGCTAGTGACGACAAAGAGACTCGGGAAAGACCCAGCGACCAATTTGTAGCAAACCACAGGTGGCAAAGCAGGGCCAGGCCGCAGCGGGAATTAGAGCCCGCATGTAGGCAGGAGCAGCGGACTAGCGGGAAGACAAGCACACACAAGGTGGCCAGAGACAAGGCGTCCTGAAGACTGTTGCTAGAGGAAGAGCCGCGGCGACCAGAGATCAGCGGCTAGAGAAGTCGCAGCGACTACCCCCGGCGGACAGCAGGAGAGGATGCCAATGGATAGAGGAGCAAGCCCGCAGCAAGCGACAAGTCCCGCAGAAGCAGCGGATAGAGAACCAGATCCACAACGAATAGAGGAATAAGCCTGCAACAACGGGTAGAAAGCCAAAATAGAAGGCCAGTCCGCGCGACAAGCAGAGAAAGAAGAGAGGACGTTGGCTGAAAAGAAATCTGAAGACGACCGCGCGAGTCCGCAGGAGGACACTGCGAGTAGAGGAGAAATCGATAGGCCGCAACGAACAACAACGAGAAAACAAACGAGTAGATCATGCGATAAGTTTGGCAAGAGCAGTCCGCGAGAGAAGAGAAACAATCCGCGACAAGAAGAGGTCGAGCGGGTAAGAACAGTCCACGACTAGAAGAGGCCGCAACGGATAGAAACAGATCGCAATGGGAAGAAGCAGACCGCAGCGAATAGAAGTAGGCCGGCAATGCAGAAGTCGTAAGAGAGAAAGAGGAAGAGGTCGAGCGGTCAGGGGAAAGTGGGTCCCAGATGAATCCCTATATAAATGAGAGAGAGAGAAGAGATGGGAGGGAGGGAGAAGAACACCGAGCCCGCAGAAGGGGCTGCGGTAAAGAGAAAGGAGACCGCCCAACGGTGTGCGGTTAGGAAGCCGAAAAGTAGGAGGCGGACAGGAAACAAGCTGGCAGTCAGAAAAGGGATTATCCCCCGGGAGGATCAGTGAGCTCTGATACCATGTGGAAGAGTTGAGTAAATCTTGTATATACTTCTTGAATATGAAATTACAAGTGTGAGTACAAATATATAGGGAGAGAGAGAGAAATCCCTATTACAAGATGTGAGACTAAACATCTTAGTTAAGAGGCTAAATGAGCCTTTACTAATGGGCCTTTACATATATCATTCAACATTCTCTAACCTAGCTGTCTCTATCCGGAACTTGGTTTTCTATTCAAAAGAAGCTAGACGAGTAGGACATTGCATCTTTGCACGGAGGAAACCACAAAATCCTGGTCTATGCCTCCACCGTCTCCAACTTTCAAAATCCTGCATAAACAACAAAATCCTTGTCTAGGCTCCACCGTCTCCAACCTCCAAACGAACATAGGTTTTCGTTTTGACCCAAAACAAATCTGAAAACATCCTACAACCGAACATAAGTTTTTGTTTTGGCCCAAAACAAAAATGTATGTTTTTTTTCGTTTTGGACCAAAATGAAAACCTTTCAATGAAAACAGTGCAAACGAACGCAGCCTTGTGAAATACTAGATCCTGCTCCGTTGTTGATAGAGTGAATAGATCCGGTACTTTTAGGAATCTTTAAAAAAATTCATTGTGTAACACATCTTCAGTTCATGAAATCTTTCAAAAAACACTTTATTTTTGTCGAAGGAAATTCTCTCTCTCTCATCAAGTTAAGCATCTGGAACCATATCACATCTCGTCTGATTCCAAAGGTTGAATGATATCTTATTTTATGAAAATGTAATTATCTTGTGAATATATCAAGAGGATTATTAATTGAATGTCTAAAGTCACTATGTGCACATCAATACCCAATCCAATAATCTATATTTTTCCACCCTATAAAGCTGCTATGTGCACACCAATTCCCCCATTCTACGTCATCTATTCCTATTGTAGTTGCTTCTGCATCCTCCTTCATCGATTCCAACAAACTACGCATATGACTATCGGCTTTGCCGACGCAAGTGAGGTCATCAGCCCCGCCTGCTATGCAAGCGCAAGTTTTGCAGATTAATTTTGGTTTTAGTGTGCATATAACAAAATGGCATGTATATAAAATTTTGCGGTGTGCATAAATCATCGGTGTGCATGTAGTGGTTATAGGTGTGCATGTAACATTGTTCATGTATCAACTATTTTATTTAACTTTTCAGGAGGCATAAGAATACGAAATAGAGTTTAAGAAGCTACTTAGGCTCTGTTTGGGACAGCTTCAGCGGATGGAAAAGCTATATTCCATCCGCTGAAGCTGTTTTGAAAGTGTTCGGATTGACAACTCTATGAAAATCGCAGATCTGGAAATCACTTTTTGCCCTCTTTTTAGGAAGCTCCGGACCCCCCCCCCCCCCCCCCCCCACGTTTAGCTTCCTAAAATCACTTCTCCGTCTATTTCTCATTCCCGATCAAGGGGAGTCTCGCCCTTCTCGATCTCGACGGCATCCCAGATCCGCTGAGAAGAGCCTGTCTGCCTCCCTGCTCGCCGACAACGCCGTGTCTTCTCCTCTTCCAGATCCCCGCCGACGAAGTCCCTTCTCGTCCCTTCTCGTCTTCTCGTATACCTCCCTGCTCGTCGACGACGCCCTTTCGTCTCCTCTTCCAGATCCTCCGACGGCAGCCCGTGTGCCTCCCTGCTCGTCAACGACAGACCTCCATCTATCTTCCTGGTCCTCTAGCAGCAGCCCGTCCGCCTCCCTGCTCGCAGTCAACGCCTACTCCTTTCTCTGCTCACCTGTCTTCATTCTTCCGGGTCCTCCAAAGGATTTCCTCTCTGCGAGCTTTTCGAAGGTAAACAAGGTCCTCTCCCATGAATCTGCAAGTGCATCCCCACCTCCTTCGGAAATTTTTTACCCTGTGCCCTAATGTAGATCTTTTGGCCGATATGTTCTCCTGTTCTAGCCAAAATTTTAGTTCGATCTGTGAGTTTTTAAACCTACTTTTTCTGATTTCATTTTTTGTAGAAGTCAACATTTTTCATGTCAGATTTGTGGATTTTTTCTGTGCCTATTTGTAGCAATTAGTCATGGATTTTTCCCAAATAATGATTTCAGTAGCAACACTCATAATCCGTCGAAAAGAGTGATAAATCATCCAAACAGTTTGCAACTTTTGCAATACTGCTCCTCAAAAAGCTCTACATAAAAAGCTCTATTCCAACATCAGCTTTTCCATCCGCCAAAGCTGTCCCAAACAGAGCCTTAATAACCATCTTAATTCCCCTTTTATGACATATTTCCTTTTTCTCATGCCTTGTATGCTCTTTTTTGCTGGCAGTGTTTCGATGTTTATGTAGATTTATGTATGGTCGGAAACCAAAAGTAAGATTCAGTTCATTCTTTGGAAGAGATGGTGTCTTCTTCTGATGGCTGCAGGGTCTTGCAAGCAGGGTCAAGAAATACTACCACGAGTCAAGTGGTATTGCCTTTGTCCTTCGAAGCGGAGGTCGAGGGTTTGAATCCCCTTAACACAACCTGAAGGGTGAGTCGACGTTGTTGTATTTTCATTAATTGTGGGATATGATTGTTTCCTTGGCCTGGACTGAAATGTTTCCTTTCTGTTTTAGTGATTGATCTCTTATGTTTGTTGCTCTATTTTTTTCAAAAGTTATTGACATTTCCTGCTGTGGGCTTATCAACCTGAAGTTTTGATATATATATATATACACACACACACACACACACACACACACACACACACACACACACACATACATACATGCTTTTAAATTCCTTGGAATTTTTTGTGTTCTGTTTCTGTTGTATATGCCATGTAGAATTAGCTTTTCAATGCTTGGTGGTGATTCTTGTTGAGAATAGTCTCACTTTGAGAAAAAACAATGTAACATTGTGTTTTTAATATAGATCCTAGGGGAACTCCGCCTACAGACAATTAGTTTTAGGTTGGATGCTTAAATTATAGCTTGACACCTAAACATGTTGGATCTAACTTCCTGCTCCCGCGTCACTTAGTTTAGAAAAATTTACGTACTGGACGCGAAAGAGCTTACGCATGATGGGGCGTGTTTGGAATAATCAATCTCACATCGAAATATTGTGCCTTTGATGTGAATCTTGAGTATTTCCATATGCAATCAATGATGTTTATGTCGGATGCCTAGTCTAAGCATTCCTTTGTTTTTGTTTAATGAAAGAGAGCTGGATATGATTTTAAACATACTGTCAATGTTTAAAATCAGTTTATAGCGCGGGCATATGAATTTATTAGTTCGGGTAGAGAAGAATCGCCGCCATTTTAAACCCTGATCTTCCGTTAAGCACGTTGACGATGGAGATAAGCGAGCGGTGTTGTGCAATAAGATTTTCCTTCAGTTCTCACTCTCTGTAGGGAGTCTTATAAGAACAAATGAATGAGCTGCTTGAAAGCAATCAAAAAGCCAGATAATTTGTGTTTCAGAGCAATATGTAGAATCAATATTGTGAATATTTTTTGCTATTACTTATTAAATATAACAGCAAATTGATGGTCTAAGTGAAGTATGATACTCAAATGCAATACTTAGCTGGTCTGATGTGAGATCAAAATCATCTTCCCAACCTTGTGAATCCTTTCTCCCTGCCATGGATTCATCCTCCGAATCTCGAATTCAAAATCGACGACAATTCGGATGGCAGCGTGGCAGGCTCCAGAACACGATGTCAAAAGATAACCACATAGACTTTGATCGGACGGGCAGGATAATCTTCAAATATAATATGTATATTAATATTATTTTCGAATTTTGGCAGTAGAGCAACATTATAAGAATTCGGATTCGAGTGCCACTCGAGTCCGAATTTGAATTCAAAAAATGTGAATCTTAATCGAATTTTCACAAATTGATTCTTGAATTATTCACTAACTATTTGATTTGCGAACAATCCAACCTATAATACCACTCTTGATAACTTAGGGCTCAAAAATTCTGTTGAAAAATATATATCTCGACTGATTTAAACAAAAAATGAAGATTTTATTTGGGAATTGTTAATAGCAAATCAAAAATTGCTATAGTGATGCAACCTCCATTGCATCTTTGCGAATATTTATGTTATTGTTATTCCTTACATTTTTTGTGTATCACACATCTTGACGCACATTTATTTATTTATCGCGCTCGTTACGACGTCTTATTGGGGTGATTGTCCAATAAAATTCCTGAATAAAAAATTCATCATATTAAGTAGTACGTTAATTAAGACAAGCTAGACTTAACGCAAAACATCAAGATCAAGCAAGATATTTTAAATTAGGAAATATATTCAAATTAAAGCCTAAATAAGAAATTTTCCTTTATGTATGTGACCCTTTTTACGTCAGTCATATTCCACGTTTTGAAAGGACTACCCTTGTGTAATCTTGATGAGGTCATTCTAAATTTATAGAGAATTTGGGGTGTAAATAACCTCATCCGCATGATCCCTCACTAATTTGGTAGGATCATGAGTTTGACCGTCACACACGTAATCGTCACACGCGATCTACGCGCACCGTCCAATCCACCACCACGACCGGCCACCCACGCCGCCATCACCAGCGCCAGGCAGCCCAAGGCCGACCGCCGCGCTGGGGCCGCGCCGCAACAGCTCCTCCCCACGGCCGCGGGGTTCCGCCCACAAGGGGCGGCAAATGCCCGACAGCCCCTCCCGGCGGACGCATCCCGCGGCCTTTGGTGCGCCACCCGCAACGGGCGGCCGTGTCCGGCCGTCCCTCCCGCGGCCGCCTCCCTCGGCCGTGGGGTGCCACCCGCAAGGGGCGACCGTGTCCGTCCTTCCTTCCTGGTGACCTCCTCCCGCGGCCTCGGGGCGCCACCCGCAAGGATCAGTCGTGTTCGGTCTCCCCTTCCCGCGACCGCCTCCTACGACCCCAGGGCGCCGCCCGCAAGGGGGGGCCGTGCCAGGCTGCCCCTCCCCGCGGTTTCTCCTGTCATGGTCGGCCGTCCCGCCGGCCGCAGCTCCTCCTCTCCCCTCGCCAGGGACCGCCCGCCGGTGAGGTGGCCGCTCTATCGTAGCAAACCTTCCCCGCCGTCCGATCATTTCGCCGCGATCGCTGCCGTGCATTTTGTGGGTAACCACCCGCTAACCGTCATGATTAGTGGGGGGTTACCATTAATTAAAAAATGTTATGCATTTAGTAAATTATGCACATCATATACGCCCGAAACTTTATTAAATATGGTCTACAGAGAGTAATTGATGGTGGTTACGGTATGCGGATAGCCGCGTAACCACCGTAACCATCTCCCGGAGCTTATAAAAAGACCTCAGAACCCCATTTATTTCTAACTTTTCTTCCCATTTTTCTTCATCCTCAGGCCGGAGCCCTGCCAAAATCCTCCTACGAGCCTCCTCCACCTGCTGGGCCGCCCGAAAATTCGTCTAAGTCCACGACGTTCCCAAGAAGAAGACTTTCAGTGCGACATTCTACAAAGCCTCCTACGTGCGCATCGCTACTCAAGTCGTCGCCTATGCATCTTTGTGTGCTCCGTAACAAAGTTTGTTGAGCAGCATCCGGAAACGCTCCATCAGAGCATAGAGGAGTACCAGCTTCGTGAGGAGGCATGTCGCCCATCGAGTACTCTCATTCACTCATCTCACTGTTGTAACGAGGGTGGTCTATCACCCCCAGTTCTCCGTACAATCTGTAAACAACCGCCAATAGTGAAGTTGGACCAACACCATATCAGTCACGCGGTTTTTTTACCCATTTAAGGGTGTTTTACACATTAAAATTGTCTTGTGTGTTTCTGCTTATTCAGTGATTGTGTGCGCGCACAACCGCTCC
The DNA here is from genome assembly GCA_039583875.1 of Platanthera guangdongensis. Classification (NCBI taxonomy): domain Eukaryota; kingdom Viridiplantae; phylum Streptophyta; class Magnoliopsida; order Asparagales; family Orchidaceae; genus Platanthera; species Platanthera guangdongensis. Next base: position 1,403,693 of record CM077149.1, on the reverse strand, counting down.
ACGGGCTAAGGCGGCCTAGTTTAGTCCAGTCAACCAAGAGGGTTGAGTTGGCCGCAACAATTTGGCACCGTCTGTGGGAAGATGTTACCCCAAAGCCCGACGAAGCTTTCTAAAAACTTTGAAGACAGTGTTTGCTGCCAAACGACACTCGTGACTGGAATCAATGATGACAAGAAGTACTCACACAACTCAGGGATCAGTCCGGCAGGGACTGGATAATGTCGGGACCTCAAATTCCCTAATAAATGCACCATGACAAGAAGAAACGATTATCGCACCGTACAATGCGCTCACAGGAAGGATCACCCTCTTAGAGGAGTAGTAAACCAAAGCACTCGCGCTTCTCAGAGATCTGAGAATGGCCCAGACAGCCGTAGTGCCACCAACACTCGTTGAACAAGCTCCAACACCCGGAATCCCAGCTCCAGAAAATCATCCAGAGAAGAGCTCTGAAGAATACTCAGAAGCTGCAAGTACTTTGCACCCCGCCCATTTGGCTAGGATCACCAAAGCTGGGCAGCGACAACAACGCCAACTGGTGGCCTCCCCCAGAAGACCTATCAGAGAAGAGATTAGAGAATTTCTAGCAGAGGAATATGATAAGATCGGTCGAGGGAATACTGAAAGTCTTTAGTTTCAAAGGTAGCTAAACACCTAGGAGTGAATAGGTTTTTGGTCTTTTATAATTTTCCTTAACTTAGTGTGTTGTGAGTTAGCTTGGTTAGCTTGTGTTCAAGACAATCCACAAAAGCGCACACAATATTTATAGTGGTTCCCTAGATTATGGGTACGTCCACTGTCCCTCCCATCTTTCTAACAGTTTATTAGACAAGGATCTTCTCCAAATCTCGGCTCCTAAGAGCTTACAACACAGATCTTGTAGGATCTCTCAGTCTCCTCCAAGACCTACAGCTCGGGCGCACAGCCCTACAACTCAGTGATCAAAAGATCACCTACCTCAGGCTCAAAGACCCTACAACCCAGGCTTTGAGGATAGCCCTACAATCTCAGAGAGGATGTCTCTTCTACAACTCAGGCACAAAGGCCCTACCTCAGATCCAAAGCTGGATCCTACCTCAGATCAATAAATGATCCTACACTCAGAGAGAATGACTCTCCTACCTTAGGCAAAAGCCCTACCTTAGGTACATAGGCCCTACACTCAGATCCACACAAGGATCCTACCTTAGCCTTTATACAATAGGCCTACACTCAGATCCAAAGGATCCTACAACTCAGATCCAAGACTGGATCCTACAGAGTGAATGGTTTGTTGTTTGTGTTGATTTGACACCAAAGAAATTTCTCAGTGCCTGGCTTCCTGGATAGAGAAATACTCAGCCCTACTTCTTCTCAGCAATAAGAAATAAGATCTTCAGTTAACTGCTGCTTGTGCTGGAAGTGACTTAGAAACAAGTTCCTGATCTTGCTGATGAAGAGTGATGTGTTGACCGTTCTTTTTATTCTTCAATCAGCTAACCTTGACTGCAGAGATCAGATGACTCTGCTTTTTCTTTCTCAGAAATCTCTTCTGAACTTGCTGTAGCAGGTGAAGATCGCTACGGCTAACTTGCTGGAACTTTTAGAACAGCTGTGCGAACTTTTTTTCTTCAAGCTCGACAACAATGGCGAGGAAGAAGAAGTTCAACCGCTACTTTGCAGAATGAGCAAAACCCTAAAAGTTAATTTGTCTCAGCTGAACTTGTCCCTTTTATCTTCTGTCGATTAAAGACTCCTTGAGCCTCGGGACCCACAATAGTTGTTGGCTGCAACTTGCCTTTATAGGAGAAGACGTACAGTAGGCTTCCGACCTCATTTGTCGTGTTCTGCAGCTTTCTCGCAACTAATTTGAAATCTGTTGACTTTTGTTGACTTTTGCTGATGTCAACATCTGTGGACTTAGCCAATTTCTCAGATTCATTCTATGCATTCAGTGCGTTGAGTGAACCTTCATCACTCAACGCCTATAGACTTACTCAATTACTTCTGCACTGTCAGGCGTTGAGTGCGTCGAGTGAACCTTCATCACTCAACACCCCTGGACTTAGCTGCTTTTCTGAAAGTCTGCCATCTTGTTGAGGCGTTGAGTGAACTAGCTTCACTCAACGCTTCTGTACTTAGTCGCATCTTTCTTAATGAGCTGGCGTTGAGTGCGTTGAGTGAGTCTTCATCACTTAACGTATTTGGACTTAGACGAATTTTCCGTCTATTTCTTCTTAAGCTTTGACTGATAATTGCTTTATCGACACTTTCCACTTTGGGCGTTGAGTGAACTGACTTACTCAATGCTTCTGGACTTAGACAGATTTTTTGTCTGCTTCTTCAATGGCTTTGACTGATCTTGTTCTCACGATGCTTTCTGAACTTAGCGTAAAGTGAACTGACTTCACTCGACGCTTTTGGACTTAGCCAGAATTCTTGACAGATCATCAATGGCTTTGACTGTGTTAGCTCCACACGATGCTTTCGCTCTTCTAGCGTGTCACAACCTACATTTTCTCAGCATTAAAAGGTATATAAGAGTACGAGAGAATACGCACCGTGATGCCACACCGTACAGGGGATAACTACAGACGCTCAGGCACGACTCCAAACTCTACAATTTACATGAAATTCATAAGTTATTAAGAGGAAAACCAGTTTAAGTTTAAATAGTCGTATCCCTCGGCATAGTGGATCAACTAGTTCACGAGTAAAATATAGTTATATGCTGCTGAAATACTTTGATTAGATTGATTTAACATCTTACATGAGTATAAATATCCCCGAAGGACAACTCATGGCATGCAAGACTCTAGATTTATCATAAGTTCAGAAATAGTTTTTACATTAGCTAGAAAATAATATTTTAATTTTAGAAAAATGGCATGCATGAAATACTAGTAGTAATGTTTTTATAAGTTAAAATATCTAACATGCAACCTAACATAAAATATTCTCAAAGAGCAAGTAAAACAACCACAAATAGGTAAACTTAACATTTTAGCGAAATACTTAGCATTCCAAAAGAAAACCACCAGTTGGCATCAACAAACTGGCACGAACCCACTGAAAAGTATGTATGTCTATATTAACAAGGAAACAACCAAAAACTATTTCACAAAGGTGAGAAAAAACCTCTGCAATGCAGCAGTCCACTAGCAACACCAAACCTAGCCGCTCAACCGGCTACTGCCCTGAACCTGAGGCATTCAAAGAAAGAACACTTCTGCAAGAAACTACAAGTGGCAAACGAAGCTATTAGATAGCAATCAAATGAAAATAGAAGGGGTTACCAAACCCTAGTATACTGAATGCTGACAACCTCAACTAATAATCAACAAAAGAGACAAATGAGAAAAGTACTCATCAGTAAAGTGAGAAAAATGCACCAAGTGCGAGAAATTACCAAGCTTCGCTTAAACCTGCAGAAGCAAATGACCAACATATGCCAACACTATGGAAGGAAAGGAACTACACAGTTCTAAACTTGTGAATCATTAATACTGGTAAAATCACGGATCTGAGTCGGTGACCAAACTATCCAACCCGAACTAACAGACCCAAATGTCTCAAAGGCTCCACGGTGGCGGCCACAAGGTCCAACACACCTAAAACAGCCTGTAAACAGAGACCCAAATGTCTCATAAGCACCACAGTGGCGGCCATATGGTCCAACACACCTAAAATAGCCTGTAAACAGAGATCCAAATAAGACTACCACGTGCAATGATTAACGATACAACGTCCAATCGGCAGTCCTTTAACCACCGCAGATCTAGCTGTAAAATACAACCTAAAAACCCAGCAAAACCCATATACCAACGTCTAAACACATCTCATGACAAACAGGAGAAACATAACCAAAATAACCCCTAAGGATCAAACTCGACGAATCAGACAAAATCGGCGAAAAACTCCAAGTCCTGGCCAATTCAGCAAGTATACCCGACAAACTACAACGATACTCGACGAATTTTACACTATTCGGCAAAAAAGGACTAGTGATACTCGATGAATTCCTATGTTATACACCGAATTTTCCTTGGCAACTCTACGACACTCGACGAACGACGATACTCGATGAATTACCACTATACTCGGCGATTCGACCTATGATATTCGACGAATTAAATTACCCATCCCGACAATTCTCGATCGCTGATACGCGTCGAATTCTACTTAGGCTAGGTACCGATACTCACCGAATCCTCTAACGTCGATACTCGACAAAAATCCCTTAGGCTAGTCTACTATACCTGCCGAATCCCGACAGCTGTACTCGACGAATCACCATCCGATACCCGCCGGAAATCCCTTTGTCCGCTAAATTTAGTTTTCACGGTTTTGGCCGAAACCAAGCCCTAACCTAGGGGGTTCTTTTCATGATTCAACTACACTACTCCTACTCTCTAAGGGAGGAGGAAAAAGGGGAAGAACATGAACTAAAAATGGACATGCAAGCAGAGAAATTCCACTTGCCTTGAAACTTCGAAGTAATGCCGCTTGCTCGCACCGAGACAAGGATCAGCCATAAGAAGGCCCTAACAACGTTTCCTGAAACTTTTGGAGGGGAAAAGGAGTCAAAACCTCAAACCCTAACACACAAAAATCGGAGAAATGAGGGAAATTTACCACGATCGCGTAGCCATCATCGAGAGCTTTCTGAATCTCTAATCTATTGACGAAACCGACCACCAGATCTCCGGAAATCGCCTGCCGAACGCACGCCCTATCTGTCGCTCGTCCTCTTTCGCGAAAATTCCGACGTCGGGTTTAAGGAAGAAGATGAATATTAGGGTTCGGTCACATCAATCTATTTATACTTATATATATTATATATATTATTAATTATTAGATAACGTCAAAACGACCCTAAATCCAAACGACCTCGAATTTCTACGAAAATCGCACCGTAGTTAAATACCTATGCTACGAATCCAACGACGAAGTTGGAATCGAAATCTGACAAACCAAACTTGGGAAAACACCACCCGAAGACAAAACACAAGCATTCCCAAAAAGGCTTCACCGAGTCACCAAAATAGACCCGGCTCGTAATGGAATCTTGCAAACAAGCTAAAACACAGCCACACTGAAAACTTAAAGAGTAAAAACCACGCTCTAACAACGACACATGCCAAACACGTGTCAACGTAACGCCCTGACGTTACAAATACGCCAATAAAAGAAATAAGGTAAACATCGAAAAATCAGGGGCGTTACATGGCGTCGAGTGAGCTGTCTTCACTCGACGCTTCTGGACTTAGCCAGATTTCTTCACTACCAATGGTGAATCTTTGATATACTGAGCTTTACTCGATGCCTCTTGTTATATGGCGTTGAGTGAACTGCCTTCACTCAACTCCTATGGACTTAGCCGCAGAACTGCTTTGCAAACTGCTGGACTTTGACTGTCCATACCTTACTCAGCGTTTTTTGGAATCTGGCGTTGAGTGAACTGGCTTCACTCAGCGCCTGTAGACTTAGACAATTTTTGTCTCTCCACCTCTCTACCTTGTGACCACCTATCACAATCACTTAGACAACCTGTCTAAACTTGTTCCAAGGAACATCCTGCATAATATGAACTTGAACAATATCAAATACAATTATGTTCTTAGTATTAATTGTGATGCCTCTAAATCTAGGGAACATTGAGGGCAGTATTCCCAACAACTACATATCTACATCGCCCTGCCTAGATCAGATCCCCGCTAGCACATGAGATTTTGACACATCCAGTCGCAGCTAGATTATTTAAGTTACCCAATATTGATACTTACGATGGGACTGAAGACCCTTTGGAACATATCAATCACTTCACCACAGTGATGTGAATCTATAATGCGCCGGATCAACTACTCTTCCAAGTATTCCCTACCACACTTAAGGGCCAGACCCGAAATGGTTCCACTCCCTCAGAGAAGGGATAGTTTATATCTTTGCCAAGTTGACTCGACAGTTTCTAGATCAGTTCATAGCTAATCAGAGGATTTTGAAGGACTCTTCCCACCTATCCGGTATCCATCAGAATGAGGGAGAAACCCTCAAGGATTTCTTCCGCCAATTCACATCAGAGGCAATGCAAATATCGGGGGTTGAACCCGAACTGCTCCGAGGAGTCTTCTTATGGGGACTCCGTCCTAGCGTATTCTACTCATCATTAATGAGAAAAATAGTCTGTAGCTACCCTGACCTTGTTTGGAGGGTAGAGGCTCAAATCGCAGCTGATGAAGACATAAAAGCTCATCGTCGATAGTTCAAAGGAGCAGCAAAAAGGAAGCAAGAATAACAGACCCCGCGTCAACAAGAGGAGCATCAAAACAACAAACAGACGTAAGAGCGATGCGGGGACTGCCTTCCCAGAACCTACCAAGAGTACACGCCTTTAAACACCTCAAACACAAATGTCTTATACGCAATACAAGATAATCTTGCATTACGAATTCCTCGAGAAATACCAGAAGGGATGGGGGGCAGACGAAGTACTGCGAGTTCCACAGGGGTACAAGACACACTCCTGAAGAATATGTGAAACTAAAGGATGAGATCGATCACTTAATTTGACAAGGAGTCCTAGGAAGGTTCCTTCAAGATCAGACCCACAATCACCAAGCACAACATAGGAGTGAACAGTCACAACCACACCAAGAGCCGCAGGTGAGCAGACAAGTCGTCGGGATAGTAGATGCCATCTTCGGGGGACACCTGTCACAACCCGCGTTTTCTCAACGGTAAAAATCGTATCAGAGTAAGAGAAAACGCGTGCTGTGATGCCACGTCGTGCAGGGGATAACTGCACACGCTCAGGCAAAACTCCAGACATTAGATTTTAAGGAAAATTGTTGATTTAATAAGAAAGAAAATCAGTTACTATGAATGGCCGTATCCCTCGGCCCGGTGGATCAGCTAGTCCACTGTTAAAACTATATTTGTACGCAGCAGAAAATATTTGGGTTCAATTAATTTGACACCCTAAAAGAGCATAAGTGTCCCCGGGGAACGACTTATACATGCATGACTTTAAGGTGAATATAATAGGTATGAAAAATAGAGTTTTACGTTGAAGAAAAATAGTGTCTTTGATTTAGAAACATGTTATGCATGGGGTACATATAGTAATACTTTTAGGTTTTAAAATATCTAACATGCAACTTAGCATAAATCCTTCCCAGAAGCAAGTAACCAACCTCAAATAAGCAAAAAAAAACAGCAGTTTAAATTCACATTCAGCATCACAAGAAGCCACCAGTGGGCGCCAACAACCTAGCACGAACCCACTGGCGAGTATGTATGTCTATACAGAAGAGTAAAGAACTACCTCACAACAATCGGGGATCAGCAATCACAGCTACCCTAGAGGCCACCAACAAGCCCCTCCAAAGAACTAGCCGCTGAAGTGGCTACAACCTGGACCTGAGGCATTCAAGAAAAGAACACCTCAGCAAGGAAACAATCAAAAGTAAATAGAGCAATAAGTTAATGAGCAATTAAGATGAAGGGTTACCAACCCGGAAACAAACTGCTAAAAGCAAAGGAAAAAGAGAATGGCAATAGGAAAAGAGTACTGTCTAAAACACCGCAGAGCACACCAAGAGCGAGCAATAAACCAACATACCCTACCAATAGAGAGCCTGCAACAGCATCAAGACATATACATATGCCAAAAGAAAGGAAAGCATGAACAGGAAAGGGACTAACAGTCCTAACACGGGGGTAAGCGGCAGTGGTCAAAACATGGGTCTGAATGCATAACCAAGATCAGACCCAAAAAGGGCTAAGGGGTCAAACAGTGGCAGCTTTAGGGTCCCACAGGCACCAACCCAAACCGGGGCAAAAGGTGGTGGCCACAGCTCTCCACATAAAACCACCCCTCCAGAGGCCACCAAAACTCCACCACCCGCCACAACCCAAGAGTCGGCATGCAGAAAAATTAGCCGAACACCCAAAGCCCCCCCCTCCTGGGGAAAAGCCACACTAACAGTCCTAAGAAACACACGAACCCAGGGCAAAAACGTCGGGTCCAACCGACGCGGCCTTGCACGCCTATCCAAAACCAACCCGAATCTCCTTGACCCCAAAACAAGGGCAGCACCCAGTGTCGACACGATGTGTCGACACCTCTGCGACCGGTGTCGACACAAGGTGTCGACACTGCCGCTGCGGGTGTCGACACCAAGTGTCGACACCACTGCGGTCGGTGTCGACACAAGGTGTCGACACTGCCGCTGCGGGTGTCGACACCAAGTGTCGACACCACTGCGGCCGGTGTCGACACAAGGTGTCGACACCCCGACTGGCCGGTGTCGACACCAAGTGTCGACACCCTGACAGGCTGGTGTCGACACCAAGGTGTCGACACCCTGACCGGCTGGTGTCGACACCAAGGTGTCGACACCCTGACCGGCTGGTGTCGACACCAAGGTGTCGACACCCTGACCGGCTGGTGTCGACACCAAGGTGTCGACACCCTGACCGGCTGGTGTCGACACCAAGGTGTCTGACTGGCTGGTGTCGACACCAAGGTGTCGACACCCTGGCTGGCAGGTGTCGACACCAAGGTGTCGACACCCTGACTGGCTGGTGTCGACACCAAGGTGTCGACACCCTGACTGGCTTCAGGCGCCAGATCCAGCACACAACCAGGAACGCAAACGAGGGGGGGGGGTCTCTCTCTCCCTAGAGTACAACATCCACCGGCAAAGGCAGCTACTCGACCTAAACCGAACCAAAACCGCCCCTAAAAGACACAATCCCTCGGAAAACTGAGATTTAACTGGAACTTTCTACACTAACCATAGTATGATCGGGCACAAACCCTAGCTTACACCTAAGATCTAAACAAGAAAGAGATAAAAATTAGCTCAGAAGAAAGACAAAGATCAGCTTTGGCAAGGATGAGGGGACATCACTTGCCTCAATACCAGAAAAGCTTGGCCGGCGGCGTCCCCCACTCTCGGATCTGGACGCAGAGCACCAGCTGAGGAGCAGAAAGAGTGCAGATCCAGGCGAGGGCAGTCCAGATCCACCCTCGAAACCAAAATCCGACCGCAAAAACTCCAGGAAAACGACGTCCAAAGGCTAAGGTAGGCCGGCGATGCTCTTCCTCTCGTACAGGCGACGGGCGACGGCTTCTATCAAGAAGAGGAACAGGAAAAGAACAAGAGGGAACCCAGCCCTAAAACTGACCCAAGACTATTTATATCAGTTTTAATAATAAACAAACCACATACCAATAATTATTTACACTTAATAGCAAAACAACCTGAAACCCGAAACTTCTCGGAAAAAGACGAAATTCACACCGCAGCTAAAAACTCACGCTACGAACGCAACTACGCAGTCGAAATTAGCATCCGACGAACAAAACTCGGGATAACATCTCCCGAAGCCAAAACACAAGCATTCCCTAAGAGGCCCAGCCGAGTCATCAAACAGACTCCGGCTAGCTGGGGAATCTTGCTAACAGGCTACAAACAGGCTACACAGGGAACCCTAAGAGCTAAGACCACGCTCTACAATGGCAAAAAGCCGGAAATACGTCATCGTAACGCCAACCAAAGATCCAACAAAACACAGAGAAACCGGGGGCGTTACAGCCACCCCCCCTAAAAGAAAGTTTCGCCTCAAAACTTTACTCATAACACTCCTATAAGGTAGGAGAGAGAAAAAGCCGGGAAGGGCTAAATAAACCCAAAAATAGAACATACCAAGCACAAGATCAGGAAAACAGATGAGGGTGAGCCTCCCTCATAGCCGACTCCAGCTCCCAAGTCGCGCTTTCCACATCTTGATTTCTCCATAAAACTTTAACCATCAGAATAGACTTCTTCCGCAACACCCGAACTTGAGAATCCAAAATGCGAACAGGCACCTCCACATAAGAAAGATTCGGCTCCAGCTAAGGCACAGAATCCAAAACCTGCCTGCCATTCATCACACATTTACGCAGCTGACTGACGTGAAAGACATCATGCACGCCAGAGAAATTTGCGGGCAAAGCCAGCCTGTAGGCTGATACCCCAATCCGCTCAACAATCGGAAACGGCCCCACGTACCTCGGGTCCAACTTCCTGTTCTTGCCAAACCACTTGACTCCAATCAACGGGGAGACCTTTAAAAACACCGAGTCCCCCACAACAAATTCCAATTCCGATCTACGCCGATTGGCGTTCTTCTCATACCTCTCCTGGGCTATCCGAAGCTTTTCCCGAATAAGCTTCACAGCGGATTCCATCTCCTCAAGCGCTTCTGGACCCAACAAAGGTCCCTCGCCTAGCTCAGCCCAAAACAAGGGAGTCCTGCAGCGCCTCCCATACAAAGCTTCAAAAGGAGCCATTTGCAAGCTTTCTTGATAACTGTTGTTATATGCGAATTCCATAAGCCGCAAGCGCTCGTCCCACGCTCCTCCGTGGTCCAGAATATAGCATCGGATCATATCTTCCACAATCTGGTTCACTCGCTCCGTCTGACCATTGGTCTGCGGATGATAAGCCGTGGAATACCTCAAATCTGTACCCAACCCTTCTTGAAGGCTCTTCCAAAAACGAGACGTGAACCTGGAGTCTCGATCTGATATGATACTTACGGGTACACCATGCAATCTGATAACCTCTTCCAAATACAGCTCAGCTATCTTCCTCATCGGATAATCGATCTTAAATGGTACGAAATGAGCGCTCTTTGTCAATCTGTCTACAATTACCCACACTGAATCATGCCCCTTAGGAGATCTCGGTAAGCCGGTAATGAAATCCATCGAGATACTCTCCCACTTCCACATCGGAATCTCCAAGGGAGTCAGCTTGCCACCAGGCCTCCCATGGTCGGCTTTCACACGCCTGCAAGTGAAACACTTTGAAACAAATCTGGCTATATCCTTCTTCATCCCGTACCACCAGGCAATCTGTTTTAAATCATGGCACATCTTGGTAGACCCTGGATGGTAGGCAACACTAGAACCGTGGGCGTCTCTGCACACCATACCCCGGATATCTCCAACTGCGGGGACGCAAAACCTGCCACGATACTTCAAGGTACCCGCATCATCTATAGAGAAATCTGGTAATTCACCCTTCTCAGCTCGAAGATACAAATGCAGAAGATCGGGATCGTCCTTCTGATGCAGTCTCGTAAGCGAAATCCACGAAGGTTCTGCTACTGCTATGCTACTCTGCGAATCACAGCTTCCCACCGTAATGTCCATCAACAGAAACTCTTCCACTAAACGCTCGGCGGAGAGATTAAAGATCTTACCTGACTTCCGACTCAGAGCATCAGCCACCACATTTGCCTTGCCTGGATGATACTGAATTTCAACATCATAGTCGGCCACATACTCCAACAACCGCTGCTGGCGCAGATTCAATTCTTTCTGAGTGAAGACATACTTCAGACTCTTATGATCCGTGAAAATCTTGCACTGCGCGCCATATAGCAAATGCCTCCATAATTTCAACGCATAGATCACAGCTGCAAATTCCAGGTCATGTGTAGTGTAGTTCCTCTCGTGAGTCTTTAGCTGCCTCGACCCATACGCAATCACCTTCCCGCCCTGCATCAAAACGCAGCCCAGACCGACATGCGACGCATCCACATATATATCATACTCACTGCCCTCCGTAGGCAAAGACAAAATTGGAGCCGAACATAGCCTTCTTTTTAGTTCCTCAAAAGCCTTCTCACACTTGTCATCCCATATAAAGGCTACATTCTTCTGCGTCAACTTGGTCAACGGCGCGGACAAGGTAGAGAAACCTTCTACAAATCTTCTATAAGAACCAGCCAAACCCAAGAAGCTTCTGATCTCTTTGGGGGTAACCGGTCTCGCCCATTCCATAACAGCAGCGATCTTTTCTGGGTCCACCGATATTCCCTCCTTATTAATCACGTGGCCTAGAAAGGAAACTTGAGGCAACCAAAACTCACATTTGCTCAGCTTGGCGTATAGCTTATGGTCTCTCAGAGTCGCCAAGACCAGCCGCAAATGTCGATCATGCTCCTCTGCATCCTTAGAATACACCAAAACATCGTCTATAAAGACAATCACGAACTTATCTAGAAAATCCTTGAAAACTCTGTTCATCAAATCCATAAAAGCTGAGGGCGCATTAGTCAAACTGAATAACATAACCAAAAACTCAAAATGCCCATGACGAGAGCGGAACGCCGTCCGCGGAACATCTGACTCCCGAATCCTCAACTGGTGATAGCCCGAACGAAGATCTATCTTAGAAAACACGGCACTACCACGCAGTTGGTCAAACAAATCGTCGATTCGCGGCAAAGGGTACCTGTTCTTAATAGTAACCTTGTTCAGCTCCCTATAGTCAATGCATAACCTCATCGACCCATCCTTCTTTTTAACGAACAGCACTGGCGCACCCCAAGGCGAAGAACTCGGCCTTATAAAGCCTTTTGCCAATAACTCATCCAGCTGAATTCGCAACTCTTCCAGCTCTCGCGGGGTCATCCGGTACGGCGCCTTTACGATAGGACGCGTGCCTGGCTCCAAATCTATTGCAAACTCGATATCTCGATCGGGTGGAAGACCGGGAAGATCGTCTGGAAACACATCAGAAAAGTCACACACCACAGGAATCTCTTCCAAACGGGGCTCACTAACAATCGACCCTACCAGGGAAACCACACAGGCAAAACAGCCAGAAACAAGCAACTTCCGAGCACGCACCGCAGAAATGATTGGAGACTCCTGGAGAGAATATCCATAAACGCTTCCTGGCTGACCGTTGTCTTTGACGAAGTCCAAGCGCTTACCCTTGCACTGGATCACAGCATCGTACCTTGACGACCAGTCCATGCCCAAAATAACGTCGAAGTCCTCCAGGTCAATCACCTTCAAATCTGCCTTGGCTAGAAAATCTCCCAACAAAATTGGACAATCGAGGACACCCAGGTCCGTAACCACAGAGTCACCGGAGGGGAACTTAACGCAGAAGGCACCACCAACACGATCTAGGCCTAGACTGAACCGCTCCATAAAGGCTCTAGCCACAAACGAGTGGGTAGCGCCGGAATCGAAGAGAACGCGCACCCAGCGGTTCTTTACCTTAAATCGCCCTACGAATTGCATACGCATCTAAGGCAACAAGCACTAAAACGAAAACTACAACCGAAAAGGGAACGTAACGAAGCGACTGGGGAGGAGTCGAACCTGAGATAACCTGGGTCGAGGTCTGCGCTTCGTCTGCCGAAAGCACATTCAGCTTTCCTTTTCCTTTATCCATTTGCTGAGGCGGTGGCAAGGCCTGGAGGGGAACTGGCTGCAGAATAGGCTGGGTCTGCGGGCACCTTGTCTTGAGATGACCCTTCTGGCCGCACTGAAAACAGACCTTATCTTTTAACCAACAACGGGCAGCCTCATGCCCCTTCCTTCCACACAAGGCACACACCACGTCTCCCCTGGAAACACCCTGAATCGCGTGCACCTGTTCCTTCTTCTGCGCTCCCAACCTTTTAAAACACTTCTCAAAGGGGTGGCCTGGCCGGCCACAAAAGCTACAAATCTCTTTGACCTTCTTTCTCGAGACAGCATCAGGTTCCTGAGGGCTCTTCCATCCACCGGACTTCCTCTTATCCTTCCTTAACTACTGGCCTCTATTCTTGGCATTCTCAATGGCCTCAACTCTCAAAGCAGCTTCAACCGCGCTGGCGTAACTGACTGCTCCATAGGCATTCGCTAACTGCTGTATGTCGCTTCTTAGTCCACCTAGAAATCGCTTAACTCGGTCTGCCTCAACACTCACCAGACCCGGAGCAAACCGACTCAACTTACTAAACTCAATCTCATACTCACTAACCGTGAGTTTCCTCTGCTTTAAGTGAAGAAAGTCGTTCATTAGCCGGTCCCGTTCGACTGAAGGCAGAAACTTACTTAACAACAGCACCTTAAATGACTCCCAAGTGCAACCTGCTACTAAGCTCTCTTTCTCCCTCAGCCACCAGTTCTTTGCCAAGCCCTTGAGCTGGTAAGCAGCGAGCATCACTCTCTGATCATCCGTAATCCCTGAGTACGAGAACATCTCCTCAATGGTAATCAGCCAATCATCCAGAATCATGAAATCTGCCTGTCCATCATAGGTAGGGGGTCTCAGCCGCTGAAACTGGGATATGAACGCCATCTCCGGAGGCACTACAACCAAATGCACGGGAGGAGCAGGAGGGGCAGGGACAGCTACCCCCTCTGCGGGGTTCTGAGCTCTCGGGGGCTGTCCCGCCACAACTGCTACAAGGGACTGAATCTGAGCCTGCATAGCCACTACCTTCCTCGATAACTCCTCATTACTCTGCCGCAGGCTTTCTACCAACGCATCGCTCTGCACTCCTGACGTCTCACCCTCGGATTGCGGGGCCGATCTCGTCGCAGGACGTCTCGCCATCCTAGAATCGCACAAGCTTTAGACAAATCCTAGCCCATTAACTAGAACAAAACTACCCGGTACGGACAAACACACTTAAATATGAACTTCAACTGCAAAACTTGCTCTGGGAGTTGTTTTTACCATGATGATGTTATGCTTATCCTAAGATGGTTCACCACCATCATACTAACTCAGGTGCCTAAACCATGAATGCATGTATTTGTATTCTTTTGACTCAAAACCATGTGTGTACATATATCATCTTGCAAATCTATAGCTTGGCACGTTGTGCTTATGAAATGATATGCTATGCATGATGTGCTATGCATTCTAAAAAGGCCTTAGTGCATGCCATGGGCGGCGTACACATGAAAATGTTATGCATCCCATACTACATAACATTCCCATGTAACGAAAAAGAAAACGTGCTAGCCGCACTCATGTGGTGAGGTTATGCATCCCATACTACATAACCCTCACATGTTGCCTCCTATGGTGGATCCATATACAAACACATATTATGCATCTCATACTACATAATATGCCATGTATACTTCTTTATGCTCATGAGTGTAGTGTTCGTGCTTCGGCCAAGACGTGCTGATGACATATCGGTATGTGAATGGTATGATGCTAAACACTAATGCAGACAAGGTAAAGGTTGCCCAACCATTTGTCAAGCAACCTCCCTCTGATACCAACTGTCACAACTCGCGTTTTCTCAACGGTAAAAATCGTATCAGAGTAAGAGAAAACGCGTGACGTGATGCCACATCGTGCAGGGGATAACTACACACGCTCAGGCAAAACTCCAGACATTAGATTTTAAGGAAAATTGTTGATTTAATAAGAAAGAAAATCAGTTACGATGAATGGCTGTATCCCTCGGCTCGGTGGATCAGCTAGTCCACTGTTAAAACTATATTTGTACGCAGCAGAAAATACTTGGGTTCAATTAATTTGACACCCTAAAAGAGCATAAGTGTCCCCGGGGAACGACTTATACGTGCATGACTCTAAGGTGAATATAATAGGTATGAAAAATAGAGTTTTACGTTGAAGAAAAATAGTGTCTTTGATTTAGAAACATGTTATGCATGGGGTACATATAGTAATACTTTTAGGTTTTAAAATATCTAACATGCAACTTAGCATAAATCCTTCCCAGAAGCAAGTAACCAACCTCAAATAGGCAAAAAAAACAGCAGTTTAAATTCACATTCAGCATCACAAGAAGCCACCAGTGGGCGCCAACAACCTAACACGAACCCACTGGCGAGTATGTATGTCTATACAGAAGAGTAAAGAACTACCTCACAACAATCGGGGATCAGCAATCACAGCTACCCTAGAGGCCACCAACAAGCCCCTCCAAAGAACTAGCCGCTGAAGTGGCTACAACCTGGACCTGAGGCATTCAAGAAAAAAACACCTCAGCAAGGAAACAATCAAAAGTAAATAGAGCAATAGGTTAATGAGCAATTAAGATGAAGGGTTACCAACCCGGCAACAAACTGCTAAAAGCAAAGGAAAAAGAGAATGGCAGTAGGAAAAGAGTACTGTCTAAAACACCGCAGAGCACACCAAGAGCGAGCAATAAACCAACATGCCCTACCAAGAGAGAGCCTGCAACAGCATCAAGACATATACATATGCCAAAAGAAAGGAAAGCATGAACATGAAAGGGACTAACAGTCCTAACACGGGGGTAAGCGGCAGTGGTCAAAACATGGGTCTGAATGCATAACCAAGATCAGACCCAAAAAGGGCTAAGGGGTCAAACAGTGGCAGCTTTAGGGTCCCACACGCACCAACCCAAACCGGGGCAAAAGGTGGTGGCCACAGCTCTCCACATAAAACCACCCCTCCAGAGGCCACCAAAACTCCACCACCCGCCACAACCCAAGAGTCGGCATGCAGAAAAATTAGCCGAACACCCAAAGCCCCCCCCCCCCTCCTGGGGAAAAGCCCCACTAACAGTCCTAAGAAACACACGAACCCAGGGCAAAAACGTCGGGTCCAACCGACGCGGCCTTGCACGCCTATCCAAAACCAACCCCGAATCTCCTTGACCCCAAAACAAGGGCAGCACCCAGTGTCGACACGATGTGTCGACACCTCTGTGGCCGGTGTCGACACAAGGTGTCGACACTGCCGCTGCGGGTGTCGACACCAAGTGTCGACACCACTGCGGCCGGTGTCGACACAAGGTGTCGACACTGCCGCTGCGGGTGTCGACACCAAGTATCGACACCACTGCGGCCGGTGTCGACACAAGGTGTCGACACCCCGACTGGCCGGTGTCGACACCAAGTGTCGACACCCTGACAGGCTGGTGTCGACACCAAGGTGTCGACACCCTGACCGGCTGGTGTCGACACCAAGGTGTCGACACCCTGACTGGCTGGTGTCGACACCAAGGTGTCGACACCCTGACCGGCTGGTGTCGACACCAAGGTGTCGACACCCTGACCGGCTGGTGTCGACACCAAGGTGTCGACACCCTGACTGGCTGGTGTCGACACCAAGGTGTCGACACCCTGACTGGCTTCAGGCTCCAGATCCAGCACACAACCAGGAACGAAAACGAGGGGGGGGGGTCTCTCTCTCCCTAGAGTACAACATCCACCGGCAAAGGCAGCTACTCGACCTAAACCGAACCAAAACCGCCCCTAAAAGACACATTCCCTCGGAAAACTGAGATTTAACTGGAACTTTCTACACTAACCACAGTATGATCGGGCACAAACCCTAGCTTACACCTAAGATCTAAACAAGAAAGAGATAAAAATTAGCTCAAAAGAAAGACAAAGATCAGCTTTGGCAAGGATGAGGGGACATCACTTGCCTCCATACCAGAAAAGCTTGGCCGGCGGCGTCCCCCACTCTCGGATCTGGCCGCAGAGCACCAGCTGAGGAGCAGAAAGTGTGCAGATCCAGGCGAGGGCAGTCCAGATCCACTCTCGAAACCAAAATCCGACCGCAAAAACTCCAGGAAAACGGCGTCCGAAGGCTAGGGTAGGCCGGCAATGCTCTTCCTCTCGTACAGGCGACGGGCGACGGCTTCTATCAAGAAGAGGAACAGGAAAAGAACAAGAGGGAACCCAGCCCTAAAACTGACCCAAGACTATTTAGATCAGTTTTAATAATAAACAGGCCACATACCAATAATTATTTTCACTTAATAGCAAAACAACCCGAAACCCGAAACTTCTCGGAAAAAGACGAAATTCACACCGCAGCTAAAAACCCACGCTACGAACGCAACTACGCAGTCGAAATTAGCATCCGACGAACAAAACCCGGGATAACATCTCCCGAAGCCAAAACACAAGCATTCCCTAAGAGGCCCAGCCGAGTCATCAAACAGACTCCGACTAGCTGGGGAATCTTGCTAACAGGCTACAAACAGGCTACACAGGGAACCCTAAGAGCTAAGACCACGCTCTACAACGGCAAAAAGCCGGAAATACGTCATTGTAATGCCAGCCAAAGATCCAACAAAACACAGAGAAACCGGGGGCGTTACAACACCCGACCACCACCAATGTCATCATACAACCCTCGGAAGATAACTAGAAGATCGGGGACAAAGAGACAATAAGCTTCCGTGAAGAAGATCTAAAAGGATTGCTCATTCCGCATCAGGATACACTGGTCATCAGCGTCGAGATCGGAGATCCTAGTTTCCATGTCAAGAGGATCCTCGTAGACAACGACAGCTCAGTGATTATCATATTTCTGACTACACTTCATTATATGAAGATCTATGAGGATAAGCTTCAGCCAGCTTCTGGCCCTATCTATGGGTTTGATGGCGGGCCCGTCCCAGTTAAAGGCCTCATCAAGCTCCCAGTCACATTGGGAGAATTTCCGAAATGAGCCACATATGACATCCAATTTGTCGCCTTCGAGACAAAGTCACCATACAATGCGATCTTCGGTCGACCCCTTCAAGTGTCCTTTAAGGCAATTCCATCCATCCCCCATTTGACAATAAAGTTCATCACCCCTACAGGAGTTGGAGTGGAACATGGAGATCAGGAGACTGCGCGCATATGCTTTCTGCAACAGACTCAATCAGGACCAGAAATAGTTGTGCGCTTAGAAGTCATCAGCGCCTAAAAATCCATCGACGGAAAGGAGCCAGGAATCGGGTGGAAACATCTTACTATGTTCCGGCTTATAAAACTCTATCTTTAATTCATCTGATACAACTAACCAAGACAAATATATCGTTATATCTGCACACATAAATTACATTTAAATCTAACCGCTTTTGTTTGCTTCTGGTCTGGCTGTCATAGGAACATTCAGAGCACATCTACTCAATCTCCAGCAGCCATCATCATGTTAGTCCTTATTTGCCCTAGATCGAAGGTGTGGCCTTCTCCCCCGCGTTAAGGACACACCGCAGGGTCACGCACCGAATGACCTCACACCACCCGGGTCGAAGGTGCCCCCCCCCCCCCGTGCGTGCGGTAGGTCACGGTAATGCCAGTGCATACCCCCCTCGCGTACGTCAAAACAGCTAGTAGGGTTTACCACTCGCCGTCTCCAAGTGGCCTCGCACCGCCATGGATCAAAGGGTCGCACTTATCCCCCGCAGTAGGTCACGGTGCCGTCAGGACATGCCCCCCTTGCAGTCGCCTCAGTCGAAGGCTAGTAATTCACCATCACAATCAACAAATTACTAGTAGGGTCTACCCCTCGCTGTCATAAACTGATCTCGCACTGCCCCGGATCGAAGGTGCGCCCTTCTTTCCCGCAGTAAGTCACTACAATCAATGACACCCCCGGTTCGGATATCTTAATCTTCACCTGACCAACAAGTTAAGATATAAGACAACACTTTTTTTCTTTTTAAAACTACGGGATCTTAGGCCCAGAACCGCCGCTTTGTGGTGACACCATCACGCCCGGGAAGGTCGTCACTACAAAACGCCGATCCTGCCTGCCAAATCGATCACAAAAAAGTAGCAAAAGTAAGAGAGTACAAGTAATAGAACTCTAACACATGTCCACAACAATCACATATAATAGTAATAATTCTCCACGAAGGGAAAGTCCACAACAATAATAATAAAAGTACTGGAAATAGGGCTCATGCCCGATACATCAAGTCCTCACTACATGTCACTTATCGCGGAAGCAAATCTATATCAACTACTAGCGAACGGAACTCACTGTCCCACCTGTCTGAACTCCGGTGCTAGACTGTCCCGTCTCCAAGCATGCTGACCTCCGGGGCTGCACCTCCAAGCTGAGCTCCACGATCTCCTAAAATGATTTGGTCCAAAAATTGTTAGTATAAAAGACTAAGTCCTATCATCCCCTACCCCTCCCCCATGACTCCTAGACACCGTGCGGAGAGGAGGAAAGGGAAGCTCTGAAGGTGGAGAATAAACAAAGCAGGTGACGGTGAAACTATTCTAGCATGAGTATATAAACAGAGCATGTATATGTAAGCAGTTGTATATGAAAGGTAAAATAAGAAACATGTAACCTTAACTTATATGAATGCCCATACAAACTTATAAGTTAATGGGTCTTTTGCAAGTCTCCCATCGTATAAAAAGTCTCATACCGATTTATAAGCTGGGGTGCCGGTTTTCAAGCAAGCAATATATATATCCATAGAATAATAACCTTAACTTATAAGCACGCTCACGCAAACTTATAAGCTAAGGGGTTGTTTTGCAAGGCCTATTGTATAAAGCGTCCTATACCACTTATACAATAGGTGTCAGGTTTAAATGCAATGATTTATGTTATGCTATGTTATGTTATGCCATGAATCATGCAAGTGCAACACACCCACTCGACTCTGTGCACACAGACCTTTAGTTTCCCCTTTCTGGAGCCTAACCTCCTAGGATACATCCGTAGTGGCAAACGGAAGCGGTGGGTTGGGCCTTGCCCACCTCTAAACCGGTAATTGCACTACCAGTCAGACCTATCGTACGCCTCAACGCTGGTGCACTAAGCGGAGCACCTGCGTACTCTTTACCGGCTGGTCCACCAGACTTAAATTGGCGAAGTGTTAAATCACACTTGCCAAGTCAACATATCGGCGCCGGTGCATCAACCCTCCAACACCGATGACCCACCACCTTGATGTATCACCACCGAGCTAAAGCTCCCCGGACTAACCCATCCGTCACATGCAATCTTGATGCACATGCAATCTTGATGTATCACCACATGCAATCTTGATGTATCACCACATGCAATCTTGATGTATCACCACATGCAATCTTAATTTATGCACATGCAATCTTGATGTATCACCACCGAGCTAAAGCTCCTCGGACTAACCCGTCCGTCACAAATATCTACCGATCCAAGCTCCCCGGACTATCCCGTCTGTCTCAGAACCATCCGAGCTATCGGCTCGCCGGTCTATCCCGTCCGTCTCAGAACCATCCGAGCCATCGGCTCGCCGTGCTAACCTGCCCATCACCAAAACCACCACCGAGCCTACTACTCGTGTGACCCAACCTAACTTGCCGAGACACCGAGGTGAGTGAAAGTGAACCCCTAGTTGTACTAGTTACTCTTGCAGTTTATTTTGCCTACAGTTTAGGTTAGCCTAGGACTGCCCAAGACATTCCACGTGAAGGGCTCTCGAGGGCACTAGGAACTATGATGAGCTGAAACCCGAAGCTCCCTTTCGCAAGACACTTACTGTTATTGGTTATTAACCGATTCCCAATCCCTTTTAATATTACTTTGTATCCAACCATAGTATGTTTTGACTCTCTCTCTCTCCACCGGAAAGACGTTCCTTCGTCGATCCCAAGCGCCTCTTAACTCTAGCCAACCCAACACTCTTCGCATCATGAATCCTAATGAAGCTTTCTTTCATATTACCAAATCAACATGCATTTCTCCCCACTTCCTATGACCATATCCCATGTTATCACAATTTCTGCAGTTTTACAAAATGCAGACCCACCTAAGCTATATGATGTACATGATAGGAGGTACTCCAAATTTTCTTTCAAATGCCCTAAGATAATTAGTGTGGGTCTATCATGATATATTTAGCCTAAATATAGAAATTTATAATTTTCCTAATTAACTTGCCATTTATTTAATTTTCCCAAAAGTTAGGCCATGAGTAATTTTGTACATGAAGTACTAGATTTTCTTAGGTTATGGCCATCCAAAATTTATGAACACTACAAGATGACAAAATATCAGAGACCACCA
The DNA here is from genome assembly GCA_039583875.1 of Platanthera guangdongensis. Taxonomy (NCBI): domain Eukaryota; kingdom Viridiplantae; phylum Streptophyta; class Magnoliopsida; order Asparagales; family Orchidaceae; genus Platanthera; species Platanthera guangdongensis. Next base: position 1,382,115 of record CM077149.1, on the reverse strand, counting down.
AATTTCACAAATTTTCATAAATGAATTAACATGTAATTAATTAATCCAAGATATTACCAATAAATAGATGTAAAGAAGGAGGCATCATTAAACTTAATCCAAAAATTATACAAAAATTACCAAAGATTTAATATGATCACAAAACATTAATGATTAAGTTTCATAACATTCTAAGTTATTTTAACCACTATTTTATCAAAAGCATCAATAGGGGGCAACACAAGGATTAAAACTACAAGTACAATCTACTTTTTCCAAACATCCTAAAATAATTTTCAGGGACTCATATAGTTATAAAAACCTTTCTGCCAAAATTTTCTAAGAATCCAAGGTCATATGCCCCTTCAATATTTTCCTAAAAGGTAAAGGCCTAAACTAACCCTAGTTGGTTTAAGTTATGTGTCTAGATCTAAATGTCATCAAATTCCTCCTTAGGGCATTTCACCACCCTAGAATCTCATGGACTAAACACCAAGCCCATACAAGGACATAACACCCTATGTCCTTCACAAACCCTCAAAGTTCAACCTTAGAGCTTGAACTAGGGTACTAGGGCAAATTCACCCTAATCCACCCCATAATCCATGGGAGGGTGTTTACTAACATAACACATCAGGGGACCAAGTATCAACCTCTGTTGAGGTGATTTGGCCCCTTAAGCCCACAAGGGACACTTTGACCTAATTACCCCTTTTTGGCCTAAGTTAGGGTTGACTAAATTCCATACCAATTCTTATCCAAATTAAATAAAATTTTATACAGAGTCCTATATTAACCCAAAGGACCACTCACCAAAATTGGGAGGGTTTGGAGGTCATTAGACCCTTTAAATAATTCCTACATGATTTATTAAATTTCTACAAAAACTTTAGGAAAATGTTTTCCAAAAATTCCCATTTTTGGATATGTTCTAGGTATAGGTAAGAGTGACCCCCATTCAAAATTTCAAGTCATTTGGATGGCTAGATTGATAGGCGCACTCAAAATAGTCTCTGATCTATCGTAGGTATAGACCTCACCAAAATGTGTGTTGTGGTCACACCAGGTATCCAAATTCAAATCAATTTTAAATTAAACTAGACTTTAAGGGATACAATTTTCATGTTGGTCATGTTTTCTGTAGGGGGCCCTAAGTATTTTTAATAATTAATTTAAGACAGCCTAGTAAATAGGACAGAAATACAAAAAAATCAAAATAAATAATTATGATCCAGCACGATCTTGAAGCAGATCCAACGCCTCTTGGTCATCTTCTTCCCCCAGCCAAGGGCTGGGATCAGCCCGACCTGGAGCTTATTCCAAGCTTATTTCCCGGCCACCCAGCCACCTCCCTAGCCGGCCACCACCGCCACCACCTTCATTGAGGTGGGGGCTATCGTCGGGCGGCGGCACGGCCGCCGGAGGGGCGGATTCCGGCGAACCCGAGTGGTTGAAAAATCATGCAAATTTTTGAAAATCTCTCACTCGATTGGGCTCAATTAAGCCCGATTTCTCTCCTAAAAGATTTAAAGACCTAGCCCACGAAGAGAGGAGTAGAGGAGGACCTTTAACCGAGCTTGCCGACGAGTGTGGTGGTGGTGCACCATGGCCGGTGGTGGAGCTTGGGGGTGTTCTGCAACAACACTACCAAAGTGCACGTCTCCTTCAGGTAAAGTGTGGAAACACCTCCTCTGAGTCCAGGGATGCTTTTAAGATCATCAGTTGGGGGAGGGGAAGGGCCTAACTTGGCTCCACCATTAATGACCTTAAAGTGGAGGTTTCGACCATGGTGGGGGGTGTGAACCTAGGCTTAATTTGGCCAGAAAATGGCTGGAAACTCCTCCTCTTCCCCAGAGGAGTTGAATCCAGCAATAAATGGTGGCCCTTGGCTTCCCTATGCCATGGATGGTCTTCTCCGTCACATTTTCTCTCCTCCATTAAAGGGACAAAATGAAGTTTTCTCTCTCTTAGTCATCAAGGCCGATTTTGATCCCTTCTCCAGCCTATTGGCACCCCACTAACTCATATTAATAATAAAAATGAGGTTAGCCCAAGTGGGGGAGATGTGTTTGAACTTGGGTTAGCCTATTTGGGCTAATTTGACGTAACGCTAGAGTAGAGTTGACCTTGGTCGACATGACCATTTGAGTTGACCCCAATGGATCTTTGGTGACTTATTGACTTCACCTTAGGTCTAGGAATACCTAAGTAGGGTTGGTTGGGCATCTTGGGGGTCACTTGACCCTTAGTTATGACACTTTGACCTATTTGGGGCTAGGGTTGACTTGGGTCAACTTAGCCTCTTTGGTTGACCCCAATGGGTCCTTGGTGACCCATTGGCCTCCCTTAGGGCTTGGGAAGGTCTAGGTGGGTCCCTTTGGCCAAGGTGAGGTCAGTTGACCTTGTATGAGCTTAGTTTGACCTGATTAGGGTTTGTGTTGACTTTGATCAACTCGACCATTTTAGTTGACCCTAGTGGGTCCCTATGGCTCTAATGGACCCTCTAACAGGTTAGTGATGTTGTGGTGGGGTCATGGTGTCATGGTGAAGCCCCATGATCATCCTATCCTAGTGTTTAGAAATTTACTATTTGCAGACCATAGAGATCTCACCTACATTCCTAGGTTCACTTGGTCTTCCTAGGATTTTATCATGACCAAGTCATGACAAAACCACTCCTAGGGGTCTAGTTATCCGAGGGATGTTACAAATCCCAATACTTAAACAAAAAATTTCGTCCTCGAAATTCGAGTTAGGCCTACGGGGTTTCAAGTATGAAAAATAAAATGTAACATCCCCAGAGGTTATAAGGAATACCTGACTGAAGAGCTCGGGGTACTTTTGTTGCATCAGATCCTGCGGCTCCCATATGTGCTCCTCTTGCCCATGATTCCTCCACAAGACTTTGACCAATGGAACCTTCTTGCGTCGCAAGACCCGCATCCCAGTATCCTCTATCCGAATCGGCTCCAGGCACACCGATCGATCAGAAGCTACAGGCCCATCTGTAGTCAAAATCTGCTACTCCGGACGAAGTAGAGCTCTCCCCAGGGAGGAGACGTGGAAAATGTCGTGCATGCCCTCTAGTTCTGGTGGCAGCTCCAGCCTGTATGCTAAGGACTGATCCGCTCTAGGATCCTGTAAGGCCCCATATATCTCGGGCTGAGCTTCTTCTTCCGACCACGCACTCGTGAAAATCCATACATCGGTCTGATCTTTAAGAATACCCGGTCTCCAACCTGGAACTCTACTTGATGGTGTCTCACGTCGTAATACTTGGACTGCCTGCTCTGCGCCTCCAGCATCTGATCTCGTATCAGCCTCACTTGAGCCTCAGTGTCCTCAACAAACTCCGAACCCAGCACCTTCGGGTCCTCATCCTGTATCCATGACAACGGAGTCCTACACCTTCGTCCGTATAGAGCCTCATAAGGGGCCATCCATATGCTGTACTGGTAGCTGTTGTTATAAGAGAACTCGACCAGTGACAACAGCTTCTCCCAAGGCTCTCCGCAGTCCAGAATGCATAGGCGAAGCACATACTCTAAAGTACGATTGGTGCGCTTCGTCTGCCCGTCTGTCTGGGGGTGGAAGGCTGTACTGAATGTCAGCCGAGTGCCCAAGTAGGTCCGCACTAATCGCCACTCCCTGGACGTAAACCGCCCATCCCGATCCGACACGATCGTCCTGGGCACGCCATGATAACGAACGAACTGCTCCACAAACTTCCGCACCAGCACACCAACCGAGTCATCCTTCCTGATCGGAATAAATCTGGCTACCTTCGTCAGCTGGTCGACAATTACCCAGATCAAATCGTTCCTCATCCGCGATCGGGGAAGCCCATGTATGAAGTCCATCGCAATATCATCGAACTTCCACTCCGGCACCGGGAGTGGTTGTAACAATCGTGCGGGGTTCCTGCACTCCGCCTTCACCAGTTGGCATGTCTCGCAGTGGGTCACGAAGTAGGTGATATCCTTCTTCATGCCTGGCCAGTACATGGTCTTCTTCAGATCAACAGTCATCTTCGTAACACCAGGGTGTACTTAATACCGGCTGCAGTGGGCTTCCGTCATGATATCCTCCCAGACCTGGCCTCCCTTTGGTATATAAAACCATCCTCTGAAGCATACCAGGCCATCCCTCAGTGTGTAATGTCCAGCAGTGCCTGCCTCCAAGGCCCGAAAAATCGGCTCCAGCTCGCCGTCCTGCTTCTGCCCATCTCTGACTCGGTCTCGAATGACATCTGTGGTGCTCATCGCGGCTAAATACTCCTCATAGAGCTCGGGGTCATCAGACGACACCAGCGTGATGTGCATATCTTCTAATCTCTGCACCAGCTCTATGGACATAATCTGGGGCTCCGCTCCAGAGGTGGCGGCTCTCCGACTAAGCGCATCGGCTACCACGTTCGCCTTCCCTGGGTGATAATGCATCTCGTACTGGTAATCTGCTAGAAACTCCACCCATCGCCTCTGCCTGATATTCAACTCCTTCTACGTGTCCACGTACTTCAAATTTTTGTGATCAGAGTATATGTCGCAGTGGACACCGTAGAGGTAGTGTCGCCTGACCTTCAGAGCAAACACAACCGCTCCCATCTCCAAGTCATGAACAGGGTAGTTCTGCTCATGCTTCTTCAGTTGACGGGAAGCATAAGCAATCACGTGGCGCTTCTGCATCAGCACTGCACCCATGCCCTGGTAGGAAGCGTTGGTGTAGACCTAGAATCCTTCTTTCCCTGAAGGAAGGGCAAGGATAGGAGCCGAGGTGAGTCGATCCTTCAGCTCCTGGAAAGCCGTCTCGCACCGCGGGGTCTAGACAAAGGGCACATCTTTCCTCGTCAGGGATGTGAGTGGGAGGGCAATTCGAGAGAAACCCTCCACGAACTTCCGGTAATAGCCGGCAAGTCCTAGAAAACTCCGCACGCCTTTGGCCGTCTTCAGTGGCGGCCAATCCCGAACTGCCTGAATCTTAGCCGGGTTCACTGCCAACCCGGCTCCGCTGATAATGTGGCCTAGGAAGGCCACCTCCTTCAACCAGAATAGGCATTTTCTGAACTTCGCATAAAGGTGGTGCTCCCGCAGTCTCTCTAGAGTCTGTGTCAGATGTCGTGCGTGCTCCTCCTATGTCCTCGAATAAATAAGGATGTCATCAATAAACATGATGACGAATACATCCAGATAAGCCTCGAACACCTGGTTCATGAGGCTCATCACGGTAAACTCGAACAACCCATATCTGCTACTGAAGGCTGTCTTCGGAATGTCGTCCTCCTGAATCCGCAGCTGGTAGTAGCCTGACCTCAAATACAGCTTTGAAAAGAAATGCGCCCCTCCAGCTGGTCAAACAACTCATCTATCCTCGGCAGTGGATAGGTATTTCGGACTGTCAGTCTGTTCAGAGCTCGGTAGTCGATGCACAACCTGAGTGTCCCGTCCTTCTTCTTGACGAACAGCACCGGGGCTCCCCACGGTGAAGAGCTCGGCCAGACAAATCTGGCTTCCACTAGCTCCTACAGCTGGCCTCGAAACTCCACCAACTCCTTCGGGGCCATCCGGTAAGGAGCTCTAGATGCCGGCTTAGCCCCCGACACGAGTTGTATCTGGAAGTCCTTCTCCCTGTATGGGTTGGCCCTGACAGCTTCTCTGGGAATACGTCAGCAAAATCCCGCACCACCGGGAGGCTAGAGATGGGATCCTTGGCCTCGGCCATCTCAAACAACACTTCATAGACCTCTTCTCCTTGCAGGTGGGCCTTGACGGCCTGCAAAGATGATAATAAGAGAGGAGTGGTAGGTCTAATACCTTCGATGACGACATAGGAATCCCCATACCTCAAGGTGATCCTCTTTGACAGGAAGTCGATCTGGGTATGGTTCCAATGCAACCATGTCATGCCCAGGATCAGATCATAGGCTGGCATCCTTAGGATCGTCGCTGGTGCTTCGAATGCCTTTTCGTCGATCACCTCCTCCATGTTGCAGTGGGCAGAGGTGAACAACTCTGATCCGTCAGGTAGTCGCACCCTCATCATCAAGCCTGTGCATCACTCCACACCTTCTAGTCCTTCCACGAAAGCTTCCGACACGAATGAGTGTGAAGCACCCGTATCGAATAGCGTATAAGCTGGCTTGCCGCCGATGAAGACTATTCCTGGGGTGGTTAGATATCTTAGAAATCTAATTATGATTTTCCTTCTTAGTTCTAACAATTTTATATCCCTGAGTCTAGCTTTTTAGGAAAGCAAGAACTTAAAATTGCTGGCGTACCTATTATCACTTGCTCCGGGTTTCAGGGTTGAGCCAGATCCAAGGCATACACTTGCTCCCTATCCTGCTTGCGGTCTCCGCCCGGGAATCCACGTCCTCGGCCTCCAAACTGCTGTACAGGAGGGGCAGCAGGTGGTGCTTGTAACGCCCCGAAACTCAAAAGAGCGACGGGAGGCGTTTTGAGCCAAATCTGGAATTTGGCAGGAGGCACACGGCCTGGGACACGGGCGTGTCCCAGGGCGTGTCAAGCTTGAGTCGATAATTTGGCTGCGAAGTCGACATTTTGTGCTCGACGAAATGTCGAGACGGGCCACACGGCCTGAGACACGGCCGTGTCTCAGGGCGTGTCGAGCCCGTATCGACGAGTCGACCCGGGGTGTCGACATTTTCGCTCGACGATGTGTCGAGAAGGGGGCACACGGCCTGAGACATGGGCGTGTCTCAGGGCGTGTCAAGCCCGTGTCGACGATCGGCCCGGGGAGTCGACGAATTTCGCTCGACGAAGTGTCGAGACAAAGCACACGGCCTAGGACATGGACGTGTCCAAGGCCGTGTCGTGAGGTCGACGAACTTCGCTCGACGAAGTGTCGAGACCGTGAACACGGCCTGGAGACAGGCATGTTCGAGTGTGACACGGGCATGTCATATTGGACACGGGCGTGTCCAAGACCCGTGTGAGTCTCGGGTTGTTTTCGGGGCTGTGTCGATGGGGGCACACGGCCGACCACACAGCCGTGTCAGTTGGAACACGGGCGTGTCATCTCGAACACGAGCGTGTCGGATGCCCGTGTGTTGTTCCAGGCGCGTTGATTTTGACGGTGAATGGGGGACACGGCCCTAGACACGGGCGTGTCACGGGCCGTGTTCGGCCCAGTTTTAGCATTTCAGGCCCGAATCAAGGCCGTTCATTTCTTTAATTTGGGATCCAACGGCTGGGCGTTATTCCTGATGGGATATACCCGGGATTGGACCTTTGAAACCCTCATTTTTACTTGAGTGGTTCTCTTTCTAAATCAAGAGAGAGGTGAGAGCAAAGGAGGAAGAAGAAGCCTAGATCCGGTCACCGACGGAGCTTCGGAGCTCCAAATTGCGAACCGACTTCGGATCCACGGAGGCGAAGAGAGTGCGGTGCTTTTCATCCGCTTACATTTCCATGGTGCCAAGGAAGAACACTAGGGTAACGGTCCTCTACTTGAGCATGTGAAGCTCTTCTTCTTTTACATAGGAAGCCCGCTCTCGCGAGTTTGCGATGAGTTTGAGGCGTTCCTACGGGTAGACATGAGTAGTCCCCATTGTGTAGAGTCCGTATTCGAGAACGGACATAAGCATGATGTGTGAAGCCTACCCGGACATGTTGGTCTGGATCGGTGATGTTGCATTGCATAAATGCCGGAGAAGACTCCGTGCGATTGTTTGTTTTTCGGGTTTTCTACGTGGTAGATTGCAACAGGGAGCCTTGGGGATTAACCCAAAGGTGCACCCGAAAAACTGGGCGGACGCGTGATCTTGCCAACTTGTGGGCCTGAGAGCCAACTTGTACATAACGGGGTATGTATTATTGTACGTTCGATTCACGGGCTTCGGGGAAACTTAACTCGTGCTGATGATATTAAAGTGTCGTGGCAAGTGAGCAACGGGTTGAGTGGAACCGTTCCTGCTTTATGCCGAGGGCATAGAGGTCGGGTCTTGCTGTCGATGATATTAAAGTGTCGTGACATAGGTTGTTGATGACATTAAAGTGTCGTAACATCTGCCTAAAAGACCAAATTGCTCACGAGAGATCGTCGTCCTGGAGATGGTGGTGAGTCAGCGGCTTAGACTGCGATCACCGAGAATGTGCCCTGAGAGCACGGGGCGTGTGGCCATGCATGCCAACGCCTATGATGCAATGTATTTATATACTGTTTGGTTGTGCTAATAAAAATACAGGGAAGGAGCATCGCCGCCCCGAGTTGGGGGCGGGATCGTTATAATTTGGTCAGCATTGCTGACCGTTGCTTTTGTTTGCCACCGTGCGGTGGTTTGTTGCTTGCAGGTGCTGCTGGACCAAGAGGTCAATAGTGGGCTAAAGCCCAAATTACGAAGCCGGCCCTCGAAGGCCTAAATGGAGTGTTTACTTGCTTTCACTCATGTATGACCGGCCTGCGTGCCGTGGTTTGTAAATCATGTAATTTGAAGTAAACCGTTTGTAAGGCCTTAAGGCCAGTACTTGTGTATGTACTTCATTCCTATTTGGTGTATTAGTGGACATTCATGCTTTGTGCTGGGTTCTTTTAATTGAAACTTATAAAATTGCTTCCGCTAGAATGCTCTGTGTAGGACGTTGGATTGGTTGGATGGTTTCCATTGAGTAACCACCCGGTCTGTCCGTGGTATATGGCGTCGGGCCCCGGCCGGACCTACTGCTATATGCTATGTGACGGATAGGGGTGTTACAATTTGGTATCAGACTACTGGTTTCGGTCAGGCTTAAAATGAATTCGTGGACGAATTCTTTTTAAGGGGTGGTGAGCACATGTGTGTGCGTCATCGTTATAACAACAAAAAACCCATGAATGTCCACTTAGGAATGAAAATACACGTGTTTGGGGAACCTGCATGTTCCTATAATTGTTGTTTGCAATTTTATTTGGTCGCTTAACGGTGTTTTGTACCACTATAGGTGACCAGAAGCGGTGCTGGACCGCCAGAATCTCCGGTTTCTGAGGAGTATAGTGCGCCCGTTAAGGTGTTTGAGACCCCTCCTTCGTATGAAACCGTAAGAAGGATCGTCGAAGCGGTGTTCGCTGTGACGGGTGCACAGCTTGGAAGAAATGTACAACCCTGCGCCCCTGTTGTGGCTTCAACGCCGAGTGGCGTGATGGAGCAGATGACTTTTGGTAGACCATCGGGGCAGCAGTTGAATATGCATTTAGTGCAGGGAGCACACACAGTTGATGAATATTTACAAGCATTTCTTATGATAAGCCGCTACCCATGCTTCAAGTTGGATAATGAGCAAGCTACAGTCGATAGATTTTATAATGGCCTGCGCGCCGAGTTACGAGTTCTACTGCTAGGACCAAAGTTGTTGGGATTCCGAGCCTTGGTGGAATCAACTAGATCTTTGGAGACATATTTGAGGAAGACTCACCCGATGCCAGCGACCATGGTATCGAACTATGCAAGCCCCATAAGAGCAGCATCTGGCAGAATGCTGAAGAAAGGGGTTATGACATCGACTAGCAAAGCTACTTACACTTGTCACACTTGTGGAAAGAAAGGACACTTTGCCCGAGACTGCTGGAGCGAACGTCCCAAGTCCGAGAAGAAGCATGCTGTCGTGATGACAGGTATGGTTTAAAGTTATAACAGTTTAGCCTTGAATACTTGTCGCCCTTGTGCATGTTAGCTTAGAACTACTTGTGCTAAGCTTTGTTCTGATTTTCGTTTATCCGGCGAGAGCACCGTTCGTATGAACGAAGCTTCGCATTCCTTTATTTAGGAATTATTTTACGCGTCAGAGTACCTCTTTCGATGCTAAGGGACAAATTTGATGTGCTCTGGTCCAATGGCGCTCAATGCGCGCGGGTAGAATCTGTTGCGCTTAGGTGTGGTTAGGGAGCCAAGACCTTGACTTACAAGTGTCGTTACTACCGCTAGGGGAGCTCGACGTGATATTTGGCATGGACTGGATCTCGGAGCAGCGAGCCTATATTGATTGCGGTAGCAAGGAAGTCAAGCTGGGAGCAAGTCGTGAGATGACTTTTACGGGCTTGAAGGGGGTCGAGCAAGACATTGATGTCTGCTCTTCAGGTGGTGAAGGCGGTTCGCGTCGGTGCGTAACTGTTCTTTACACTAGTGGTGGTTGCAAAGCTGAAGCCCGCGTTGGATAGTATTTCAGTGGTATCGGAGTACCCTGATGTGTTCCCTAGCGATCTTCCTGGAGCCCCGCCTCAACGGGAGATAGATTTTATGATAGAGCTCGTACCAGGTGGAAAGCTTGTGTCACGCTCTCCATATCGGCTAGAGCCTAAGGAAATGGCGGAGCTGAAGGTGCAACTTCAAGAGTTGTTGGAGCAAGGGTATGTGCGCCCAAGTTCTTCGCCTTGGAGCGCGCCAGTCCTCCTTGTTAAGAAGAAGGACGGAAGCTTGAGGTTGTGTATTGATTATCGGGAGCTCAACAAGTTGACGGAGAAGAACAAGTACCCGATCCCCCGGATCGATGATCTTTTTGATCAGTTGGTCGGGTCGACGGTGTACTCAAAGTTGGATCTCAAGTCCGGGTACTACCAGCTGCAAATAAGGGAGAGTGATATCCCAAAGACAGCATTCAGTACGAGATACGGGCATTATGAGTTTACGGTCATGCCGTTTGGGCTGACTAATGCGCCGTCAGTGTTCATGGATTTGATGAACAGGACCTTCAGGGAATACTTGGACCATTTTGTGATCGTCTTCATCGACGATATTTTGGTGTACTCGCAGAGTGAAGAAGATCACTTCAAGCATCTTCATTTGGTTTTGGAGACGTTAAGGAGGAATCAATTGTACGCCAAGTTCTCGAAGTGCGAGTTTTGGTTGTCCTCAGTGGCGTTCCTCGGTCATATAGTGAGTGGGGAAGGTATTGCAGTAGATCCGGCGAAGATTGTTGCTATACGGGAGTGGCCTGAGCTTTCTACAGTAGCGGAAGCCCGGAGATTTCTAGGGCTTGACGGCTATTATAGGCGCTTCGTAGAGAACTTCTCGCGGATAGCATTACCTCTCACTACTTTGACGAGGAAGGAGCAGAAGTTCGTTTGGAAGCCGGAGTGCATGCGAGCTTTTGAGGAGTTGAAATGTCGGTTGACCACGGCGCCTGTGCTGAGTTCGCCGAGTGGGACCGAAGGTTATGAGCTTTATAGCGATGCTTCGGGCAGCGGTTTGGGTTGCGTATTACTGCAATACGGAAGTTTGATATCTTATGGCTCGAGACAGCTAAAAGTGCACAAGAGGAATTATCCGGTCCATGACTTGGAGTTAGCGGCCGTGATTTTTGCCTTGAAGCTGTGGAGGCATTATCGGTACGGTGTGAATATTGATATCAACACCGATCATAAGAGCCTGAAGTATTTGTTTGATCAAAAAGATCTGAATATGCGACAGCGTAGATGAATGGAGTTCCTAGGAGACTGTACATTTAAGATCCACTACGTGCCTGGTAAAGGTAATGCGGTTACGAACGCGTTGATTCGCCGGGCCCCAGCTCAAGCCAATTGGATGTCGATCCATGACGAGCGGTTGGTTCGGGAGTTGGAGGCATTGAAGATTGTTTGTGTGGATAAGCAAGCAAGTGCTGAAGCACTCTTGAATTGGACTGAAGTCCAATATGACCTGGCTGATCGGATTTGGCAGACATTGGATATGGATGTCCATATGAAGCACTTCATGGTAGAGGCTCTGGATGAGTCAAATTCCCAATTCGTTGTGGAGGACGGATTGCTTTGGAAAGACGGTCGTCTGTGCGTCCCAAGTGTGGGCAATTTGCGGGTGGAATTGTTGTACTAGGCACATCATACCAAGTACTCGATTCACCCGGGGAGCACGAAGATGTACCGCGATGTAAAGAAACTGTTTTGGTGGCCGGGTTTGAAGAAGGATGTGGCACTCTACGTGGCGAAGTGCCAAACTTGCTCCTTAGTGAAGGCAGAATGCCAAAAGCCGAGAGGATTTCTGAAGTCCTTGCCTATTCCGGAGTGAAAATTCGACGACATCACTATGGACTTTGTGCAAGGTTTGCCAAGGTAGCAAAAGGGGAACGACGCCATTTGGGTGGTCGTAGATCGGCTAACGAAGGTGTCGCATTTCATTCCGCATAGGAAGGATGATCCGGTGGAGAAGTTGGCAAAACTATATGTGGATAATATAGTGCGGCTTCACGGTGTGCCCCGCAGCATCGTGAGTGACCGAGATAGGCGGTTCACGTCCAATGATTGGAGGCTAGTGCAACAAATGTTGGTAATAAAGTTAAGATTCAGCACAGCCTTTCATCCGCAAACAGATGGGCAGACCGAGAGGGTCAATAGGACAATGGAAGACATGCTTCGCATATGTGTCCTGGACTTTGGAAAAAATATGGGAAGATCACCTATACTTGGTGGATTTCTCTTACAACAATAGCTACCAGGCGAGTATACAAATGACGCCCTTCGAGGCCCTTTATGGTAGAAAATGTCGCACACCGTTGTCTTGGGTAGAAACGGGTGAGTCAAAGTTGTACAAGCGCCAAGAGGTGGAAGATGCTACATCTTTGGTTCGTACCATTCAGGAGAGGTTGCTTATCGCTCAGGACCGGCAAGTGAAGTACTATAATGCCAAGCACAGGAACGTGGAGTTCGCTGTGAGCGACTGGGTGTACTTAAAGATCAAGCTGTCCAAGGGTGTCTCGCGGGTGCGGCGATTGAAAAAGTTAAGCCCGAGGTACCTTGGGTCGTTTGAGGTTCTGGAGCGGGTTGGTGAAGTAGCCTATCGGTTAAAGCTTTCAGCGGAGCTTAATGGTTTACATGATGTATTCCATTTTTTTTTCAGTGCTACGGAAGGCGGTACAAGAGCCTACGCAAGTGATCGCGGTCGATCAAGTGCCGATTGATAGTGGATTGACGACAAAGGTCAAGCCCGTGCGTATTGAGGACTTGGAGGTCAGGCGGTTACACAATAAAGAGATCAGGATGGTCAATGTCCGGTGGGATAATTTCGATCGAGAGGAGCTCTCTTGGGAGCGAGAGCAGACTATGCTTGACAAGTATCCGGAGTTGTTCCGCTCAGGTACAATTTACTTTTGGTACTTGTCTTTCCTTTATGTAATTTCGTGGATGAAATTCTTTTTAGAGGGGGAGAGTTGTAACACCCCGAAACTCAAAAGTGCGACGGGAGGCGTTTTGGGCCAAATCTGGAATTTGGCAGGAGGCACACGGCCTGGGACACGGGCGTGTCCCGGGGCGTGTTAGGCTTGAGTTGACAATTTGGCTGCGAAGTCGACATTTTGCACACGACGAAGTGTCGAGACGGGCCACACGGCCTGAGATACGGGCGTGTCTCAGGGCGTGTCGAGCCCGTGTCGACGAGTCGACCCGGGGTGTCGACATTTTCGCTCGACGATGTGTCGAGAAGGGGGCACACGGCCTGAGACACGGGCGTGTCTCAGGGCGTGTCGAGTCCGTGTCGACGATCGGCCCGAGGAGTCGACGAATTTTGCTCGACGAAGTGTCGAGACAAGGCACACGGCCTAGTACACGGGAGTGTCCAAGGCCGTATCGTGATGTCGACGAACTTCGCTTGACGAAGTGTCGAGACCGTGAACACGGCCTGGAGCCATGTGTGTTCGAGTGTGACACGGGCGTGTCACATTGGACACGGGCGTGTCCAAGACCTGTGTGAGTCTCCGGTTATTTTCGGGGCTGTGTCGATGGGGGCACACGGCCGACCACACGGCCGTGTCAGTTGGAACACGGGCGTGTCAGGTCGAACACAGGCGTGTAGGATGCCCGTGTGTTGTTCCAGGCGCGTCGATTTTGACGACGAATGGGGGACACGGCCCTAGACACGGGCGTGTCACAGGCCGTGTTCGGCCCAGTTTTAGCATTTCAGGCCCGAATCAAGGCCGTTCGTTTCTTTAATTTGGGATTCAACGGCTGGGGGTTATTCCTGATGGGATATACCCGGGATTGGACCTTTGAAACACTCATTTTTTACTTGAGTGGTTCTCTTTCTAAATCAAGAGAGAGGTGAGAGCAAAGGAGGAAGAAGAAGCCTAGATCCGGTCACTGGCGGAGCTTCAGAGCTCAAAATCGCGAACCGACTTCGGATCCACGTAGGCGAAGAGAGTGCGGTGCTTTTCATCCGCTTACATTTCCATGGCGCCAAGGAAGAACGCTAGGGTAACGACCCTCTACTTGAGCATGTGAAGCTCTTCTTCTTTTGCATAGGAAGCCCGCTCTCGCGAGTTTGCGGTGAGTTTGAGGCATTCCTACGGGTAGACATGAATAGTTCCCGTTGTGTAGAGTCCGTATTCTAGAACGGACATAGGCATGATGTGTGAAGCCTACCTGGACATGTTGGTCTGGATCGGTGATGTTGCATTACATAAATGTCGGAGAAGACTCTGTGTGATTGTTTGTTTTTCGGGTTTTTTACGTGGTAGATTTCAACAAGGAGCCTTGGGGACTAACCCAAAGGTGCACCCGGAAAACTGGGCGGACGCGTGATCTTGCCAACTTGTGGGCCTGAGAGCCAACTTGTACATAACGGGGTATGTATTATTGTACGTTCGATTCACGGGCTTCGGGGAAACTTAACTCGTGTCGATGATATTAAAGTGTCGTGGCAAGTGAGCAACGGGTTGAGTGGAACCGTTCCTGCTTTATGCCGAGGGCATAGAGGTCGGGTCTTGCTGTCGATGATATTAAAGTGTCATGATATAGGCTGTTGATGACATTAAAGTGTCGTAACATCTGCCTAAAAGACAAAATTGCTCACGAGAGATTGCCGTCCTGGAGATGGTGGTGAGTCAGCGGCTTACACTGCGATCATCGAGAATGTGCCGTGAGAGCACGGGGCGTGTGGCCATGCATGCCAATGCCTGTGATGTAATGTATTTATATACTGCTTGGTTGTGCTAATAAAAATGCAGGGAAGGAGCATCGCCGCCCCGAGTTGGGGGCGAGATCGTTATAATTTGGTCAGTATTGCTGACCGTTGCTTTTGTTTGCCACCGTGCGGTGGTTTGTTGCTTGCAGGTGCTGCTGGACCAAGCGGTCAATAGCATGCTAAAGCCCAAATTGCGAAGCCGGCCCTCGAAGGCCTAAATGGAGTGTTTACTTGCTTTCACTCATGTATGACCGGCCTACGTGCTGTGGTTTGTAAATCATGTAATTTGAAGTAAACCGTTTGTAAGGCCTTAAGGTCAGTACTTGTGTATGTACTTCATTCCTATTTGGTGTATTAGTGGACATTCATGCTTTGTGCTGAGTTTTTTAATTGCAACTTATAAAACTGCTTCCGCTAGAATGCTCTGTGTAGGACGTTGGATTGCTTGGATGGTTTCCATTGAGTAACCACCCGGTCTGTCCGTGGTATATGGCGCCGGGCCCCGGCCGGACCTACTGCTATATGCTATGTGACGGATAGGGGGTGTTACTGTGCTGGTAGTGTTGCCCCTCTCATGGGGCAGTTTCTCCGGATATGCCCTACCTGATGACAGCTGTAGCACTAAGGCGGGGGATATGCCATACCCCCAGGTCTCTGTATCTCCCGCATCTGGAGAGGTTGAGGAGCCATTACCACTAGTTCCCTCGGCTCCTGCCTCACCTCTCGACGAGGTTGGTACTCTGCTCTTCTCCCATCTCTCCCATCAGCAATGCGGCCCCTTCGCTGATCATTTCTGGCTCCCCAGCCCTGATCATCTGTTGGCCTCTTCCTGCCTCGAGTCGTGTGCAAATCTACCTCAATCCTCTTTGTCATCTCCAATATCCGAGGTATAGGTCTGTCAGATACGAACAACATAGCCTCTCTCAGATACTATCGCAGGCACTTATAAATCCTCTTGGTGTATCCGACCTCATCCAGCTGATAGGAGTCTGCAAACCGGGCTAAATGATTGAACTCCCGATGGTACTCCAACACCGTCTTGCTGTCTTGCCTCAACTGTAGAAATCTGTCTTCCAGCTCATCTCTGGCGGACTGCAGAACAAAGCCCTGAAGTCCTCCCAAGCAATGTCTACAACCTCTCTATCAGTAAATGTCATGTCCAGCAGTGTCTTCCACCATCTCTTGGCATGGGACTCCAAGCAAGAGACCACCAAAGGCACCCTCTCCTCCCATGGGCACCGTATCCCGGTCAACATCTCATACATGATATCCAACCACTCCTCCGTCCGCACAGCCGACTCTGTCCCCAAGTAAGATGGGGGAGAAAGTCCTCGGAAGATGCCCATCCAATTGGCCCCCGGGTTTGGCTCTGGAGCCGGAACCTGCTGGGCCCTGAAAGCCTCTAGTATGGCTGTCAAAGTCTACCCCAACTCCGACTATAGAAACAGAGTGGGAGCCGGGGGAGGTGGTGCAACATTCAGAGTTTGCTGGTATCCGCCCTGTGGTGTAGGCTGTGCCGGAGGCTGCGTAACAAAGATCATTTGTAAGTAATAGACCCAGACCTAATTTAAAGTGGACAATTTACATGAGATCCCCCATATGGGCACACCACACCTTTCACTGCTTAGTTTGTCCCCAAACTAAACTCGTGCGGGGGTGTCCCAGGGTTTGTGGACTGTTACTTTTTCAATCGAGGTCTGCTCTGATACCACTTGTAAGACCCCCCCCCCCTTTCTTTTTAAAACCACGGGGTCTTAGGCCCAGAACCGCCACTTTGTGGTGACACCATCACGCCCGGGAAGGTCATCACTACAAAACGTCGATCCTGCCGGCCAAATCGATCACAGAAAAGTAGTAAAAGTAAGAGAGTACAAGTAATAAAACTCTAACACATGTCCGCAACAATCACATATAATAGTAATAATTCTCCATGAAGGGAGAGTCCAGAGCAATAATAATAAAAGTATGGGAAATAGGGCTCATGCCCGATACATCAAGTCCTCACTACATGTCACTCATCGCGAAAACAAATCTATATCAACTACTAGCGAATAGAACTCACTATCCCAGTCGTATGAACTCCAGTGCTAGACTGTCCCGTCTCCAAGCGTGCCGACCTCTGGGGCTGCACCTCCAAGCTCGGATCCACGATCACCTAAAATGTTTTGGTACAAAAACTGTTAGTCTAAAAGACTAAGTCTTATCATCCCCTACCCCTCCCCCATGGCTCCTAGGCACCGTGCAGAGAGGAGGAAAGGGAAGCTCTGAAGGTGGAGAATAAACAAAGCAGGTGACGGTGGAACTATTCTAGCATGAGTATATAAACAGAGCATGTATATGTAAGCAGTTGTATATGAAAGGTAAAATAAGAAACAAGTAACCTTAACTTATATGAAGGCCCATACAAACTTATAAGTTAAGGGGTCTTTTGCAAGTCTCCCATCGTATAAAAAGTCTCATACCGATTTATACGATGGGGTGTCGGTTTTCAAACAAGCAGTATATATTTCCATAAAATAATAACCTTAACTTATAAGTATGCTCCCACAAGCTTATAAGCTAAGGGGTCGTTTTGCAAAACCTATTGTATAAAGCATCCCATACCACTTATACAATATGTGTCAGGTTTAAATGCAATGATTTATGCTATGATATGTTATGTTATGACATGAATCATGCAAGTGCAACATACCCACTCGACTCTGTGCACACAGACCTTTAGTTCCCCCTTTCTGGAGCCTAACCTCCTAGGATACCTCCGTAATGGCAAACGGAAGCGGTGTGTTGGGCCTTGCCCACCTCTAAATCGGTAATTGCACTACCAGTCAGACCTATCGTATGCCTCAACGCTGGTGCACTAAGCGGAGCTCCTGCGTACTCTTTGCTGGCTGGTCCACCGGACTTAAATTGGCGAAGTGCTAAACCATACTTGCCGAGTCAACGTATCGACGTCTGTGCATCGACTCTCCAACATCGATGACCCACCACCTTATAATTTATGCATATGCAATCTTGATGTATCACCACCGAGCTAAAGCTCCCCGGACAAACCCGTCCGTCACAAATATCTACCGAGCCAAGCTCCCCGAACTATCCCGTCTGTCTCAGAACCATCCGAGCCATCGGCTCGCCGGGCTATCTCGTCCGTCTCAGAACCTTCCGAGCCATCGGCTTGCCAGGCTAACCTGCCCATCACCAAAACCACCACCGAGCCTACTGCTCGTGTGACCCAACCTAACTTCCCGAGACACCGAGGTGAGTGGAAGTGAACCCCTAGTTGTACTAGTTACTCTTGCAGTTTATTTTGCCTACAGTTTAGGTTAGCCCATGACTGCCCAAGGCATTCCCCGTGAAGGGCTCTCGAGGGCACTAAGAATTACGATGGACTGAAGTTCAAAGCTCTCTTTTGCAAGACACTTACTGTTATTGGTTATTAACCGATTCTCGATCCCTTTTAATATTACTCTGGATCCAACCCTAGTGTGTTTTGACCCTCTCTCTCCACCGGAAAGACATTCCTTCATCGATCCCGAGCGCCTCTTAACTCTAGTCAACCCAACACTCTTCGCATCATGAATCCTAATGAAGCTCTCTTTCATCTTACCAAATCACCATGTATTTCTTCCCACTTCCTATGACCATATCTCATGTTATCACAATTTCCGCAGTTTTACTAAATGCAGACCCACCTAAGCTATATGATGTACATGATAGGAGGTACTCCAAATTTTCTTCCAAATGCACTAAGATAATTATTGTGTGTCTATCATGATATATGTAGCCTAAATACAAAAATTTATAATTTTCATAATTAACTTAGCATTTATTAAATTTTCCCAAAAGTTAGGCCATGTGTAATTTTGTACATGAAGTACTAGATTTTCTTAGGTTATGACCATCCAAAATTTATGAACACTACAAGATGCCAAAATATCAGAGAGCACCAAATTTCACTAATTTTCATAAATGAATTAACCTATAATAAATTAATCAAAGATATTACCAATAAATAGATGTAAAGAAGGAAACATCATTAAACTTAATCCAAAAATTATACAAAAATTATCAGATATTTAATATGATCACAAAACATTACCGATTAAGTTTCATAACATTCTAAGTTATGTTAGCCACTATTTTATCAAAATTATCAATAGGGGCAACACAAGGATTAAAACTACAAGTACAATATACTGTCTTCCAAACATCCTAACATAATTTTCAGGGACTCATATTGTTATAAAAACCTTTCTTCCAAAATTTTCTAAGTATCCAAGGCCATATGCCCCTTCAATATTTTCCTAAAAGGTAAAGACCTAAACTAACCCTAGTTGGTTTAAATTATGTGTCTAGGTCTAAATGTCATCAAATTCCTCCTTAGGGCATTTCACCACCATAGAATCTCATGGACTAAACACCAAGCCAATACAAGGACATAACACCGTATGTCCTTCACAAACCCCCAAAGTTCAACCTTAGGGTTTGAACTAGGTTCCTAGGGAAAATCCATCCTAATCCACCCCATAATCCATGGGAGGGTGTTTACTAATATAACACATCAGGGGACCAAGTATCAACCTCTGTTGAGGTGATTTGGCCCCTTAAGCCCACAAGGGACACTTTGACCTAATTACCCCTTTTTGGCCTAAGTTAGGGTTGACCAAATTCCATACCAATTCTTATCCAAATTAAATGAAATTTTATACAGAGTCCTATATTAACCCAAATGACCACTCACCAAAATTTGGGAGGGTTTGGAGGTCATTAGACCCTATAAATAATTTCTAAATGATTTATTAAATTTCTACAAACACTTTAGGAAACTTTTTTCCAAAAATTCCCATTTTTGGATATGTTCTAGGTATAGGTAAGAGTGAACCCCATCCAAAATTTCAAGTCATTTGGATGGCTGGATTAATGGAGGCACTCAACATAGTCTCTGATCTATCCTAGGTATAGACCTCGCCAAAATGAGTGTTGTGGTCACACCATGTATCCATATTGGTTCAAATAAATTTTAAATTAAACTAGACTTCAAGGGATACAGTTTTCATGTTGGTCATGTTTTTTGTAGGGGGCCCTAGGTATTTTTAATAATTAATTTAAGACAGCCCAGTAAACAAGACAGAAATATAAAAAAATCAAAATAAATAATTATGATCCAGCACAAATCTTGAAGTAGATCCAACACCTCATGGTCATCTTCTTCTTCAGCCAAGGGCTGGGATCAGCCCGACCTGGAGCTTATTCCAAGCTTATTTCCCGGCCACCCAACCACCTCCCTGGCCGGCCACCACCGCCACCACCTTCGTTGAGGTGAGGGCTATCGCCGGGCGGCGGCACGACCGTCGGAGGGGCGGATTCCGGCGAACCCGAGTGGTTGAAAAACCATGAAAATTTATGAAAATCTCTCACCCGATCGGGCTTAATTGAGCCTGATTTCTCTCCTAAAAGATTTAAAGATCTAGCCCACGAAGAGAGGAGTAGAGGAGGACCTTTAACCGGGCTTGCCGATGAGTGTGGTGGTGGTGCGTCATGGCCGGTGGTGGAGCTTGCGGGTGTTCTGCAACAGAACTACCAAAGTGCATGACTCCTTCAGGTAAAGTGTGGAAATACCTCCTCTTAGTCCAGGGATGCTTTTAAGATCATCAGTTGGGGGGAGGGTAAGGGCCTAACCCATTAATGGCATTAAAGTGGAAGTTTCGACCATGGTGGGGGGTGTGAACCTAGGCTTAATTTGGCTGGAAAACGGCTGGAAACTTCTCTTCCCTAGAGGAGTTGAATCCAGCAATAAAGGGTGGCCCTTGGCTTCCCTATGCCATGGATGGCCTTCTCCCTCACTTTCTCTCTCCTCCATCAATGGGGCAAAATGGAGTTTTCTCTCTCCTAGTCATCAAGGCTGATTTTGATCTCTTCTCCAGCCTATTAGCGCCCCACTAACTCATATTAATAATAAAAATGAGGTTAGCCCAAGTTGGGGAGATGGGTTTGAACTTAAGTTAGCATATTTGAGCTAATTTGACCTAACACTAGAGTAGAGTTGACCTTGGTCGACATGACCATTTGAGTTGACCCCAATGGATCTTTGGTGACTTATTGACTTCACCTTAGGTCTAGGAAGACCGAGGTAGGGTTGGTTAGGCATCTTGGGGGTCACTTGACCCTTAGTTATGACACTTTGACCTATTTGGGGCTAGGGTTGACTTAGGTCAACTTTGTTGGGTATTGTATCCACAACGTACCTGATTTGAAGAAGCCCCTGAACAAGCTAAGGTAAATAGACAATGTATTTGATGAAACCTTTTAAGTTGTGCTTGCAGTTATTCCACGCTAAGTACACACCAATGTCAGGGTGCAGTAGGTCAATATACACGGGTCTGCGCGACGTAATCCCTCGTTGAGCAGATCAATGTGTTGGCCTACGTGTACCCTCTCTATTGGAGTGTACTTATCTTCAAGTACAGGGCCGTGATAATGCAAGAGCAGACAAGGAGCAAGGATGGGTCAAAGAGCAGCTCATGGGTGGAAAGACGAAAAATTGTCTAAGTATTAATCGACGAGAATCACCAAGTGATTCTCGCCGATTCGGCGAGAATCACTAGTGATTCTCGCCGAATCATCGAGAATCACTGGCTGATTCTCGCCGAATCGTCGAGAATCACTGGCTGATTCTCGCCGTCTCTATTCAGCTAAATCAGAGCGTGCAAATAAGTCAACATCGACGAGAATCACCTTTGACTCTCGCCGATTCGACGAGAATCACCTTTGATTCTCGCTGAATCGACGGGAATCACCTTCGATTATCGCCGATTTTGACTTGGCGATTTTCTGGATCCCGCTGGACCGGACTTAGCCGCTGGCACTGTTTTGAACCGGGGTTGGGGTTTCTTCTGGTGGGACCCACAACGGTCATAAAGGAGTATTCTACTGTATAAATACACGCGTAATTTTGAACAGTAAGAAAACACAGAAAAAAGAAGCCGAGCTGCCGACCTTGACCTAAATCGCGAAACTTCTCCGCCACCGTTGTCGCCGCTCGTGCAGTAGATCGCCGGCTTTGATCGTGGTTGCTTCCAGATCTCCCGGCGACAGAAGCTCAGCCAAGCACTGCGTCTCACGCGTCTAACCAGAGATCCCTTGTCTCTTGATTCGTTGATCGGGAAAACCTTCTCCTTCCAAATCGATCGAGACGATCGATCCTAGTGTGACCGTTGGAAGACCTTGCTAGCTTTGCTACGAAGATTGAATCTCCAAAGTACAGCAGCCTCACAGCGTCGTCGCCGCCGATCTCGAGAACCAAGCCGCCGCCCTTCTTGCCGCCGCCGGTTTCGGGGAGATTCTCTCCAAGTGAGATCTAGGGTTGTGGACTCTTCGTTGACTTCAAGAACACGTCATTGAACGAAGAGGGACACCTTAGTCTCCAAAAGTTGTTTGTATTTCTTGTACATTCTATTTTCATTTTTGTTGTAAAGGAACGTTGGTTCCTAGTTGTAAGGGTTGGGTGTAACCCGTGTTGTGGGAGTGGTGACTCCTACGTGTGGAAGAGTTCCTTCCGTTAGTGCAAGGATTGGATTTCAATCCTGTTGGTGAAGTGACCGAGTCGTCCCTGGTTGGGAGATAGGTCGAAGGGGGAAAGTGGATGTACCCAAATCGGGGAACCACTATAATTTGCTTGTGTCCTTTCTGTGCTGTGCTGTTTTGTTTTCTTGTGCAGGTACAATTTTAATTCCGCAAAAACGCTGCACGTCACCTATTCCCCCCCATAGGTGAAGGTAGTTGACACTAGGTGGACTTTCAAGTGGTATCATAGCCAGGTTCCTCATCAAAAAGGTTCACACCTTGAGTAAAATCCTGCCTCTAGTGTCAAGAAGAAGGCAAACATCTACTATGGACGGACTCAAGTACACAGGCAAGATCCCAGTGTGCACCAGGCTCAACTTTCCTATCTGGAAGGAAAGGATCAGGTTCTACATGGAAGCGGTCGATCCCCGACTCTTCATGATCGTGGAGGAGGGACCATATGTCCCCACTAAGGTCTCCACCACTGATCCTACCAAGAAAGTGCCAAAGAAAATTTCTGAAATGGACAAGGACGAGATGGTGCTGGTGGGACTTGACAAGAAGGCACAGAACATTCTGGTCAGCGCGGTCGATATCTCAATGATGCAGAAGTTCTGCAACTGCAGGACAACAAAGGAGATCTAGCACTGCCTGATTATCCTAATGGAGGGCACTGATGAAGTGAGGAATGATCGGAGATCCCTCCTGAACCAGAAATATGAGGCCTTCAGACAAGGGCCTAAGGAAGAGATCGGAGTCACCTTCGAGAACTTCCTCAAGATTGTCAATGCCCTCAAAGGATATGGAAGAGTGTTCACTGATGGTGAACTTAATGATAAATTTCTAAGGTCCCTTACTAAGGAATGGGACACAAAGATCTGCGCCATCCGAGAGTTTGGCAGACTTGTTGAAACAGACCTGCAAATTCTGTTTGGGAAGCTGATGTCCTATGAGCTTCAACTGAACACCAGGAAAGCAGAAGAAGAAGCAGAGAAGGCTGCAGCCAAGGAAAAGACTGTGGCTCTAAAAGCCATTCACTCCAGGAAGGGCAAGGGTGCGGTTTCATACCGTGCCAGGAAAAATAATGAGGAGGAGGACTCCGAGCCATACTCCTCCAGCTCAGAGCTGTCTGAGGAAGATTTCTCCCTCATCACCCAAGAATTCAAGAAGTTCATCAAGATGAGGAATCAAAGAAAGAGAGACGGCTCCTCCTCCAGGCATCAGAAGAAAAATTATTCTTCTGACAGGTATGCTTCTAAACCGAACAAACATCGCTCCTCTGACATTATTTGTTTTGGATGCAATAAGTCAGGACACGTCGTGGCCGACTACTACCAAGGCAAGAGAGAAAAGGGGAAAGGAGAGGAGCACAAATCCTCTAGAGATAAGAAGAAAGAGCGGAGCTACATCGCCAAAAAGCCAAAGACACTGAGTGAGTCTGATTCCTCAGACTCCAGTGATGATGAGGAAGCCTAATTCGGGCTGGTGGGTCGCTCCGAATCAGAAGGAGAATGCCCCCCATTTACTGGGAAGGTAAAAGCTCACACCCCTCTCTCCGACTCTGAATCTGATCCTGAGTCTCAGGATGATGACCCTGAGGATAGCCTTTCGGCCCGTGAAGCGGAGCTCCTCGAGAAGTATGAGCTTCTGCTCAACACTTTTGAGGAGTGTCGTAAGAGATTGAAGGCTGAGAAAAAGGAAGTGAAATTCCTTAAGGGTGAGAGTGTCTCCCTAAGGGAAGAGATCACCAGTTTGATCTCTCTCCGACAGGAGCACCTAGACCTGACTTCAAAGCATTCAGAGTCTCTTAAGCTCCTTGATCTTAAGCAGGAGGAAGTCGACAAGTTGGAAGAACAACTTGCGGCAGAAAGAAAGATCGTCAAGAGCTTCTCTATGCCAAAAACAGTTCTTCCAGTAGTTGATACCTTCTCTGCTCAGGCCAAAGGAGCTGGCTTGGGGCATGTAGGGGTATCTGGTTCCTCATACAGGAGAAACAGGAACCAGAGGAAGAATAAGGCCGCCAAGAAGGCCTCTGCTGCTGAAAAGGGAAAGGCTCTGCTCAGTCTTGTTGCGTTCAGAAAGCCTAGCGTTCCTTGCAACCAACATGACTTTGAGTCAACCTTTGGTCATCATTTCCGGCCCTCGGTTGCAAAGCCAAAGAGCCGATATGATGGTTGGACTTTTCCCCGTAACTTCGGTGAGAGTGTCTTCAAGGTACCTTATGAGGAAATCCACATGGAAAATTATGGTCAATTCTCTAGCGGCCATAATGAAAAGCAGACACCAAGAGCCAAGCCTGTTATACTGAAGGAACAGAAGGTGAAGAAGTCATGTGACTGCAATCACTATGAGGCCTCCACCTCTAGATCCAAGGCCCTGGCTGTACCCACCATTCCCAGGGTAAAGCAGGAGCCTAGGAAGAGGTACAACAGATTTGACTGTTGGTGTTGTGGCAAAGTCGGTCACTTTGCCGTGGATTGTTGGTTTAATCCGAGGTATAACGAGACTCCCTATGTTAGCAATGCGAGGCCGACCACTCGTAGGGTTAACCACCCGAGGGGGAGTATGATAACCAAGAATCTAGGACCCAAGTTCGATTGGGTTCCTAAGGGAAATTAATTTTGTTTTGCAGGAATGTCCAAAGGCCACCAAAACGCCAATATGGTACTTGGACAGTGGATGCTCCCAGCATATGACTGGGACAAGAAGCCTGCTGCGTGATTACACTCCAGTCGAGAATGGACCCAAAGTCATCTTTGGGGGGTCAGATCGAGGAGTCACCAGAGGTTACAGTATGATTTCAAACGGTATAATCTCTATCACCGACGTGGCTTATGTTGAAGGGTTAAACCATAACCTGATCAGTGTAAGTCAGTTATGTGATAAAGGTTATGACGTTAAGTTCTGCAAGGATAAATGCCTGATAATATCATGTGCCTCTTCTGAGACGGTATTAACAGGCATTAGGAGCAGAAATATCTTCTGCTTAAATTTTCTTAGTTTAGATTCATCTACCCCCGTATGCATAGTGGCAACAGGCAGTGCATCTCTTTGTGAACAAAGGCACAAGAGATTGGCACATATTAATTTCAAAACAATTAGTATGCTGTTTTCTAAAAACTTAGTAAGGGATGCTCCCGTTATCAAGTGCATCAAAGATAGCCCCTGTCCTGCATGCCAGATGGGCAAACAGACTCGGGCTACCTTTAAGAGCATTGCAGACAAAGACTCTTCCCGGTGTCTTTATCTTCTACATATGGACTTGTTTGGTCCAATGCAAGTTCATAGCTTGGGAGGCAAGTCTTATACGCTAGTGATAGTTGATGATCAGTCTCGGTTTACATGAGTGTTCTTCTTAAAATGAAAGTCAGATACGTTTGACATCTTCACTAGTTTTGTCAAGCAGGTTCAGAACGAATTTAACTGCTCAGTGGTCAAAATCAGAAGTGACCATGGAACAGAATTCGAATCTGGTGCTATGACAGAGTTTTGTGAAGAACAAGGTATCTTTCATGAGTTTTCCTCCCCGCGCACTCCTCAGCAAAATGGAGTTGCGGAGAGGAGAAATAGAACTCTCATTGAAGCTTGCACGATAATGTTAAAAGACGCTTCTCTCCCAGAATACTTCTGGGCAGAGGCGGTCAATACAGCTTGTCATGTACAAAACCGAGCATTGATCAACAAGCATCATCGTAAGACGCCTTATGAGCTATTGAGAGGCAGGAAACCAACCATGTCCTACTTAAGGATCTTTGGTTGCAGATGTTATGTACTGAATAATGGGAAGTGCCCGCGTACTAAATTTGGTGAAAAATGCTTCGAAGGCATATTTATGGGCTATAGCTCCCACAGTCGGGCATATAGGGTCTTCAATAAGAAAACCCTAGTGGTAGAAGAATCAATTAATGTTGTATTTGATGAAGGAAGCTTGCTTAACAGCAATTCTTCCAGCGGTATTCTTGAAGATGCAGGTGCACGACTTGAACAGCTGAGTCTCGATGAGACCGCTAAAGATGAAACTCCTAAGTACGTCAAAGTTTCCACCTCAACGTCTACTGGGAATGTTGAAGATCAAAATGGAGAAAATCTCTTAGAAGAAGGAGAAGTCCAAGAAGTAGTCGAAGCTCCAGACGCCAGACCTCTAGAGCTCCGGCACGTGCGGGATCACCCTAGAGAGCAGATCATCGGAGATCCTCGTGCTAGTGTCAGAACTCGAAGAGGTACTATTAACGAGATTTTGCATCTTAGCTTCCTGTCACAGGTTGAGCCAAAGAAGTTCGACGAGGCGAACAAAGATGCGGCATGGATTTTGGCCATGCAAGAGGAACTGCATCAATTCGAACGATGCAACGTTTGGACGCTGGTTCCCAGACCACGAAAGCAGAATGTGATTGGCACCAAGTGGATCTTCAGAAACAAACTGGATGAACATGGTGTCATCATAAAGAACAAGGCCAGGCTGGTGGCTCAAGGTTACAGACAGGAGGAGGGGATTGACTTCGACCAGACCTTTGCACCAGTGGCAAGGCTCGAGGCAATCAGATTGTTCCTGGCGTATGCTTCGCACAAAGGATTCACAGTCTATCAAATGGATGTGAAATCAGCATTCTTGAACGGAGACCTGAAAGAGGAAGTATATGTCACTCAACCCCCAAGTTTTGTCAATCCTACTTATCCCAATCATGTATATTTTCTTAATAAAGCTCTATATGGTTTAAAACAAGCTCCACGAGCTTGGTATGAGACCTTATCTAGTTTTCTTCTTGAGAACAAGTTCTCTAGAGGTAAAATAGATAAGACATTGTTTCTCAGGGAAGTCAAAGGCAAGATTTTGCTGGTGCAAATCTATGTCGATGACATCATATTCGGCTCAACGGACAACAATCTTTGCAAAACGTTTTCTAAACTTATGCAAGGAAAGTTTGAAATGAGCAGTATGGGAGAGCTAAAGTATTTCTTGGGACTTCAAGTGAAACAGTCTGAGGATGGAATCTTCATCTCTCAGACGAAGTTCACAAATGAACTCCTCAAGAAATTCGGTATGGAGAATGCAACCTCTATGAGGACTCCAATGGGATCCACTATGTCTCTGGATAAGGATGAGAAAGGTAAACCTTTCGATGAAACCAAAGACAGAAGCATCATTGGATCCCTGCTCTACCTTACGGCCAGTAGACCGGATATCATGTTCTCCACATGTGTCTGTGCCAGATATCAGGTGAACACTAAGGAATCTCACTATGTCGCTGCAAAGCGAATTCTAAGATACCTTAAAGGTACTCCGAATCTTGGCTTGTGGTACCCGAGAAACAATGATGTCGAGCTAATAGGTTTTTCAGATGCTGATTTTGCAGGGAGTAGGGATGACAGGAAAAGCACTTCCGGGACGTGTCAATTCCTCGGAAGAAGGCTTATTTCATGGAACAGCAAGAAGCAGAATTGTGTAGCAACCTCCACAGCAGTGTCTGAGTACATCTCGGCAGGCAGCTGTTGCGCACAACTCCTATGGATCAGAAACCAGTTAGCCGACTACGACCTTCAGTTCAAGGAAGTACCAATGTAATGCGACTCTTCCAGTGCAATTGCCATTGCCCACAATCCGGTATCGCACAGCAGAACGAAGCATATTGAAGTGCGCTACCACTTCATTCGGGAGAACGTGGAGAACAAGGACATATCTCTCTGTTATGTCCCCACGGACAAGCAGATTGCAGATATTTTCACAAAGCCCTTAGACGAAGCTAAGTTCAGTCTTTTTAAAACTGAATTGGGGATGCTAAACTATGAGGAATGAAGACTACAGAAGCTCCAGGCTCATGCATCTAGGGGGAGTCTCTGCCAGGAACTCAAGTGTGAGCACAGGTGCAAGAACTGAGGGGGAGCATGGGGTCAAATGCAATTGACCCAGATTTGCAGAAGCCGAAAAGGGGGAGATATTACCCTCTCGGTTAAGGCTAAGGTGGCTCCAAGTTTACTCTCAAGAAATTGGTATTGGTAATGAATATCTCTCTCAACTCAATTTTAAGTTCATGCTTTTCATTCTCATACGCTCTATTCACCTTAGCTTGTATGGTTTAGGCTTCTTCAAATAGGGGGAGATTGTTGGGTATTGTATCCACAACGTACCTGATTTGAAGAAGCCCCTGAACAAGCTAAGGTAAATAGACAATGTATTTGATGAAACCTTTTAAGTTGTGCTTGCAGTTATTCCACGCTAAGTACACACCAATGTCAGGGTGCAGTAGGTCAATATACACGGGTCTGCGCGACGTAATCCCTCGTTGAGCAGATTAATGTGTTGGCCTACGTGTACTCTCTCTATTGGAGTGTACTTATCTTCAAGTACAGGGTCGTGACAATGCAAGAGCAGACAAGGAGCAAGCATGGGTCAAAGAGCAGCTTATGGGTGGAAAGACGAAAAATCGTCTAAGTATTAATCGACGAGAATCACTAGTGATTCTCGCCGAATCGTCGAGAATCACTGGCTGATTCTCGCCGAATCGTTGAGAATCACTGGTTGATTCTCGTCGTCTCTATTCAGCTAAATCAGAGCGTGCAAATAAGTCAACATCGACGAGAATCACCTTTGACTCTCGCCGATTCGACGAGAATCACCTTTGATTCTCGCCGAATCGACGAGAATCACCTTCGATTCTCGCCGATTTTGACTTGGCGATTTTCTGGATCCCGCTGGACCGGACTCAGCCGCTGGCACTGTTTTGAACCGGGGTTGGGGTTTCTTCTGGTGGGACCCACAACGGTCATAAAGGAGTATTCTACTGTATAAATACACGCGTAATTTTGAACAGTAAGAAAACACAGAAAAACGAAGCCGAGCCGCCGACCTTGACCTAAATCGCGAAACTTCTCCGCCGCCGTTGTCGCCCCTTGTGCAGTAGATCGCTGGCTTTGATCGTGGTTGCTTCCAGATCTCCCGGTGACAGAAGCTCAGCCAAGCACTGCATCTCACGCGTCTAACTAGAGATCCCTTGTCTCTTGATTCGTTTATCGGGAAAACCTTCTCCTTCCGAATCGATCGAGACGATCGATCCTAGTGTGACCGTTGGAAGACCTTGCTAGCTTTGCTACGAAGATTGAATCTCCAAAGTACAGCAGCCTCACACCGTCGTCGCCGCCGATCTCGAGAACCAAGCCGCAACCCTTCTTGCCGCCGCCGGTTTCGGGGAGATTCTCTCCAAGTGAGATCTAGGGTTGTGGACTCTTCGTTGACTTCAAGAACACGTCATCGAACGAAGAGGAACACCTTAGTCTCCAAAAGTTATTTGTATTTCTTGTACATTCTATTTTCATTTTTGTTGTAAAGGAACGTTGGTTCCTAGTTGTAAGGGTTGGGTGCAACCCGTGTTGTGGGAGTGGTGACTCCTACGTGTGGAAGGGTTCCTTCCGTTAGTGCAAGGATTGAATTTCAATCCTGTTGGTGAAGTGACCGAGTCGTCCCTGGTTGGGAGATAGGTCGAAGGGGGAAAGTGGATGTACCCAAATCGGGGAACCACTATAATTTGCTTGTGTCCTTTCTGTGCTGTGCTGTTTTGTTTTCTTGTACAGGTACAATTTTAATTCCGCAAAAACGCTGCACGTCACCTATTCCCCCCCACCCCATAGGTGAAGGTAGTTGACACTAGGTGGACTTTCAAACTTAGCCTCTTTGGTTGACCCCAATGGGTCCTTGGTGACCCATTGGCCTCCCTTAGGGCTTGGGAAGGAATAGGTGGGTCCCTTTGGCCAAGGAGAGGTCAGTTGATCTTGTATGAGCATAGTTTGACCTGATTAGGGTTTGGTTTGACTTTGGTCAACTTGACCATTTTAGTTGACCCTAGTGGATCCCTATGGCTCGAATGGACCCTCTAACATGTTATTGATGTTGTGGTGGGGTCATGGTGTCGTGGGGAAGCCCCATGATCATCATATCCTAGTGTTTAGAAATCTACTATTTACAGACCATAGAGATCTCACCTACATTCCTAGGTTCACTTGGTCTTCCTAGGATTTTGTCATGACCTAGTCATGACAAAACCACTCCTAGGGGTTTACTTGTCTCAGGGATGTTACAAAGATGTCACCAGGTTTCGTCCTTCAACAGACAACCAATCAATGACATCAATACGTCCAAAATCATCACACAAGTTAAGCTCAACGCTGAAAGAAAATTGCAAAGGCAATCTAAAAGAGTGCTCCCAAGCACTCTTTTATTCTTTGTGTCTTTCTTGTAGTTTATTTCCTAATCCCTTTTTATTGTCTGAGTCTGTACAGGTTGATCCATCACAGGTGCTCCAGGAGTGTATTGGGCATTGCACTCAAATCAATGAGGAGAGAGCCCCTATATGTGAGGAGGTTGATTCTCCCTCCATAGTGGAAGCTGTACAACCCCGTGTTTGTCGAGCGGGCCCCGCCAAGAAAGGCGAGCGGGCCCCACTAGGAAATAATAGTACGAACCAAGTTCCACGGCCCGCACCCAAGCAACAAGCGGGCATGCGACAAGAGGCTGGTCCGCCCCTGCTCAGTTCAAGCGAGCGAGCCAGGCGAGACGACTCCTTCCTGTTGGGTACATTGGTTTAAATATACCTGATTTGAAGAAGCCTCACCTAACTCAATGATATACATCAAAATGTATTTGATGTATTTTGAGTTACTTGTGCAGGTTAAATATTTGCAGGACTGAAGCAAAAAGTTTCTAAGTCCATGTGTCGACACCCAGAGGGTAAGTGTCGACACTTAAGAAGACTTGTGTCGACACCCAGACAAGCAGTGTCGACACTTGGAGTCATTGTGTCGATACCAGGGATGCTGAGTCGACACCAGACACAAAGTGTCGACACAAGGAGCTGTGTCGACACTCAGTGAAGAAAAGTGCAGTAAAGATGTGCCGACACTTAACAGCAGTGTCGATACCTAGAAGAACTGTGTCTACACCAGAAAGTGTCGACACTTGGAGCTGTGTCGACGCTCAGCAAAAGTCAGTAGAGACTAAGTATAAGTGTCGACACCCAGAACAATGTGTCGACACACAACAAAAGAGTCAGCACTTGAATTAAGTGTCGACACCCAGAACAATGTGTCGACACTCAACAGAAGAGTCAACACTTGAAGTAAGTGTCGACACCCAGAATAATGTGTCGACACTCAGCTGAAGACTCTACACTTGAAGAAAGTGTCGACACATGGAGTTGTGTCGACACTTAGCAAAGAACAGCAAGATCAACAAAATATTCTAAGTACAAGTGTCGACACTATATGAATGTGTCGACACTCAGCTGAAGTCTCAACAGAAGAATCAAGTGTCGACACAAGGAGCTGTGTCGACACTCAGTAAGTTTCAACACTGAAGACATGTGTCGACACTTAACAGATTCAACACATGAAGATGTGTCGACACAAAGGAGATGTGTCGACACTTAGAAGAATTCAGCAAAATACAGAAGATCAAGTACTTGTGTCAACACTCAATATCAGTGTCGACACATGAAGAAGAAATGGTGTCGAGATAAAGAATCAACAACACAAGGAGTTGTATCGACACCTTGTAGACTTGTGTCGACACTTACACAACTTGTGTCGACACTTGGTCTATAAGTGTCGACACTTAAAGACAAAAAGTCTCGACACTTTCAGACAGTTAGAGAACTTTCAAGAACTGACTGGATGACTTGACAGCTGCCGTTCCAGCCGGTCTACAGCACCTGTCAGAGATATCAGAAAGCAGTTATGAACCGGACCAGCCGGTTACCATGAAGAAGGCCTATAAATAGGCATGTGCTGTCTATAGAAGAAGAGGTTAAGAAGGTTGTTGATATAGTTAACAGAGTTGTTCAAGTTATTGATCAAGTATCAAAACAAGAAGATCTAGCTGTCCAAGTGCAGATCTAAGAAGTTGGAGAGAGAGAGCTTCATCCAAGAAATCAGCCGTTGGAACTAGGCTGAGAAGAAGGGTTCAGATTTATTCTGGATCTTAAGAAGCAGAGATCAAGGATCAACTGCAGAAGGAGTCAATCTCATTGAGTTCTATTTTCAAGAAGCTTTGAAGAAAGCTAAGTCAGATTGAGTCCAGCTGAGTTCTTCCAAGAACTCATCAAGAAACTCTCAACTCCTCTCTCTTGTTTCTGGGTTGATGAGTTATCATTTGTAAATTCATTTTTATCTTGTAGGATCCTTTAGATCTGAGTTTTTGTAAGCCTGTAATTATAAAGGCTGAGTGTAGGGCTTGAGAGTCTGAGTGTAGGAGAGTGAAATCTCTGAGTGTAGGCCTTGGTGGCTGAGTGTAGGCCTTGTTGGTTGAGTGTAGGCCTTTGTGGCTGAGTGTAGGCTTTGTGGAAAAGCTGAGTTGTAGGGCCTTGGGCCTGAGGTGTAGGAACCAGTTTGGGTTCTGAGACAGTGAAGGAGTTTGGCCGAATCTAGTACACTGCTAGATAGGCGAAGGGGGAAAGTGGATGTACCCAAAGCTTGGGGAACCACTATAAAACTCTGTGTCTGCTGTGATTGTGATTTGCTATGTATGTTGTGTGTTTGCTGTGATAAAATAGTTAGAATTCTGTGATATTAACTGATTGCTGCCATAAAAAGTCAAAAATAATGTGGTCACCTATTCACCCCCCCCCCCCCTCTAGGTGTTTAGGTACTTTATCTTTCAAGTGGTATCAGAGGGAGGTTCCTCAAAAAGGACTAACAGTCTGAGGAGATCCTGATTGGCAGATTCAATCTAAGTCAAAATTCAGATTCAAGAAAATCAAGAACCATGGGTTCCACAGAAAATCACAAGGAATTGGGATCCATGAAATTACCTATATGTAGGAAAGAGATATTTGGGATCTGGAAGGAAAGGGTAAGACTGTTTATGGAAGCCTCAGACCCTAGGATTTACATCACAGTAAAGGAGGGGTCATATGTGCCCATGAAGATATCAGTTCTAGATGCAAATCAGAGAACACCAAAAGATTTCTCTGAAATGACAAAGGATGAGATTGTCCTAGCCACCATGGACAAAAGGGCACAAAACATTATAGTGAGTGCCATAGATGATGCAACTTTTCAGAATCTAATACACTGTAAGACAGCCAAAGAGATGTGAGATACTCTTATTGTGTATATGGAGGGTTCTGAAGAAGTTAGGCAAGACAGAAAGTCCTTGCTAAATCAAGAGTATGAAAGTTTTAGACAAGGAAAGGGTGATAGCATAACTAAGTGCTATAAGAAGTTCTATAGGATAGTGAATGAACTCATGTCTTATGGAAGAGAGTTCAGTAATTATGAAGTAAATGACAAGTTCCTAAGGTCCCTAACTAAAGATTAGGACACCAAGATCTGTGCCATTAGAGAAATGGCTAAGTTGGGAGAAATTCCTCCACCTACACTATTTGGTAAATTGTTGTCTTATGAAATGCAATTGACAGTGAGGAAAGAGGAGGAGAAAACAACAAGAACTGAACACAAGGAAAGATCAGTAGCCTTTAAATCAGAAGCCCCCAGAAAGTACAGAGGTAAGTCACCAACACCACCTCCAAAGGTTGCTGAATCAGAGTCAGATGAGTCAGTCAGCACAAAGTCTGAAAGCAGTGAAAGTGATGAAGACTTTGCTGCCTTCACTAGACATTTTCAGAAGTTCTTGAAGAAGAAACAGTGGAGGTCAAGGCCTTCTACTTCACAGGGAAAAGAAGACTTATATCAGAATAAAAAGGCTTCAAAGAAGGACAGGAAGAGAACTAAATCTAGCAAGGCAACTGTTTCAAAAATAGTGTGTTATTGCTGCAATAGACAAGGTCATGTGATAGCTGATTGTCCTGAAAAGAGAAAGGAGTCTGGTGACAGGAAGAAGACTCATTTAAAAGGCAAGAAAGAGAAGTCTTTTGTTGCCAAGAAGGAGAAGACTCTGTCAGATATCTCTTCTTCAGAAACTGAGTCTGATGCTGAGGCATACATAGGGCTGTTTGCTGAAGAAGAAGAAGAATTCATGCAGATTATGAATTCTATATATGAGCAAGAAGACTGTCAGTGCCAAGGACTGATGGCATTGACTGAAAATGACAAAATCCTGGAGCAGCCAGGACCCGGTAAGGTACAAAGTTCAACTTTAAGTTCAGTTTCTTGTGCCAGTACAGAATCAGATTCATCATCATCTAGTGATGAGAGTGTATCTGAGTCTGAGGAAGATATTCATCAGCTGATAGATGAATATAAAGTACTGTTGCAAGCTTACAAGAAGAGCAAGTCCCTAGCCAAAAGTCAGGCAAAGGAAATTGCTGATCTCAAAGCTGCTGCAACAGAATTTGAGAAGTCATTTGATCAAAAACTAAATGAGATAGCCAGGCTGAAGCACATCACTGTGATTCAGATGGGGACTATCACCTATAAGAATGATCAAATTAGGAGTCTGGAGATTAATCTTCAGAAGGAGAAGGAATTAGTTGCTAGGTTTTCTAAACCTAAGTCAGTGTTACCCATAATTGATGAATTTGTTCATCACAAGGGTAAAGCTGGATTGGGTTTTATTAAACCTACAAGGACTGAGCAGTCCAAGTCCAAGTCCAAGGGCAAAGCCCCAACACTCAACAAGTCAGATGTAGATAAGACAGCAAAGACAGTACCTAAGCAAAGGTACAATAAGTTTGAATGTTGGTGCTGTGGCAAGATTGGCCATTTTGCAATGGACTGTTGGCACAATGCTAGTGCCAAAGTTAGTAGCAAACTGCCTATTGGAAAACCAGTAGGTAGCTTTGTCAGGTTGCAAACTAACAAGTACCAAGGACCCAAGAATTCTTTGGGTTCTAAGGTTCATTAATCTGTTTTGCAGGTAAGTCCAAGTGGCCATACCCCAACATGGTACTTGGACAGTGGATGTTCCAGACATATGACTGGAACTAAAGGATTACTAAGGGACTACATTCCTATCAAAGATGGTCCAAAAGTAACCTTTGGTGGTTCTGAAAAAGGAATCATTAAAGGATTTGGTAACATTTCTAGTAACTTAGTTACCATTACTCAAGTGGCTTATGTTAAAGGGTTGAAACACAACCTAATAAGTATAAGTCAATTAAGTGATGTAGGGTATGACATCTCATTTGTGAAAAATGGTTGTCATATCAAGAGGTCAACTGATCAAGAGATCATTTTGACTGGTTATAGGAAAAGGAATGTCTATTGCTTAGACATTATGGTTGAGAACAGTGGTTCTCCAGTGTGTCTTGTAGCTGATGAGACATTCTCTCATTGTGTCAAATGACACAAGAGGCTAGCCCATCTTAACTACAAGACTATTGGCAAACTCTTTAGCAAAGAGTTAGTGAGGAATGGTCCTCAAGTTAAGTGTGTTAAAGATGGTATTTGCTCAGCTTGTCAAAAGGGCAAGCAGACTAAATCCACCTTTAGAAGCATAGAAAACAAAGATGCTGTGAGGTGTTTATACCTCTTGCATATGGATCTCTTTGGTCCAATGCCAATTCACAACCTAGGTAGGAAGGTCTATACCTTTGTAGTTGTAGATGACTACTCAAGGTTTTCCTGGGTGTTCTTCTTAAGACAGAAATCTGAAACACCTAATGTCTTCTATAGCTTTGTCAAGCAAATTCAGAATGAACTAAACAATACAGTGGTCAAGATTAGAAGTGACCATGGTAGTGAATTTCAGTCTGATAGCATGACAAAACTATGTGAAGAATTTGGGATATTTCAAGAATTCTCTTCACCTAGAACACCTTAGCAAAATGGCATTGCTGAGAAGAAGAATATGACCTTGATAGAGGCTGGTAGGACCCTATTAAGTGATACATCACTGCCAGAATATTTCTGGGCTGAAGCAGTTAACACTGCATGCCATGTTATAAATAGGGCTATCATCACTAAAGGCCTCAACAAGACCCCCTATGAGGTTGTGAAAGGCAGGAAACCAAACTTATCCTACTTCAGGATCTTTGGTTGCAAATGCTTCATTCTTAACAATGGAAAGTCTTACTTGACTAAGTTTGCTGCCAAGTCCCAAGAGGGAATTTTTGTTGGGTACAGCAACAACAGTAAGACTTATAGAGTCTACAACTTGACTACACAAGTTGTAGAAGAATCAGTACATGTAGTTTTTGATGAGAATAAACTTATTAACAATGAGTTGTCTAGTAGTGTATGCAGCCCCACAGGTTTAACAAAGAAGATGAACAAGCTTACTATAGAAGAAGAATCTACTGCAAGACAACAAGTAGAAGACAGTGGCTGTTGTCCAGGGGGAGAACTACATGTACCAATTGCTGAAGAAGTTCAAGGAGTACAGCATGATGGAGATGCTGAAGAGGTTCAACCAGAAGTTAGGATCCCTCCAGCCAACAGGCATCTTAGAGATCATCCAGTAGAGCAGATTATTGGAGATCCAAGATAAGGAGTACAAACAAGGAGCAGAAATCAGAATGCTGCAATCTACTCCAGTTTTCTGTCTCAAGTTGAACCTAAGAAGTTTGAAGAAGCCATACTAGATCCACAATGGACTGAAGCAATGCAAGAAGAGCTTAATCAGTTCAAGAGGTGTAAGGTCTGGGAACTTGTTCCTAAACCTAAAGACCACAATATAATAGGAACCAAGTGGATCTACAGGAATAAGTTAGATGAACAAGGGGTCATCATTAAGAATAAATCAAGATTGGTTGCTAAAGGATATAGGCAAGAAGAAGGTATTGACTTTGATCAAATCTTTGCTCCAGTAGCCAGACTGGAAGCCATAAGGATGTTCTTGGCCTATGCAACCTATCAAGGATTCAAGGTTTACCAAATGGATGTCAAGTCAGCATTTCTGAATGGTAATCTTAAGGAAGAAGTCTATGTGGAACAGCCTTCAGGTTTTGTTGATTCAACTCTACCTCATCATGTCTATACACTTAGGAAAGCGTTATATGGGTTAAAGCAAGCCCCTAGGGCTTGGTATGAAACCCTATCTAGTTTCCTCATTGAGAACAAGTTCTCAAGGGGGAAAATAGATAAGACTCTATTCCTTAGGGAATCTAGAGGCAAAGTTAACTAGTCCAAATATATGTAGATGACATTATATTTGGGTCTACTGAAAGCAGCCTTTGCAAAAAGTTTGCAAAACTTATGCAAGGTCAATTTGAGATGAGTAGTATGGGAGAGCTGAAGTTTTTCTTGGGTCTCCAAGTTAAACAGACTGAGAGTGGTTTATCCATATGTCAGTCTAAGTTCACCCTAGAACTCATAAGGAAGTATGATATGGATTCATCCAGCACCATGAAGACTCCTATGGGGTCAAGTATGTCTCTTGGCAAGGATGATGCAGGGAAACCTGTAGATGAAACCTTGTATAGAGGGATAGTTGGCTCCATATTATACTTAACTGCAAGTAGACCAGATATCATGTATGCTACATGTGTCTGTGCTAGGTATCAAGCCTGCCCTAAAGAGTTTCATTTGACAGCAGTCAAAAGAATATTGAGATATCTAAAGGGCACTCCCTATCTAGGCCTCTGGTACCCTAGGAATGAGGATTTTAATTTAACAGGTTATTCAGATGCAGACTTTGCAGGATGCAAAGAAGATAGAAAAAGCACTACTGGAACCTGTCAATTCCTAGGTGGGAGACTAATTTCATGGAGTAGCAAAAAGCAAACCAGTGTGGCTATCTCCACTGCAGAGTCAGAGTATGTGGCTGCAGGAAGTTGCTGTGCTCAACTTCTGTGGATACAACATCAGCTAGAGGACTATGGATTTCAGGTAAGTAGAACTCCACTCTTTTGTGATTCTACTAGTGCTATTTCAATAGCTAATAATCCTGTATCTCATAGTAGAACAAAACATATTGAAATTAAATATCATTTTCTTAGGGAGCATGTAGAAAGAGAATATATTTTATTGGAATATGTGAAAACTGATAATCAATTAGCTGATATGTATACTAAGCCCCTAGAAGAAGCTAAGTTCAATAGATTTAAAATTGAACTAAGAATGATAAACTTAGAGTAAGTTTACAGTATTGAAATTGGCTAAGTAAAAAGGTGTCGAGACAAAGAGATCTCTGTGTCGACACAGAATATTGGTGTTGACACTTCAGGAAAAAGGTGTCGACACATCTAGGAAGTTGGTGTCGACACTTCAGAATATTAGTGTCGACACATGTCTAGTAGGTGTCGACACATCCAATATGGTGTCAACACTTAAGTTTTACTCAGAATTTTCTAAGTAAAGTCTCGACTATGTGTCGAGTTGTGTGGTGTCGACACATAAACAAGTGTCGACACATAAAATCTGTTGACTAAACTTGT
This sequence comes from Platanthera guangdongensis, assembly GCA_039583875.1. Taxonomy (NCBI): domain Eukaryota; kingdom Viridiplantae; phylum Streptophyta; class Magnoliopsida; order Asparagales; family Orchidaceae; genus Platanthera; species Platanthera guangdongensis. Next base: position 1,343,436 of record CM077149.1, on the reverse strand, counting down.
GTCGACACATATGTGTCGAGACATTATAAGTCAGTGTCGACACTTAATGCCAGTGTCGACACAATTTGAGTTAACTGTCCCGCCTGTTCATCTTCAAAATTAGAAAGGTATAAATAGGGTTTTGTCTTTGTTTGTCGACACGCTTTCAAAGTTTCGAGACCAAACTTCTGTGTCGACACCTCTCTTCTCTCTATACAAATTCTACAAACCCTAATGGCGCCTAAGCTAGAGGAGAACGTCAATGAAGGATACGAGCTGGTGCGCGGTGCTTTTGAGGATGCCGATCAAGAAATCCAGACTGTCTTAACCCTAGTTGCCGATTCAGGATTGGAATATCTTGTTTCAGAGCCAACTAAAATCTGGAAGAAAGAGGTATTGGAATTCATCAATGGAGCTAAGGTAGATGAAACTGGATTCAAGATTAAATCCAGGGTTCATGGTGAGAAGGTGAAGGTATCACCTAAAAGTCTGAGAAAGATTCTACAGCTACCAAGAACTCAAGAGGAAGATGAGGTTACTGCTTCAAAGACCAGGGAAGCTCTAACCTGGTGTGGACTTGATTCTAAAATGAAGATTGGTTCAGTTTTCAACAGAAAGGGAATGAATAGTCAAGGGAAATTCATGTCTGAGATTGTTGGCAAAGTAATACTCAGCAAGCCAGGAGGGCATGACAGAGTGTCTGCCTCTATGTTCAATATTATGACCAGGATTATCTTCACTCTAAGAACTGATTGGTCTGTTATAGTATTTGAGAAAATCAAGGAAAGCTTGAAGAAGCCCAACCTGGGCAGAATCTTAAGTCTCTACCTAGCTGGTACCATACCAGAGGTAATGAGTACTGCTGCTGGAACTAAAATAAATCACATGAGGAAAATGGATCTGAGAATTTTCTCTAGATGGGACAGGGTGTTGTCAAAGGAGATGTCAACCCCTGAGAAGATAGTTTCTGAGAAGGAGATTCCACCAAAGAAGAAGAGGAAGACAGCTCCAATGGCTCAGGTTCCTACTAGCAGCTCTGAAAGTGAAGAGCAAGTTATCTTCTCATCTGATGAGAATGAGGAAGGACCTGCAGTAAAATCTCCTGCACCTCAAGATGATGCTGAGATCCAGGGGGAGCTACCTCAAGCTAGCCCCATCCACAAGGATCAAAGCCAGGGGGAGCTTCCAGTTATAGATGAACCCACTACACTGGAAAGTGAACAAGCAACCACCATCATACTAGAGGTAATCACTGAACTAAACACTTTAGATTTTCCTATGGAAGATACTGATTTGTCTGATGTTCATCAGCAAACTCAGCTGGATAGTCAAGTTCCAGATGTTGTTATAGAAGACACATCTGTTGTACTAGAAGTTGTTTCTGATCCAGTGGTTAAAGAACCTAGAATTTCTCCAGCTCCTTCACCACAAGAGTACACTATGGAAGATTTGTTTTAAAATCTGGATCAAGTAGATTTTGACAAGGAGACTGCTGCTGCTGAAGGAGAGAATGCTCCAGTTGAGGGGGAGCAGATGGAAATTCTGGAAGAGCCTGTGAGGAAAGAAACTGAGAAGGCACAAGATGTGCAAACTGAAAGGCCTCCAAGCCCTAAGGAGAGGGTGGATATAGCCAGCACCTCTGCCTCTGAAGATGAGGAAGCTGAAAGGGCAAAGAAAAATAAACTTTATGTATTCAAAAGAAGGAGTCAAAGTTATAAGAAGGCTCTATAATCTATTGCACCACAGCCTATAGTTCAGCCAACACCGTCAGTTGATTATAGTGCTTTAATGGTGGCAATGCAAATTAAACTGGATGAGCACAGGCAGGCAATTGAGAAGTATGTAGATGAAGGGCAGAAATCATTACAATTTGATCTGGCCCAGGACATAAAGTCAATAAGATTTGAGATGAATCTTAACAAGAAAGAGATGACAGACTGTTTCCACAAGGGTGGAAATGCAGTGGTGTACTTAGCTACACACCAGGAAAAGATAAAAACACAAGTGGATGACATAGCATTGAAGCAAGGGTATGTTCTTGAAAATCAGATAAGGATGAATGACAATCTTACTGCTTCCCATAATGCAATTGTCACAGAACTGAAGAATCTGGCTGCAGTGCAGACTCCAGCTATAGCCAAGGCAGATTTTGACAAAGTATTTCTAGAAGAAATCACTGCTCTTAAGACTGCCCTCCAAGACTCACAGAAGCTTATAACTGACAAACTCCAAAGGTTAAAACCTTTCTTTAAGGATGGAGTCAATTATTTGGACAGTCAAGTGAGATTTCAAAAAGATGATGTGAGAGATCACATAGAAAGAGAAGTCATAAAGGGGGAGAGAGTGTTAGTCAAGGCAAGCTCTGATCATGCCAAATGGATATCCAATTCTATCAGAGCTACACTGGGTTATCCTCCTCTTTGTGATGATGACAATGTGGCAGAATCTGGAATTCAACCTGCATATCTAGGAGGAGAGCAACCTGAAGTGGCTCAAGCCATATACCCTCCTCCAGATTTTGACATGATTCATGCTGATGTACAGACCATGTACAACCCACCTGGGGGCAAGGACAATGTTATTATTGAAAAGGTTGTTCAGCCTATTTCTGAAGCCATGCAAGAGGCAATGCAGAAAGAAGAAGAGACAAGATTGTCTAAGAAGAGGTTTAGGGAACAAGCTGAACAAAGGCCAGACTTTGAGCAGTGGAGCCCTACCTCTAGAAACATTATATTAACTGCCTGGAAAGCTGCCAAGGATAACATTCAAGACAGGAACAAATGGTTTTCTGAAGCTGAATGGAGAAAACATGAATCTAGACAGGTGGCAATAGTTCAATATAGAAGGAAGGACAAGATGGGAAAGCTTCCTCCTACTGCTCAGGAGCCTAGCAAGTACTTTCCCAAGCCTTTCCATTATTTTGAAAGACAGAAGATCAAAGCAGAAGATCAAAAGAAAAAGGTCTTGAAAGGAAAGAAGCATGCTGATGCTGAAGTTGCTGATGCTCCTGTTCAAGCAAAAGTTCAAGCTGGAAAAGGCATAGTGATTAAGGAGCCAGAACTGAAATAGAATTAGAATTTTCTTGAAGTTTACTTTGTAATCTTTTTGATGTAAAACTTTTTGTGAACTTCTGAAAATGTATAAGACAGATATTAGAACAATATGTTATATGATTAATCTATTTCATGATTGTTCTGTTATAATGTCTATATCTATTTCATATTTGTTCTATGATGATGTATTTGTATACATGTGTAATTGATACATATTTATGTATACCCTGCTGTATATAATCCTGCTTTACATCATTTTGTAAATTTTAATTATGAATGGTGTATATCATTGACTAAGGGTTATGACTTCTCCAAATAGGGGGAGATTGTTGGGTACATTGGTTTAAATGGACCTGATTTGAAGAAGCCTCACCTAACTCAATGATATACATCAAAATGTATTTGATGTATTTTGAGTTACTTGTGCAGGTTAAGTATTTGCAGGACTGAAGCAAAAAGTTTCTAAGTCCATGTGTCGACACCCAGAGGGTAAGTGTCGACACTTAAGAAGACTTGTGTCGACACCCAGACAAGCAGTGTCGACACTTGGAGTCATTGTGTCGACACCAGGGATGCTGAGTCGACACCAGACACAAAGTGTCGACACAAGGAGCTGTGTCGACACTCAGTGAAGAAAAGTGCAGTAAAGTTGTGTCGACACTTAACAGCAGTGTCGACACCTAGAAGAACTGTGTCTACACCAGAAAGTGTCGACACTTGGAGCCGTGTCGACACTCAGCAAAAGTCAGTAGAGACTAAGTATAAGTGTCGACACCCAGAACAATGTGTCGACACACAACAAAAGAGTCAGCACTTTAATTAAGTGTCGACACCCAGAACAATGTGTCGACACTCAACAGAAGAGTCAACACTTGAAGTAAGTGTCGACACCCAGAACAATGTGTCAACACTCAGCTGAAGACTCTACACTTGAAGAAAGTGTCGACACATGGAGCTGTGTCGACACTTAGCAAAGAATAGCAAGATCAACAAAATATTCTAAGTACAAGTGTCGACACTATATGAATGTGTCGACACTCAGCTGAAGTCTCAACAGAAGAATCAAGTGTCGACACAAGGAGCTGTGTCGACACTCAGTAAGTTTCAACACTGAAGACATGTGTCGACACCTAAAAGCAATGTCGACACTTAACAGATTCAACACATGAAGATGTGTCGACACAAAGGAGATGTGTCGACACTTAGAAGAATTCAGCAAAATACAGAAGATCAAGTACTTGTGTCGACACTCAATATCAGTGTCGACACATGAAGAAGAAATGGTGTCGAGATAAAGAATCAACAACACAAGGAGTTGTGTCGACACCTTGTAGACTTGTGTCGACACTTACACAACTTGTGTCGACACTTGGTCTATAAGTGTCGACACTTAAAGACAGAAAGTCTCGACACTTTCAGACAGTTAGACAACTTTCAAGAACTGACTGGATGACTTGACAACTGCCGTTCCAGCCGGTCTACAGCACCTGTCAGAGATATCAGAAAGCAGTTATGAACCGGACCAGCCGGTTACCATGAAGAAGGCCTATAAATAGGCATGTGCTGTCTACAGAAGAAGAGGTTAAGAAGGTTGTTGATATAGTTAACAGAGTTGTTCAAGTTATTGATCAAGTATCAAAACAAGAAGATCTAGCTGTCCAAGTGCAGATCTAAGAAGTTGGAGAGAGAGAGCTCCATCCAAGAAATCAGCTGTTGGAACTAGGCTGAGAAGAAGGGTTCAGATTTATTCTGGATCTTAAGAAGCAGAGATCAAGGATCAACTGCAGAAGGAGTCAATCTCATTGAGTTCTATTTTCAAGAAGCTTTGAAGAAAGCTAAGTCAGATTGAGTCCAGCTGAGTTCTTCCAAGAACTCATCAAGAAACTCTCAACTCCTCTCTCTTGTTTCTGGGTTGATGAGTTATCATTTGTAAATTCATTTTTATCTTGTAGGATCCTTTGGATCTGAGTTTTTGTAAGCCTGTAATTATAAAGGCTGAGTGTAGGGCTTGAGAGCCTGAGTGTAGGAGAGTGAAATCTCTGAGTGTAGGCCTTGGTGGCTGAGTGTAGGCCTTGTTGGCTGAGTGTAGGCCTTTGTGGCTGAGTGTAGGCTTTGTGGAAAAGCTGAGTTGTAGGGCCTTGGGCCTGAGGTGTGGGAACCAGTTTGGGTTCTGAGACAGTGGAGGAGTTTGGCCGAATCTAGTACACTGCTAGATAGGAGAAGGGGGAAGTGGATGTACCCAAAGCTTGGGGAACCACTATAAAACTCTGTGTCTGCTGTGATTGTGATTTGCTGTGTATGCTGTGTGTTTGCTGTGATAAAATAGTTAGAATTCTGTGATATTAACTGATTGCTGCCATAAAAAGTCAAAAATAATGTGGTCACCTATTCACCCCCCCCCCCTCTAGGTGTTTAGGTACTTTATCTTTCAAGTGGTATCAGAGGGAGGTTCCTCAAAAAGGACTAACAGTCTGAGGAGATCCTGATTGGCAGATTCAATCTAAGTCAAAATTCAGATTCAAGAAAATCAAGAACCATGGGTTCCACAGAAAATCACAAGGAATTGGGATCCATGAAATTACCTATATGTAGGAAAGAGATATTTGGGATCTGGAAGGAAAGGGTAAGACTGTTTATGGAAGCCTCAGACCCTAGGATTTACATCACAGTAAATGAGGGGTCATATGTGCCCATGAAGATATCAGTTCTAGATGCAAATCAGAGAACACCAAAAGATTTCTCTGAAATGACAAAGGATGAGATTGTCCTAGCCACCATGGATAAAAGGGCACAAAACATTATAGTGAGTGCCATAGATGATGCAACTTTTCAGAATCTAATATACTGTAAGACAGCCAAAGAGATGTGAGATACTCTTATTGTGTATATGGAGGGTTCTGAAGAAGTTAGGCAAGACAGAAAGTCCTTGCTAAATCAAGAGTATGAAAGTTTTAGACAAGGAAAGGGTGATAGCATAACTAAGTGCTATAAGAAGTTCTATAGGATAGTGAATGAACTCATGTCTTATGGAAGAGAGTTCAGTAATTATGAACTAAATGACAAGTTCCTAAGGTCCCTAACTAAAGATTAGGACACCAAGATCTGTGCCATTAGAGAAATGGCTAAGTTGGGAGAAATTCCTCCACCTACACTATTTGGTAAATTGTTGTCTTATGAAATGCAATTGACAGTGAGGAAAGAGGAGGAGAAAACAACAAGAACTGAACACAAGGAAAGATCAGTAGCCTTTAAATCAGAAGCCCCCAGAAAGTACAGAGGTAAGTCACCAACACCACCTCCAAAGGTTGCTGAATCAGAGTCAGATGAGTCAGTCAGCACAAAGTCTGAAAGCAGTGAAAGTGATGAAGACTTTGCTGCCTTCACTAGACATTTTCAGAAGTTCTTGAAGAAGAAACAGTGGAGGTCAAGGCCTTCTACTTCACAGGGAAAAGAAGACTTATATCAGAATAAAAAGGCTTCAAAGAAGGACAGGAAGAGAACTAAATCTAGCAAGGCAACTGTTTCAAAAATAGTGTGTTATTGCTGCAATAGACAAGGTCATGTGATAGCTGATTGTCCTGAAAAGAGAAAGGAGTCTGGTGACAGGAAGAAGACTCATTTTAAAGGCAAGAAAGAGAAGTCTTTTGTTGCCAAGAAGGAGAAGACTCTGTCAGATATCTCTTCTTCAGAAACTGAGTCTGATGCTGAGGCATACATAGGGCTGTTTGCTGAAGAAGAAGAAGAAGAATTCATGCAGATTATGAATTCTATATATGAGCAAGAAGACTGTCAGTGCCAAGGACTGATGGCATTGACTGAAAATGACAAAATCCTGGAGCAGCCAGGACCCGGTAAGGTACAAAGTTCAACTTTAAGTTCAGTTTCTTGTGCCAGTACAGAATCAGATTCATCATCATCTAGTGATGAGAGTGTATCTGAGTCTGAGGAAGATATTCATCAGCTGATAGATGAATATAAAGTACTGTTGCAAGCTTACAAGAAGAGCAAGTCCCTAGCCAAAAGTCAGGCAAAGGAAATTGCTGATCTCAAAGCTGCTGCAACAGAATTTGAGAAGTCATTTGATCAAAAACTAAATGAGATAGCCAGGCTGAAGCACATCACTGTGATTCAGATGGGGACTATCACCTATAAGAATGATCAAATTAGGAGTCTGGAGATTAATCTTCAGAAGGAGAAGGAATTAGTTGCTAGGTTTTCTAAACCTAAGTCAGTGTTACCCATAATTAATGAATTTGTTCATCACAAGGGTAAAGCTGGACTGGGTTTTATTAAACCTACAAGGACTGAGCAGTCCAAGTCCAAGTCCAAGGGCAAAGCCCCAACACTCAACAAGTCAGATGTAGATAAGACAGCAAAGACAGTACCTAAGCAAAGGTACAATAAGTTTGAATGTTGGTGCTGTGGCAAGATTGGCCATTTTGCAATGGACTGTTGGCACAATGCTAGTGCCAAAGTTAGTAGCAAACTGCCTATTGGAAAACCAGTAGGTAGCTTTGTCAGGTTGCAAACTAACAAGTACCAAGGACCCAAGAATTCTTTGGGTTCTAAGGTTCATTAATCTGTTTTGCAGGTAAGTCCAAGTGGCCATACCCCAACATGGTACTTGGACAGTGGATGTTCCAAACATATGACTGGAACTAAAGGATTACTAAGGGACTACATTCCTATCAAAGATGGTCCAAAAGTAACCTTTGGTGGTTCTGAAAAAGGAATCATTAAAGGATTTGGTAACATTTCTAGTAACTTAGTTACCATTACTCAAGTGGCTTATGTTAAAGGGTTGAAACACAACCTAATAAGTATAAGTCAATTAAGTGATGTAGGGTATGACATCTCATTTGTGAAAAATGGTTGTCATATCAAGAGGTCAACTGATCAAGAGATCATTTTGACTGGTTATAGGAAAAGGAATGTCTATTGCTTAGACATTATGGTTGAGAACAGTGGTTCTCCAGTGTGTCTTGTAGCTGATGAGACAGTCTCTCATTGTGTCAAATGGCACAAGAGGCTAGCCCATCTTAACTACAAGACTATTGGCAAACTCTTTAGCAAAGAGTTAGTGAGGAATGGTCCTCAAGTTAAGTGTGTTAAAGATGGTATTTGCTCAGCTTGTCAAAAGGGCAAGCAGACTAAATCCACCTTTAGAAGCATAGAAAACAAAGATGCTGTGAGGTGTTTATACCTCTTGCATATGGATCTCTTTGGTCCAATGCCAATTCACAGCCTAGGTAGGAAGGTCTATACCTTTGTAGTTGTAGATGACTACTCAAGGTTTTCCTGGGTGTTCTTCTTAAGACAGAAATCTGAAACACCTAATGTCTTCTATAGCTTTGTCAAGCAAATTCAGAATGAACTAAACAATACAGTGGTCAAGATTAGAAGTGACCATGGTAGTGAATTTCAGTCTGATAGCATGACAAAACTATGTGAAGAATTTGGGATATTTCAAGAATTCTCTTCACCTAGAACACCTTAGCAAAATGGCATTGCTGAGAGGAAGAATATGACCTTGATAGAGGCTGGTAGGACCCTATTAAGTGATACATCACTGCCAGAATATTTCTGGGCTGAAGCAGTTAACACTGCATGCCATGTTATAAATAGGGCTATCATCACTAAAGGCCTCAACAAGACCCCCTATGAGGTTGTGAAAGGCAGGAAACCAAACCTATCCTACTTCAGGATCTTTGGTTGCAAATGCTTCATTCTTAACAATGGAAAGTCTTACTTGACTAAGTTTGCTGCCAAGTCCCAAGAGGGAATTTTTGTTGGGTACAGCAACAACAGTAAGGCTTATAGAGTCTACAACTTGACTACACAAGTTGTAGAAGAATCAGTACATGTAGTTTTTGATGAGAATAAACTTATTAACAATGAGTTGTCTAGTAGTGTATGCAGCCCCACAGGTTTAACAAAGAAGATGGACAAGCTTACTATAGAAGAAGAATCTACTGCAAGACAACAAGTAGAAGACAGTGGTTGTTGTCCAGGGGGAGAACTACATGTACCAATTGCTGAAGAAGTTCAAGGAGTACAGCATGATGGAGATGCTGAAGAGGTTCAACCAGAAGTTAGGATCCCTCCAGCCAACAGGCATCTTAGAGATCATCCAGTAGAGCAGATTATTGGAGATCCAAGACAAGGAGTACAAACAAGGAGCAGAAATCAGAATGCTGCAATCTACTCCAGTTTTCTGTCTCAAGTTGAACCTAAGAAGTTTGAAGAAGCCATACTAGATCCACAATGGACTGAAGCAATGCAAGAAGAGCTTAATCAGTTCAAGAGGTGTAAGGTCTGGGAACTTGTTCTTAAACCTAAAGACCACAATATAATAGGAACCAAGTGGATCTACAGGAATAAGTTAGATGAACAAGGGGTCATCATTAAGAATAAATCAAGATTGGTTGCTAAAGGATATAGGCAAGAAGAAGGTATTGACTTTGATCAAACCTTTGCTCCAGTAGCCAGACTGGAAGCCATAAGGATGTTCTTGGCCTATGCAACCTATCAAGGATTCAAGGTTTACCAAATGGATGTCAAGTCAGCATTTCTGAATGGTAATCTTAAGGAAGAAGTCTATGTGGAACAGCCTTCAGGTTTTGTTGATTCAACTCTACCTCATCATGTCTATAGACTTAGGAAAGCATTATATGGGTTAAAGCAAGCCCCTAGGGCTTGGTATGAAACCCTATCTAGTTTCCTCATTGAGAACAAGTTCTCAAGGGGGAAAATAGATAAGACTTTATTCCTTAGGGAATCTAGAGGCAAAGTTAACTAGTCCAAATATATGTAGATGACATTATATTTGGGTCTACTGAAAGCAGCCTTTGCAAAAAGTTTGCAAAACTTATGCAAGGTCAATTTGAGATGAGTAGTATGGGAGAGCTGAAGTTTTTCTTGGGTCTCCAAGTTAAACAGACTGAGAGTGGTTTATCCATATGTCAGTCTAAGTTCACCCTAGAACTCATAAGGAAGTATGATATGGATTCATCCAGCACCATGAAGACTCCTATGGGGTCAAGTATGTCTCTTGGCAAGGATGATGCAGGGAAACCTGTAGATGAAACCTTGTATAGAGGGATAGTTGGCTCCATATTATACTTAACTGCAAGTAGACCAGATATCATGTATGCTACATGTGTCTGTGCTAGGTATCAAGCCTGCCCTAAAGAGTTTCATTTGACAGCAGTCAAAAGAATATTGAGATATCTAAAGGGCACTCCCTATCTAGGCCTCTGGTACCCTAGGAATGAGGATTTTAATTTAACAGGTTATTCAGATGCAGACTTTGCAGGATGCAAAGAAGATAGAAAAAGCACTACTGGAACCTGTCAATTCCTAGGTGGGAGACTAATTTCATGGAGTAGCAAAAAGCAAACCAGTGTGGCTATCTCCACTGCAGAGTCAGAGTATGTGGCTGCAGGAAGTTGCTGTGCTCAACTTCTGTGGATACAACATCAGCTAGAGGACTATGGATTTCAGGTAAGTAGAACTCCACTCTTTTGTGATTCTACTAGTGCTATTTCAATAGCTAATAATCATGTATCTCATAGTAGAACAAAACATATTGAAATTAAATATCATTTTCTTAGGGAGCATGTAGAAAGAGAATATATTTTATTGGAATATGTGAAAACTGATAATCAATTAGCTGATATGTATACTAAGCCCCTAGAAGAAGCTAAGTTCAATAGATTTAAAATTGAACTAAGAATGATAAACTTAGAGTAAGTTTACAGTATTGAAATTGGCTAAGTAAAAAGGTGTCGACACAAAGAGATCTCTGTGTCGACACAGAATATTGGTGTCGACACTTCAGGAAAAAGGTGTCGACACATCTAGGAAGTTGGTGTCGACACTTCAGAATATTAGTGTCGACACATGTCTAGTAGGTGTCGACACATCCAATATGGTGTCAACACTTAAGTTTTACTCAGAATTTTCTAAGTAAAGTCTCGACTATGTGTCGAGTTGTGTGGTGTCGACACATAAACAAGTGTCGACACATAAAATCTGTTGACTAAACTTGTGTCGACACATATGTGTAGAGACATTATAAGTCAGTGTCGACACTTAATGCCAGTGTCGACACAATTTGAGTTAACTGTCCCGCCTGTTCATCTTCAAAATTAGAAAGGTATAAATAGGGTTTTGTCTTTGTTTGTCGACACGCTTTCAAAGTTTCGAGACCAAACTTCTGTGTCGACACCTCTCTTCTCTCTATACAAATTCTACAAACCCTAATGGCGCCTAAGCTAGAGGAGAACGTCAATGAAGGATACGAGCTGGTGCGCGGTGCTTTTGAGGATGCCGATCAAGAAATCCAGACTGTCTTAACCCTAGTTGCCGATTCAGGATTGGAATATCTTGTTTCAGAGCCAACTAAAATCTGGAAGAAAGAGGTATTGGAATTCATCAATGGAGCTAAGGTAGATGAAACTGGATTCAAGATTAAATCCAGGGTTCATGGTGAGAAGGTGAAGGTATCACCTAAAAGTCTGAGAAAGATTCTACAGCTACCAAGAACTCAAGAGGAAGATGAGGTTACTGCTTCAAAGACCAGGGAAGCTCTAACCTGGTGTGGACTTGATTCTAAAATGAAGATTGGTTCAGTTTTCAACAGAAAGGGAATGAATAGTCAAGGGAAATTCATGTTTGAGATTGTTGGCAAAGTAATACTCAGCAAGCCAGGAGGGCATGACAGAGTGTCTGCCTCTATGTTCAATATTATGACCAGGATTATCTTCACTCTAAGAACTGATTGGTCTGTTATAGTATTTGAGAAAATCAAGGAAAGCTTGAAGAAGCCCAACCTGGGCAGAATCTTAAGTCTCTACCTAGCTGGTACCATACCAGAGGTAATGAGTACTGCTGCTGGAACTAAAATAAATCACATGAGGAAAATGGATCTGAGAATTTTCTCTAGATGGGACAGGGTGTTGTCAAAGGAGATGTCAACCCCTGAGAAGATAGTTTCTGAGAAGGAGATTCCACCAAAGAAGAAGAGGAAGACAGCTCCAATGGCTCAGGTTCCTACTAGCAGCTCTGAAAGTGAAGAGCAAGTTATCTTCTCATCTGATGAGAATGAGGAAGGACCTGCAGTAAAATCTCCTGCACCTCAAGATGATGCTGAGATCCAGGGGGAGCTACCTCAAGCTAGCCCCATCCACAAGGATCAAAGCCAGAGGGAGCTTCCAGTTGTAGATGAACCCACTACACTGGAAAGTGAACAAGCAACCACCATCATACTAGAGGTAATCACTGAACTAAACACTTTAGATTTTCCTATGGAAGATACTGATTTGTCTGATGTTCATCAGCAAACTCAGCTGGATAGTCAAGTTCCAGATGTTGTTATAGAAGACACATCTGTTGTACTAGAAGTTGTTTCTGATCTAGTGGTTGCAGAACCTAGAATTTCTCCAGCTCCTTCACCACAAGAGTACACTATGGAAGATTTGTTTTAAAATCTGGATCAAGTAGATTTTGACAAGGAGACTGCTGCTGCTGAAGGAGAGAATGCTCCAGTTGAGGGGGAGCAGATGGAAATTCTGGAAGAGCCTGTGAGGAAAGAAACTGAGAAGGCACAAGATGTGCAAACTGAAAGGCCTCCAAGCCCTAAGGAGAGGGTGGATATAGCCAGCACCTCTGCCTCTGAAGATGAGGAAGCTGAAAGGGCAAAGAAAAAGAAACTTTATGTATTCAAAAGAAGGAGTCAAAGTTATAAGAAGGCTCTATAATCTATTGCACCACAGCCTATAGTTCAGCTAACACCGTCAGTTGATTATAGTGCTTTAATGGTGGCAATGCAAATTAAACTGGATGAGCACAGGCAGGCAATTGAGAAGTATGTAGATGAAGGGCAGAAATCATTACAATTTGATCTGGCCCAGGACATAAAGTCAATAAGATTTGAGATGAATCTTAACAAGAAAGAGATGACAGACTGTTTCCAGAAGGGTGGAAATGCACTGGTGTACTTAGCTACACACCAGGAAAAGATAAAAACACAAGTGGATGACATAGCATTGAAGCAAGGGTATGTTCTTGAAAATCAGATAAGGATGAATGACAATCTTACTGCTTCCCATAATGCAATTGTCACATAACTGAAGAATCTGGCTGCAGGGCAGACTCCAGCTATAGCCAAGGCAGATTTTGACAAAGTATTTCTAGAAGAAATCACTGCTCTTAAGACTGCCCTCCAAGACTCACAGAAGCTTATAACTGACAAACTCCAAAGGTTAAAACCTTTCTTTAAGGATGGAGTCAATTATTTGGACAGTCAAGTGAGATTTCAAAAAGATGATGTGAGAGATCACATAGAAAGAGAAGTCATAAAGGGGGAGAGAGTGTTAGTCAAGGCAAGCTCTGATCATGCCAAATGGATATCCAATTCTATCAGAGCTACACTGGGTTATCCTCCTCTTTGTGATGATGACAATGTGGCAGAATCTGGAATTCAACCTGCATATCTAGGAGGAGAGCAACCTGAAGTGGCTCAAGCCATATACCCTCCTCCAGATTTTGACATGATTCATGCTGATGTACAGACCATGTACAACCCACCTGGGGGCAAGGACAATGTTATTATTGAAAAGGTTGTTCAGCCTATTTCTGAAGCCATGCAAGAGGCAATGCAGAAAGAAGAAGAGACAAGATTGTCTAAGAAGAGGTTTAGGGAACAAGCTGAACAAAGGCCAGACTTTGAGCAGTGGAGCCCTACCTCTAGAAACATTATATTAACTGCCTGGAAAGCTGCCAAGGATAACATTCAAGACAGGAACAAATGGTTTTCTGAAGCTGAATGGAGAAAACATGAATCTAGACAGGTGACAATAGTTCAATATAGAAGGAAGGACAAGATGGGAAAGCTTCCTCCTACTGCTCAGGAGCCTAGCAAGTACTTTCCCAAGCCTTTCCATTATTTTGAAAGGCAGAAGATCAAAGCAGAAGATCAAAAGAAAAAGGTCTTGAAAGGAAAGAAGCATGCTGATGCTGAAGTTGCTGATGCTCATGTTCAAGCAAAAGTTCAAGCTGGAAAAGGCATAGTGATTAAGGAGCCAGAACTGAAATAGAATTAGAATTTTCTTGAAGTTTACTTTGTAATCTTTTTGATGTAAAACTTTTTGTGAACTTCTGAAAATGTATAAGACAGATATTAGAACAATATGTTATATGATTAATCTATTTCATGATTGTTCTGTTATAATGTCTATATCTATTTCATATTTGTTCTATGATGATGTATTTGTATACATGTGTAATTGATACATGTTTATGTATACCCTGCTGTATATAATCCTGCTTTACATCATTTTGTAAATTTTAATTATGAATGGTGTATATCATTGACTAAGGGTTATGACTTCTCCAAATAGGGGGAGATTGTTGGGTACATTGGTTTAAATGGACCTGATTTGAAGAAGCCTCACCTAACTCAATGATATACATCAAAATGTATTTGATGTATTTTGAGTTACTTGTGCAGGTTAAGTATTTGCAGGACTGAAGCAAAAAGTTTCTAAGTCCATGTGTCGACACCCAGAGGGTAAGTGTCGACACTTAAGAAGACTTGTGTCGACACCCAGACAAGCAGTGTCGACACTTGGAGTCATTGTGTCGACATCAGGGATGCTGAGTCGACACCAGACACAAAGTGTCGACACAAGGAGCTGTGTCGACACTCAGTGAAGAAAAGTGCAGTAAAGTTGTGTCGACACTTAACAGCAGTGTCGACACCTAGAAGAACTGTGTCTACACCAGAAAGTGTCGACACTTGGAGCTGTGTCGACACTCAGCAAAAGTCAGTAGAGACTAAGTATAAGTGTCGACACCCAGAACAATGTGTCGACACACAACAAAAGAGTCAGCACTTTAATTAAGTGTCGACACCCAGAACAATGTGTCGACACTCAACAGAAGAGTCAACACTTGAAGTAAGTGTCGACACCCAGAACAATGTGTCAACACTCAGCTGAAGACTCTACACTTGAAGAAAGTGTCGACACATGGAGCTGTGTCGACACTTAGCAAAGAACAGCAAGATCAACAAAATATTCTAAGTACAAGTGTCGACACTATATGAATGTGTCGACACTCAGCTGAAGTCTCAACAGAAGAATCAAGTGTCGACACAAGAAGCTGTGTCAACACTCAGTAAGTTTCAACACTGAAGACATGTGTCGACACCTAAAAGCAGTGTCGACATTTAACAGATTCAACACATGAAGATGTGTCGACACAAAGGAGATGTGTCGACACTTAGAAGAATTCAGCAAAATACAGAAGATCAAGTACTTGTGTCGACACTCAATATCAGTGTCGACACATGAAGAAGAAATGGTGTCGAGATAAAGAATCAACAACACAAGGAGTTGTGTCGACACCTTGTAGACTTGTGTCGACACTTACACAACTTGTGTCGACACTTGGTCTATAAGTGTCGACACTTAACGACAGAAAGTCTCGACACTTTCAGACAGTTAGACAACTTTCAAGAACTGACTGGATGACTTGACAACTGCCGTTCCAGCCGGTCTACAGCACCTGTCAGAGATATCAGAAAGCAGTTATGAACCGGACCAGCCGGTTACCATGAAGAAGGCCTATAAATAGGCATGTGCTGTCTACAGAAGAAGAGGTTAAGAAGGTTGTTGATATAGTTAACAGAGTTGTTCAAGTTATTGATCAAGTATCAAAACAAGAAGATCTAGCTGTCCAAGTGCAGATCTAAGAAGTTGGAGAGAGAGAGCTCCATCCAAGAAATCAGCCGTTGGAACTAGGCTGAGAAGAAGGGTTCAGATTTATTCTGGATCTTAAGAAGCAGAGATCAAGGATCAACTGCAGAAGGAGTCAATCTCATTGAGTTCTATTTTCAAGAAGCTTTGAAGAAAGCTAAGTCAGATTGAGTCCAGCTGAGTTCTTCCAAGAACTCATCAAGAAACTCTCAACTCCTCTCTCTTGTTTCTGGGTTGATGAGTTATCATTTGTAAATTCATTTTTATCTTGTAGGATCCTTTGGATCTGAGTTTTTGTAAGCCTGTAATTATAAAGGCTGAGTGTAGGGCTTGAGAGCCTGAGTGTAGGAGAGTGAAATCTCTGAGTGTAGGCCTTGGTGGCTGAGTGTAGGCCTTGTTGGCTGAGTGTAGGCCTTTGTGGCTGAGTGTAGGCTTTGTGGAAAAGCTGAGTTGTAGGGCCTTGGGCCTGAGGTGTAGGAACCAGTTTGGGTTCTGAGACAGTGGAGGAGTTTGGCCGAATCTAGTACACTGCTAGATAGGAGAAGGGGGAAGTGGATGTACCCAAAGCTTGGGGAACCACTATAAAACTCTGTGTCTGCTGTGATTGTGATTTGCTGTGTATGCTGTGTGTTTGCTGTGATAAAATAGTTAGAATTCTGTGATATTAACTGATTGCTGCCATAAAAAGTCAAAAAGAATTTGGTCACCTATTCACCCCCCCCCCTATAGGTGTTTAGGTACTTTATCTTTCAAGCCCCCCTCTCACTCGCTCAGAGAATCGTCGACCGGAGTGGGGGCGCTATTCGTCGAGCCGATATTCGTGGACGGGTTCGACGACCCGCGACCTGCGAACCGTTCTAATTAGCCGCCAGCCCGTTCCCTATTCGCGACCTGGCCGCCTGACCGCCTCGGCAGAGGATTGGCGGGTCGTGGTGGCCCGGCTCGCGCTCGCCCAAGCAAGTAGGCGAGCCGCTAGAGCCAGGCCGCACCCGCCTCTCGCAGAGAGGGATTAGTGGAGAGCTGACCTCCCAATCCATGGGTGGGGCCCAGTAGAATCCCCGAGGAGAAATTACATGGATGCCCTCCCCATGGGTGCGAATAGCTTCTCAGAACAGCGGAGGTACGCTGTTGGCAGACCAAGTTGGACTGCACATAGCTATTCAAAACAGCGGAGTTCGGCTGTTGGCAGACCCAACCAAGGGCTTTCTGGTAATTTCAGGTCAGTTCTTTTGGTTATTGGCAGTTCAGATTCTAAAAACTATAAATAGAACCCAATGGGGCACCTCAGGGGGCAAACGCTCATATTCTCTTGCTCCCCGATTTAATAGTGCTTCCTGAGGTAGTCTTAGCTCGGCCTGTGGCTAACGAGGGGAAGTATTCTCTAGTCTTCCGGGTGTGTGGTGGGTCCTCCCCGCCGAGCCCTTGGGTCAATTTCTCCTTGTTTTCTCCGTTGTTTTGCTTGCAGGAGTGAAGTAGGTGCGAGACCACCCCTTCCCCAAGGGTTGAACTCCACAGGAGACCGAATTTCGGTTTCAACATTTTGGTGCGGTGAGCGTGGACCGTGGTCAGTACAGAAAAGCTTCAGCGAGCTCGATGACGGGAGGACAGGGATCTGACAGGCCGAACTCACCCCCCCCCCCCACACACACACCTCTCGCCATGGTGGGGATGCTTGAAGATTTCAGGAATGAAGTGCTGACACTTGTCAAGTTCGCACTCGGCATGCGGGCCGAGTGCTTGACTCCAGCTGTCCAGATCGCGGCCGCCCCCTCCTTGGGCGAGGACGCTCCCGGCAGGCGAGCTGGGAAGGAGGTGGTCGAGGAAGGCCGAGGGTGCGAGCTCCCCGGGCGCGAGCTCTTCCCCGGCTCGGCAGGCCGAGGCCGGTTCGGCGAGCTGGGCTCGCAAGACTCGCCAGCTCGCCCAGCGGGGGGGGGGGGGGGGGGAGGAAGCCCTTTCAGCGTGCTGGTCTCTTCAGCTCCAGTTCCAGATGGGTTCAGGGAACCCGAGATGTCCTACTACACCGGGAATGGAGACCCGGTCCAACATGTTCAATGGTTTGAGGACGTAGTCTCCATCCGATAGATGTCGGACGGGTTCAAGTGCAGACTCTTCTCTAATACCCTCAGGGAGAAGGCAGGGGAGTGGTTCCATCAGCTACCGGCCAGCTCCATCTACTGCTTTGAGGACCTGCACCGGGGGTTCATGCTGAGGTTCACTACCTCGAAGAAGAGGAAGAAGGAGTCAGAGTCCCTGTTCCACATCAAGCAGGGGGTGAACGAGATGTTGGGGAGCTACGTGGACTGGTTCCAGGAGGAGGTTACTTAGGTCCAGGAGATGCCGGGCCACAGTCTGATGATGGCCTTTACCCTGGGCATGCAGCAGGGGTTCTTCAGAATGGAGCTGAAGCGAGTTCCCCCCTCTCCTACGAGGAGCTGATGGAGAGGGCGGCGAGAGAAGATGACGGGGAGGCGTCGAACCCAGAGTTTGCGCGGAAGCTGGCCAGGTGGGCCACAGAGGAAGAGAAGGAGTCGAAGGGAGGAAGAGGATATGAGGAAAGGAGAGGAGAGCCCCGGCAGAGGAGCAGAGGCAGCTCCAGTGGCAGCAGCAGCCGAGGTGGGGGCGTCAGGAGCCCGACCGTCGACTGGGCTGGAGGCCTGAGTGGCAGGGACAGGGGCCACAAAGGGGATACCATGGAAGGGATCGCTATCAAGGGGGGCAAGATCAGTTCCACCCCCGGGCTGGAGGCAGGCCCAGAGACCCCGGCTCCCCGACCAAGAGGAGGCTATGACCATATCCTTAGGAGCGAGGAGGAGGATATTGAGGAGGAGGAGGAGAGAAGTAAGGGTGGAGTTGCCCTATTGCGACTTCCATCAGGAAGAGGGGCATGCCACAGCCACCTGCCCGGAGTTTCTTGAGATGAGAGGGAATAGGGAGCAGCAGCAGCAACAGCAGGGTCGGCAAGAAGTGAGGATTGAGGAGGTCCTGCCTCGGGCAGAGGAGGACCGTTGAGAAGATCGGGTGGATGTTGGAACCCGAGGAGGGATCAGAGTGATCCACAGGGGAGTAAGGGTCAAGGCTTCCCGCAAGGCGAGCCTCCACACCATGTATCGCCGGAGCGTCGCCTCCACATCCCAGACCCCGCCCCCAGAGGAGAGGATCACCTTCTCTAGAAGTGATATGCCAGATCATGAGGATCCATTCTGTGATGCGCTGGTCATCAAGGCAGCCATCGAGAATTTTACCGTCTCTCGGATCCTCGTGGACAACGGGAGTTCCGTCAACGTCGTCTTCAAAAAGGCATTTGACGCGATGAGGGTGGATGCAAAGAGGGTGCTGGCCGCAGATGGACCCTTGTTCGGATTTTCAGGAGAGAGGAAGGAAGTGGAGGGAGGAGTAGGCCTCCATGCTACCCTGGGGGGTCAGTCCAGGAACTGCAGGTTCGTCATCATGGACGCCCCCAGCAGTTACAGCGCCATCTTCGGGAGGCCTCTTATCAGCGCCTTCCGCTGTGTCCCCTCGTCTTTCCATCAGTGCTTGAAGTTCAACACTGAGGGGATCCAGGTCAGGGTCAGGGGGACCCAAAGGTGGCGCGGGAGTGCTATGTCACTACGGTAAACACCATCTCTTGGCAAGAGGGAGCCGAGGAGATGGGGCAGAGTATGGAGGAAGATGAGCAAGAAGGAAGAAGGGAGGAGCTGGAGACGGAGAATGGCGCAGAGGAGGCGGCCGGAGGAGACCAGTAGGAGCTGGCCGAAGTAATGGCCGTGGAGGAGGAGATGGAAGTGGAATTCCCCGTTCCGGAGGAAGGGGATGCTGAAGGATGGGCGGAGCAGTCCAGGCTGGAGGCTGCAGAAGAAGTGGTGGAGCTGGAGGTGCTCACCCATGGAGGCAGGATGGAGAAGATCCGCGTCAGCGGAGGGCTGACCCCGGAGGACCAAGGCCGGATGCTGGAGTGCATCCAGAAGAACGTGGACATCTTCGCTTGGAACGCCGCGGAGATGTCGGTGGTTGACACGGATGTGGCCTGCCACCGCCTCAACCTGGACCCGGGAACACGCCCCGTTCAACAGAAGAAGAGGTCCACTGCGGACAAGCTGGCAGAGCCCATCAGGGAGGAGGTGGCAAAGCTCTTGAAGGCCGGCTTCGTGTTCGAGATCCAATACCCCGGCTGGGTCTCCAATGTCGTCATGGTCAAGAAGGGAGACGGCCGGTGGAGGATGTGTATCGATTTTTCTTTAATTAATAAAGCTTGTCCTAAGGACTGTTATCCTTTGCCTCGGATCGACGCGCTGGTTGACTCAGCCGTTGGTTTTTCTATAATGAGTTTTCTAGATGCTTTTTCAGGTTATCATTAGATCAGGATGCACCCCCTGGACATCAAGGATGTCTCGTTCATCACGGGGGATGGATGCTACTGTTACAGGATGATGCCCTTTGGGTTGAAGAATGCAGGGGCGACCTACCAGAAGATGATGGATAGGGTCTTCAAGGAGCAGAAGGGGGGGAATTTGGAGGTGTACGTGGATGACCTCATGATCAAAAGCCGGGGTGTGGACTCCCACCTCCGGGACCTGGAGGAGACCTTTGCCACCCTACGCAAATACAAAATGCGATTGAATCCCCTAAAGTGTGTCTTCGGGGCTAGTAGGGGAAAGTTCTTGGGGCACCTCCTCACCCCCGCAGGGGTCGAGCCGAATCCCGATAAGGTCAAAGCCATCTTGGAGCTGGGGTCGCCGCGAAATGCTAAGGAGGTCCAACGACTAACGGGGAAGCTGGCAGGGTTGAGTAGGTTCCTCTCCAGGGCAGGGGAGAAGTGCTCCCCCTTCTTCAAAACATTGAGGGGTGGTCAAAGGTTTGAATGGACCCGGGAGTGCGAGGAGGCATTCTGGGCCCTCAAGATGCAGCTGACTCAGGCTCCGCTACTCCAAGGGCCGAAGGAGGGGGAGAACCTGTTTTTATATCTCGGGGTCGGGGCGGAGGCCGTGAGCTCCGTCCTAGTTTGTGAGGAGGGAAAGTGTAACACCCCCTATCCGTCGCATAGCATATAGCAGTAGGTCCGGCCGGGGCCCGACGCCATATATTATAGACAGACCGGGTGGTTACTTATGGAAACCATCCAACCAATCTCAACGTCCTACATAGAGCATTCTAGCGGAAGCAGTTTATAAAAGTTGTAACAAAGAACCCAGCATTTAAGCACGAATGTCCACTAATACAAAATAGGAATGTTATACAAAATACCCAAAAATAAGCCTTAAGGCTTTACAAGATGTTTCACTTCAAATTACATGTTTTACAAACCACGGCACGCAGGTCGGTCACACATGAATAAAGCAGTAAACATTTCCAATTAGGCCTTCAAGGGCCAGATTCGCATTCGGGCTTTAGCCCGCTATTGACCGCTTGGTCCAGCTGCACCTGCAAGCAACAAACCACCGCACGGTGGCAAAACAAGGCAACGGTCAGCAATGCTGACCAAATTATAACGATCCCGCCCCCAACTCGGGGCGGCGATGCTCCTTCCCTGCATTTCATTAGCATAAGCGAGCAATTTATCTCAATAGCCATTTCATCACAGACGTTGGCTCGCATGGCCACATGCCCCGTGCTCTCAGGGCACATTCTCGGTGAACCGGTCGATGTCACGTCAATTAAAGCCATAGACATTCCGGACTCACCACCGTCATTTTGACGGCCAAACCTATGAGCAATTTGTCTTCCTGGCCTGGGTCACGACAATTTAAGCCATTGACCGCCGAAGACCCTAATCTATGCCAACGGTAAGTGCCACGTGCCTTTAGGTCTCTTTAACCGAACGACATAGAACGGGTACGGTTCCATCTAACCCGTGCTCACATCGCAACGACAATTTAAGCCATTTGCGCGGGTCAAACTTCCACCGAGTCCCATTTCCATCACATGTCACATAACCCAGTTATGTTCAAGTTGGCTCTCAAGCCACCAAGTTGGCAAGATCTCGTATCCGCCCAGTTTTCCGGGTGCACCTTTGGGTTAGTCCCCAAGGCTCCCTGCTGCAATCTACCGCGTAGAAAACCCGAAAAACAACCAATAGCACGGAGTCTTCTCCGGCATTATGCAATGCAACATCACCGATCCAGACCAACATGTCCGGGTAGGCTTCACACATCATCCATATGTCCGTTCTCGCTTACGGACTCTAAACAACGGGGACTTCACATATCTACCCGAAGGAACGCCTCCAACTCTCCGCAAACTCGCGAGAGCGGGCTTCCTATGCAAAGAAAGAGAGCTACTCATGCTCAAGATGAGGATCATTACCCTAGCGTTCCTCTTTGGCGTCATTGAAAAGTAATCGGATGAAAAGCACCGCACTAGCTTTGCCTCCGTGGATCCGGAGCCGACTCGCGATTCGGAGCTCCGAAGCTCCTCCAATGGCGGGATCTAGCTCCTTCTTCCTCCCTTGGCTCTCCTCTCTCTCTAAGGTTTTAGAAAGATAACACTTAAGAAAAGTGAGGGTTTTGAAAGCCCAAACCCGGGTATATCCCTTCAGGAACAACCCCCAGCCGTTGGATCTCAAAATAAGGAAACGAACGGCTTTGATTCGGGACTGAAATGCCCAATCTGGACCGAACATGGCCTGGCACACGCCCGTGTCTAGGGCCGTGTGCCTCATTCGCCGTCAAAATCGAATCACCTGGAACCTCACACGGGTATCGAACACGCCCGTGTTCGAGCTGACACGCCCGTGTTCCACCTGACACGGCCGTGTGGCCGGCCGTGTACCCCATCATTTTTCCCCAAAATCAACCCGGGCACTGCACGGGTTCGAGGACACGCCCGTGTCCCTACCCGTGTCACCTCAACACGCCTGGACCCCAGGCCGTGTACACGGTCTCGACACTCGACACTTCGTCGAGTGAAGATCGTCGACCTGATGACACGGCCTTGGACACGCCCGTGTCCTAGGCCGTGTGCCTCGTCTCGACGCATCGTCGAGCGAAGCTCGTCGACTCCCCGGGACGATCGTCGAGACAGGTCGACACGCCCTGCGACACGCCCGTGTCGCAGGCCGTGTGTCATGTCTCGACCCTTCGTCGAACGCAGAGTGTCGACTTCGCGGCTAAGTGTCGACACGGGTCGACACGCCCTGCGACACGCCCGTGTCGCAGGCCGTGTGCCTAGTCTCGCCACAATGTCGAGACCAAAGTGTCAACACTCCGTCTCAGTGTCGACACAGGCTTGACACGCCCTGGGACACGCCCGTGTCCCAGGCCGTGTGCCTGCAGCCAGAACCCAAACTGGCCCAAAACGTCCCCCTTTGCTCCTTTGAGTTTCGGGGCGTTACAACTCTCCCCCTCTTAAAAGAATTTCGCCCACGAAATTACATAAAGGAAAGACATGTACAAAACCAAAATTTGTACCTGAGCGGAACAACTCCGGATACTCGTCAAGCATAGTCTGCTCTCGCTCCCAAGAGAGCTCCTCACGACCGCAATTGTCCCACCGGACCTTGACCATCCTGATCTCTTTATTGCGTAGCCGCTTGACCTCCGAGTCCTCGATCCGCACAGGCTTGACCTTTGTCGTTAGCCCACTATCCACCGGCACTTGATCAACCGCGATCACTTGCGTAGGCTCTTGCACCGCCTTCCAAAGTACTGAAATGTGGAATACATCATGTAATCCACTAAGCTCCACTGAAAGCTTCAACCGATAGGCCGCTTCACCAACTCGCTCCAGAACCTCAAACGGTCCAAGGTATCTTGGGCTTAGCTTTTTCAATCGTCGCACCCGTGAGACACCCTTGAACGGCTTGATCTTTATGTATACATAATCTCCCACAGCGAACTCCACATTCCTGTGCTTGGCATTATAGTACTTTGCTTGCCGGTCCTGAGCGATAAGCAACCTCTCCCGAATGGTTCTCACCAAAGAAGTAGCATCATCCACTTCCGATCGCTTATACAACTTTGACTCACCCGTTTCTAACCAAGACAACGGCGTGCGACATTTCCTACCATATAGGGCCTCGAAAGGCGCCATCTGAATACTCGCTTGGTAGTTGTTGTTGTATGTGAACTCCACCAAATATAGGTGGTCTTCCCATTGCTTTCCGAAATCCAAGACACACATGCGAAGCATGTCTTCCATGGTTCTATTGACCCTCTCGGTCTGCCCATCCGTTTGCGGATGGAAGGCTGTGCTGAATTTCAGCTTTGTTCCCAACATTTGTTGCACTAACCTCCAATCGTTGGACGTGAACCGCCCATCTCGGTCACTCACGATGCTGCGGGGCACACCATGAAGCCGTACTATGTTATCCACATAAAGCTTTGCCAACTTCTCCACCGGATCATCCTTCCTATGCGGAATAAAATGCGACACCTTCGTTAATCGATCAACAACCACCCAAATGGCGACATTCCCCTTTTGCAACCTTGGCAAACCGTGCACAAAGTCCATAGAGATGTCGTCGAATTTCCACTCCGGAATAGGCAAGGACTTAAGAAATCCTCCCGGCTTTTGGCACTCCGCCTTTACCAAGGCGCAGGTTTGGCACTTCGCTACGTATAGGGCCACATCCTTCTTTAAACCCGGCCACCAAAACAGTTTCCTCACATCACGGTACATCTTCGTGCTCCCCGGGTGAATCGAGTACTTGGTATGGTGCGCCTCGTACAACAACTCCACCCGTAAATTGCCCACACTTGGGACGCACAAACGACCGTCTCTCCAAAGTAATCCATCCTCCACGACGAATTGGGGATTTGACCCATCCAAAGCCTCTACCATGAACTGCTTCATATGAGCATCCATATCCAAAGCCTGCCGAATACGATCAGCCAGGTCATATTGGACTTCAGTCCAATTCAGAACTGCTTCTACACTTGATTGTCTATCCACGCAAACAATCTCCAACGCCTCCAACTCTCGCACCAACCGCTCATCATGCACTGATAGCCAATTGGCTTGAGCTGGGGCTCGGCGACTCAATGCGTCCGCAACCGCATTCCCTTTGCTAGGCACGTAGTGGATCTTGAATTTATAGTCCCCCAGGAACTCCATCCATCTACGCTGCCGCATATTCAGATCTTTCTGATCAATGAGATACTTCAGGCTCTTGTGATCGGTGTAGATATCAATCTTCACACCGTACAAGTAGTGTCTCTACAGCTTCAAGGCAAAAATCACGGCCGCTAACTCCAAGTCATGGACCGGATAATTCCTCTCATGCACTTTTAGCTGTCTCGAGCCATAAGCTATTACACTTCCGTGTTGCAGTAGCACGCAACCCAAACTGCTGCCCGAAGCATCGCTATAAATCTCATAGCCTTCGGTCCCACATGGCGAACTCAGCACAGGCGTCGTGGTCAACCGACACTTCAACTCCTCAAAAGCTCGCGCGCACTCCGGCGTCCAAACGAACTTATGCTCCTTCCTCGTCAATGTATTGAGAGGTAACGCTATCCGCGAGAAGTTCTCTACGAAGCGCCTATAATAGCCTGCAAGCCCCAGAAAACTCCGGACTTCCGCTACCGTAACAAGCTCAGGCCACTCCCGTATCGCAAGAATCTTCGCCGGATCCACAGCAATACCCTCTCCACTTACTATATGTCCGAGGAACGCCACCGAGGATAGCCAAAACTCGCACTTCGAGAACTTGGCATACAACTGATTTCTCCTTAGCGTCTCCAACACCAAATGAAGATGCTTGAAGTGATCTTCCTCACTTTGCGAGTACACCAAAATATCGTCGATGAAGACGATCACGAAATGGTCCAAGTACTCCCTGAACGTCCTGTTCATCAAATCCATGAACACTGACGGCGCATTAGTCAGCCCAAACGGCATGACCGTAAACTCATAATGCCCGCATCTCGTACTAAACGCTGTCTTCGGGATATCACTCTCCCTTATTCGCAGCTGATAGTACCCAGCCTTGAGATTCAACTTCGAGTGCACCGTCGACCCGACTAACTGATCAAAGAGATCATCAATCCGGGGGATCGGGTACTTGTTCTTCTCCGTCAGCTTGTTTAGCTCCCGATAATCAATACACAGCCTCAAGCTTCCATCCTTCTTCTTAACAAAGAGGACCGGTGCGCTCCAAGGCGAAGAACTCGGGCGCACATACCCTTGCTCCAACAACTCTTGCAGTTGAACTTTCAACTCCGCCATTTCCTTAGGCGCTAGCCGATACGGAGATCGTGACACATGCTTTGCACCTGGCACTAGCTCGATCGTAAAATCTATCTCCCGCTGAGGCGGGGCTCCAGGAAGTTCTACGGGGAACACATCAGGGTATTCCGATACCACTGAAATACAATCCAACGCGGGCTTCGGCTTTGCAACCTCCACTAGTGTAAAGAACAATTCTGCACCAGCACGAACCGCCTTCACCACCTGAAGAGCAGACATCAACGTCTTGCTCGACCCCTTTAAGCCTGTAAAAGTCGTTTCACGACTTGCTCCCAGCTTGACTTCCTTGCTACCGCAATCTATATGGGCATGCTGCTCCGAGAGCCAGTCCATGCCAAATATGACGTCGAACTCCACTAACGGAAGTAAAGACGCCCGCAGGTCGAACTCCTGCTCCCCAATACGAACCTTAACATCGCAGATCCTATCCGCTCGCATCGAACACCCATTGGGCAACAACACATCCAACTTATCCTTCGCCATCGAAGAAGGGACTCCAATGCGTGATATAAATCCTTCGGACAAGAAGGAGTGTGAAGCTCCCGTATCGAAGAGTGCTCGTGCCGGATTTTCACAAATCAACACAAATCCTAAACAAGCAGTGGTAAGGTAACATGTGCATAACAAGTATTTAAAGAAATTGACTTGCTATAAATTAAACTGTACCTGTCACCACATCGGCTTGTTTGATGGCCTCCTGTTGGCCAAGATTGTAGACCCTTAGTTGGGTCGGAGCATAATGGGATGCGGTCGACTCCACCGCCTTTCCTTTCTCTTCATAAGTAGCTCCCGACTTCCTCTCGGACTTAGGACGTCCGCTCCAACAATCACGGGTAAAGTGCCCCGTCTTCCCACAAGTAAAACACGCGCCCGGGGTCCAACTCGTAGTCGCCCCAGAAGCACCAGAAGGAGCTGGACCCGAAGTCCTTTGCTTCTTGAAAGCCCTCCGATAGCCGGATTTTGAAGTAGTCGGCACTTTAAATTCAGATTTTCTATCACCCAAGCCTTTCTTCGCTTGCACAATCTTCATGTCCTTCTCCAAGAACCGAGAAGTATTGACCAAGGTTAAGAAACCCTGCGTCATTGGCCCCGAGAGTAGTAATCTCAACTCATCTCTCAAGCCTTCGTAGAAGCGATTAGTCTTGCGCTCCTCATCCACGATGGTGGAGCTAGCATAACGACTCAGACGAGTAAACTCGTGGAGATATTCATCCACGCTCCTCTCACCCTGTACCAACTTCAGAAATTCGTTTTCCAACGCTATCCTCTGAGTAGAAGGGAGGTATCTTGCCAAGAACAATCCCGAGAACTCTTCCATCGAGACATCACCAAGTTGCCTACCTCTCAGTAAGTGCAGCTCCAATCCTTCCCACCACATCCTCGCTTCACCGTCCAGAAGGAACGTAGCGATGGTGGTCATTTTCCACTCCTCCGTCTCCGTCGCTGTCATGACTCTCTTCACCCTGGAGAGCCAGTCTTCAGCCTGAGATGGGGTTCCCAACCCCGAGAATAACGGAGGGTTAAAGCTCATTACATGCTTAAGCTGCCTCTCAGTTGCCCTCCTCGGCACCACCGGTTCCACAACCACTTGCTCCACTCTCCTCGGCTCAGCCTCTTGAAGAGGTTCCTGCTCCATTACAGGAGCGGGCTGCTGCGCTTGCCTTGCAGGCTGCGCATTTATCACGGCCAACACCGCTTCAGCCACCAATCGAATATTCTCAGCTGACAGAGGTGTTGCAGGAGCAACATCTGGTGCACTACTAGCCTCAGAAACTCGGCGTTCTGACGGCCCAACACCACTTCTGGTCACCTATAGTGGTACAAAACACCGTTAAGCGACCAAATAAATTGCAAACAACAATTATAGGAACACGCAGGTTCCTCAAACACGAGTATTTTCATTCCTAAGTGGACATTCGTGGGTTTTTTTACTGTTATTACGATGACGCACACAATGTGCTCACCACCCCTTAAAAAGAATTCGGCCATGAATTCACTTTAAGCCCGACCAAAACTAGTAGTCTGATACCAAATTATAACACCCCCTATCCGTCGCATAGCATATAGCAGTAGGTCTGGCCGAGGCCCGACGCCATATACTACATACAGACCGGGTGGTTACTTATGGAAACCATCCAACCAATCTCAACGTCCTACACAGAGCATTCTAGCGGAAGCAGTTTATAAAAGTTGTAACAAAGAACCCAGCATTTAAGCACGAATGTCCACTAATACAAAATAGGAATGTTATACAAAATACCCAAAAATAAGCCTTAAGGCTTTACAAGATGTTTCACTTCAAATTACATGTTTTACAAACCACGACACGCAGGCCGGTCACACATGAATAAAGCAGTAAACATTTCCAATTAGGCCTTCAAGGGCCAGCTTCGCATTCGGGCTTTAGCCCGCTATTGACCGCTTGGTCCAGCTGCACCTGCAAGCAACAAACCATCGCACGGTGGCAAAACAAGGCAACGGTCAGCAATGCTGACCAAATTATAACGATCCCGCCCCCAACTCGGGGCGGCGATGCTCCTTCCCTGCATTTCATTAGCATAAGCGAGCAATTTATCTCAATAGCCATTTCATCACAGACATTGGCTCGCACGGCCACACGCCCCGTGCTCTCAGGGCATATTCTCGGTGAACCGGTCGATGTCACGTCAATTAAAGTCATAGACATTCCGGACTCACCACCGTCATTTTGACGGCCAAACCTATGAGCAATTTGTCTTCCTGGCCTGGGTCACGACAATTTAAGCCATTGACCGCCGAAGACCCTAATCTATGCCAACGGTAAGTGCCACGTGCCTTTAGGTCTCTTTAACCGAACGACATAGAACGGGTACGGTTCCATCTAACCCGTGCTCACATCGCAACGGCAATTTAAGCCATTTGCGCAGGTCAAACTTCCACCGAGTCCCATTTCCATCACAAGTCACATAACCCAGTTATGTTCAAGTTGGCTCTCAAGCCACCAAGTTGGCAAGATCTCGTATCCGCCCAGTTTTCCGGGTGCACCTTTGGGTTAGTCCCCAAGGCTCCCTGCTGCAATCTACCGCGTAGAAAACCCGAAAAACAACCAATAGCACGGAGTCTTCTCCGGCATTATGCAATGCAACATCACCGATCCAGGCCAACATGTCCGGGTAGGCTTCACACATCATGTCTATGTCCGTTCTTGCTTACGGACTCTAAACAACGGGGACTTCACATATCTACCCGAAGGAACGCCTCCAACTCTCCGCAAACTCGCGAGAGCGGGCTTCCTATGCAAAGAAAGAGAGCTACTCATGCTCAAGATGAGGATCGTTACCCTAGCGTTCCTCTTTGGCGCCATTGAAAAGTAATCGGATGAAAAGCACCGCACTAGCTTTGCCTCCATGGATCCGGAGCCGGCTCGCGATTCGGAGCTCCGAAGCTCCTCCAATGGCGGGATCTAGCTCCTTCTTCCTCCCTTGGCTCTCCTCTCTCTCTAAGGTTTTAGAAAGATAACACTTAAGAAAAGTGAGGGTTTTGAAAGCCCAAACCCGGGTATATCCCTTCAGGAACAACCCCCAGTCGTTGGATCTCAAAATAAGGAAACGAACGGCTTTGATTTGGGACTGAAATGCCCAATCTGGACCGAACACGGCCTGGCACACGCCCGTGTCCAGGGCCGTGTGCCTCATTCGCCGTCAAAATCGAATCACCTGGAACCTCACACGGGTATCGAACACGCCCGTGTTCGAGCTGACACGCCCGTGTTCCACCTGACACGGCCGTGTGGCCGGCCGTGTACCCCATCATTTTTCCCCAAAATCAACCCGAGCACTGCACGGGTTCGAGGACACGCCCGTGTCCCTACCCGTGTCACCTCAACACGCCTGGACCCCAGGCCGTGTACACGGTCTTGACACTCGACACTTCGTCGAGTGAAGATCGTCGACCTGATGACACGGCCTTGGACACGCCCGTGTCCTAGTCCGTGTGCCTCGTCTCGACGCATCGTCGAGCGAAGCTCGTCGACTCCCCGGGACGATCGTCGAGACAGGTCGACACACCCTGCGACACGCCCGTGTCATAGGCCGTGTGCCATGTCTCGACCCTTCGTCGAACGCAGAGTGTCGAATTCGCGGCTAAGTGTCGACACGGGTCGACACGCCCGTGTCGCAGGCCGTGTGCCCAGTCTCGCCACAATGTCGAGACCAAAGTGTCAACACTCCGTCTTAGTGTCGACACAGGCTTGACACGCCCTGGGACACGCCCGTGTCCCAGGCCGTGTGTCTGCAGCCAGAACCCAAACTGGCCCAAAACGTCCCCCTTCGCTCCTTTGAGTTTCGGGGCGTTACAGAAAGAAGCAGCTCCCCATATATTATGTGAACCGGGTCCTGAGGAAGGCCGAGCTCCGATACCCGATTTTGGAAAAGCTGGCTTTCGCCCTGATCATCTCAGCCCGGAGGCTGCGACCTTACTTCCAGGCACACTCGATCTGAGTGGTGACTGACCACCCCCTCCGCAACATCTTTGAGGGAGTGGAGCATTCAGGTAGGCTGGCCAAGTGGTCGGTGGAGTTGAGTGAATTTGACGTCTCCTTATCTCTGCACCTCTCGATCAAGGCTCAAGCGATGGCCGACTTCCTGGCCGATTACGTAGTCGAAGTGGCAGAGGAAGAACTCACCCGTCCGACTCCCTGGAAGGTGAGGGTGGATGGCGCCTCGGGGAGGCATTCCCTAGGAGTGGGGGTAATCTTGGAGAGCCCTCAAGGAACTAGAATTGAACAGACAGTGGCAGTACACTTCCCCATCACCAACAATCAAGCCGAGTACGAAGCCGTGATAGCAGGGCTACGCCTGGCCAGGGAGCTGGGGGTGTTGGACGTGGAGGTCCTTATCGAATCCATGGTGGTAGCCTCTCAGATCAACGGGGAGTTTGAGGCGAAGGAGCCTACCCTACGATTGTACTTAGCCAAAGTGAAGGGAGTCATAGGCACTTTCCAAACCTTCTCCATCCGACACGTGCCCAGGGAATAAAATGAGCAGGCCGACCAACTAGCAAAGCATGGCCCCCAGGTAGGGGGGGTACCATCACCGACCTGTTCCGCCCCTCCATCGAAGAAGGGGAGCTCATGGAGATAGATCAACGGCCTTCATGGATGGATCCAGTTATAACTTTCCTTTCCACGGGAGAGTATCCGGAGGGGGCAGATAAGAAGAAGCTAAGGCATAAGTCGGCGTACTCCCTCCTCCAGGGTTGACAACTATACAGAAAGACACTCTCAGGGATGTTGACCCGTTGCGTGGCCGAGGAGGAGGTGCAGAGGATCTTGGAGGAAGTCCACTCCGGAGAGTGTGGGAGTCATTTCGGGAGTCAGACCCTGGAAGGAAGAATAATCAGGCAAGGGTATTTCTGGCCCACCCTAGGCCGAGACGCCACGAAATTTGCAAAAAGATGCCATAAGTGCTAGTTGTTTGCCCCCCTCCAGCTACAGCCGGCCCAGAACCTCAAAAGCATCACGGCCCCCTGGCCCTTCGCCATTTGGGGAATGGATTTGGTTGGGCCATTCCCCCAGGCCAGTGGGCAGAGGAGGTTCCTCCTAGTCATGATTGATTACTTCTACAAGTGGTTAGAAGTGAAGGCGCTGGCCAAGGTGACCTCCCAGGTTATCAGGAACTTCGTCTGGGGGGAGATCATCTGTCGCCACGGGCTGCCCCAAGCCATCGTCACAGACAATGGGCCACAGTTCGCCAGTGCAGAGTTTACCAGTTTCTGCGGGCAGCTCGGGATCGACCTCAGGTTCGCCTCGGTCCATCATCCCAGGAGCAACGGGCAGGTGGAGGCCGCGAACAAAATCATCATCAATATCCTCAAGAAGAAAGTGGAGAATTTGAAGGGGAGCTGGGTGGAGCAGCTTCCCGCGGTTCTCTGGGCTCTAAGAACCACCCCTAATACGGCTACTGGAGAGACCCCCTTCAAGCTCTCTCATGGGTGCGAGGCAGTGCTCCCCGTGGAATTTGAAGTCCAAATACCTCGAGTCGTCGAGGCCTAGGAAGGCAGAGAGGAATGGCATGTAGAGAACGAGGAGGAGCTGAGGCTCTCCCTTGACATGGTGGAAGAGCTGAGGGACCTTTCTGCTATCCAACAGGAGGAGGTGAAAACAAGAATGGCCAAGTACTTTGACAAGCATGTCAGGGTCAAACAGTTCGTGGAAGGAGATTTGGTGCTGAAGAAGGTAGATGCGGCAGGGAGGTCAGCATCCGTAGGGAAGCTCAACCCCAACTGGGAGGGACCGTTCATTGTGAAAGAGGCTTTAAAATCGGGAGGATATCGACTCCAAAATGTAGAGGGCGAGACCCTGAGTCTCACTTGGAGTGGTGACGACTTAAAACATTTTTCCCCTGAAACATGTTAGTGATATCTTGATGATAATGAAATTCTTTAACACTTCAAGTACTGTCACAGCTAGCTTGCATGGAGAAATGGAATGTGTTTGGACCCCGAGCAGATCCCGCTGCCAGGCTCTCACCTAGCTGGCAGGGCAGGAAGTCACTCGGTGTCATCCTTGGCCTCGAGCAGATCCCGCTGTCAGGCTCTCACCTAGCTGGCAGGACAGGAAGTCACTCGATGGTATTGATAGTGGACCCCGAGCAGATCCCGCTGCCAGTCTCTCACCTAGCTGGCAGGGCAGAAAGTCACTCGGTGTCATCCTTGGCCTCGAGCAGATCCCGCTGTCAGGCTCTCACCTAGCTGGCAGGGCAGGAAGTCACTCGGTGTGGACCCCGAGCAGATCCCGCATCCACCTTGGCCTCACTCGGTGTCATCCTTGGCCTCGAGCAGATCCCGCTGTCAGGCTCTCACCTAGCTGGCAGGGCAGGAAGTCACTCGATGGTATTAATAGTGGACCCCGAGCAGATCCCGCTGCCAGGCTCTCACCTAGCTGGCAGGGCAGGAAGTCACTCGGTGTCATCCTTGGCCTCGAGCAAATCCCGCTGTCAGGCTCTCACCTAGCTGGTAGGGCAGGAATTCACTCGATGGTATCGATAGTGGGCCCCGAGCGAAACCCGCTGCCAGACTCTCACCAAGTTGGCAGGGCTGGAAGACACTCATCGGGGAAAGACATCAACTCCTCGCCAGCTAACAGGGTAGGTCTTGATACACAAAGCAGTGTCAGAAGTCGGGGAACCAGATGTCCGAATGATGAGTAATTGGAGTCGCGAAGTTAACCAAAAGGGGGTATAACGTAGCCGTCCAGCCCCCAAAATGACGGCCGAAAGGGGGAAAGAACCCAGGCCGCATTGCAAGAGGGTCAGCCCGCAAGAAATCTGATGGCTTAGGCGAGCGACGAGTCGGCTCGCCTATCCTGGTGAGTGAGTAGTCACCACAGCGGGGTCGGGCTGCAGAGACAGGTCGCCACTAGCGGGACGACCGATCGGGTCTCCTATGACTCCTAAGCCAAATCCGTAGGCGTGCGACCTCGTCGACATAACGCGAGATGAACGGCCGCAAGCACGAAAAGGGAGAATTTACATCGCGCAATAATAGCAAATATGCATATAAGGCGAGTGAGGAAGCATTTATAAGAACATGAACAGATGAAAACCGCAAAGTCTAGGCGCGGCTCGCGCTTACATCTCAAACAACCAAAAAAATGCATGAGGTATACATATAACAAGCGAATTGCAAGGGCGCGAGGGCGATGCGAGATCCTGGGCGGGAAGTCCTAGATGGGCTGGTAGGACTTATCCCCGGGGTCCGGCACGGGAAGGAACAGTGCCGGCACCACCTCGCCCGCCGAGAGTTCCGCGGCCTCGCTCTTTAGGAGGTCCGCACGTCGCAGCATATGCATTGTGTACTTCGCGGCACTGGCGGTGTTCTTTTGCATCAACACCTCCAACTCGTAGTCAGAATGATGTTCGAGCGGGCAGCCTCTATTGGCTGGGGGAGGGGCAGTGGCGGCAGCTTCCAGTGCCGACTTGTCCTGACCGAGGGCGGCGATCTCAGCACCCATCCGGCTGGCCGTCGCCGCATCCTGAGAAAAGAAAAGATCGTAAGGTGGATTCGCGAAAGGGAGCGGTAATTGGGAGTAAGCACGTACCACCCCTCCCAAGTACTGCGCGAGAGTCTCCTCGGCCGCGTCGGCCCGCTTCCTCTGGAGATCCGCGTCCTCCTGAGCAAGTTTCCGGGCCTCCTCGCTTTCGTCCGCCAGCTTCTTGAGAGAAGTGGCATTCCGCTCCAGCTGGGTGCAGCGCCGCCCAACCATATGGGCCAACTCCAGGCCGCGTAGTTGGGCCCGCGCGCTTTCATGCACCAGTACTCACGTCGCCTCCTTGTCGTAGATAGCGGCGTCCTCTCGCGAGTAAAGGCCGAACGAGAAGTTATAGGCCTCCCCGCCGATGGTGTCCTGCTCCAACCAACTCGGCAACAGAGTCGAGACCACCGCGCGATTTGATTCCTTGTCCCATAACAGAAGCGGGATGCCGAGCTCGTCCAGGTATTTCTCGCCATAGCCGAAATTGCGGTGTCCTCTCGGCACCGGCTTCGTAGCAGTATGCGCCCCGTCCAGCGGCCCAGAAGTGCCCGCCGCCCCGCCGGGGGTGTCGCTGGTCGAAGTGACCAAGGGGGGAGACCCTCGGTCGATTGATCCGTCGGGGCCTTGCCTTTTCTCTGGCCCACGGCGAGTTGCTGCTCCACAGTCTTCGCCATCTTGGGCGGGGGAGCAGGCTATTCACGGCCCGACCGCTTCTTAGCAGGGACAGAAGGGACGTCGCGCTGGGCAGCGTCAGCGGCCTGAGCTCGGGAGAGGACCCCGGAGGCAACCCTGGTACTTTCGTAGGGGGGGGTGAAGGGGAACGTCTCGCTCGCCTGCCAAGAAGGGAGAGGGTGAAACTAAAGAAGAAAACAGCGAGACGGAGCAATGGCGAGTGGCTAACCTCCCCCAGGCGGGACGACAGCAAGGCCATCGAGGTTGCGGCGCAAGTACGCGACCTCGAAGTTCTTCCCGGCAAAGAACCGCCACAGGTCGGCTTCATGGCCCCCCAGGCTGGGCGGGCGGTAACTCGCCTCGCTGAGCTGCAGCTCAGTTGGTGATGAGGGAGTGTAAGAAAGCTCTCTTATCAAGGGGGTTGCGGGTTCGAGACCTGGCCTCAACAATGCGCCGCTGCTGAGAAACAGGCGCGGAGAGGCTTTGGGGTGCTTGGGCTGCAGCCCGGTGACGGTGCCGTGCTAATCCTAGTGGGCTTTAAGCGCCACGAACGGTAAGTTGGGCCGGGCCGTTACAACGGGTGCACTCGAGCCCGCCCCGCGGAGAATAAAACAGCAACATGATAAGAACAATATGCATCAGAAATCAAAAACCAGACCCATAGGCGGGCGAGGAAAGTCGCAAATAGTTACAGATAATGAATGAGTCTTGGAAATAATAGTACCCCCCCCCCCCCAGCGAGTCGACTCGAAGCACAGACACGGCCCGACCCAGCGATATTCCGCGAGCGGGGAGAAGAAAGGGCGGATCAGTACTAGATCCACTTCCACCTGTCCCGCCGTTGCGTTCCAGTTCGCGGCGGCATGCGAGGATAATGATAATCACGCACCGCCACCAACTCCTGTTGGGCCATGCCAACTTGTTCCGAGACACTCTTTAGACGCTCCTCGGCCCGCGTAATGTTCACGCCGGTAGAAGTGACCTCGCCACCTTCTGCTGCACGCGGAGCCCCCTCCAAAGCCGCGAGCCGAGCCTCGGTCTCGGCCTTGTCTCGGTCGACCCTCTTGATGAGCTCCTGAAGCAGCAGAGTATGTTTCTGGAACAGCCGTGTCACCTGCCTCTTCATCCCCACCGCATCAGTCGGATCGCCCAGGTAATCCGAAACGCCCTCCACGTCAGGCGGAGGCGAGTACCCTTCTCTCATCTCAGTTTCGGAGGAGATCGCGTTGTAGCCTGCAAAAAGGAGATTTAGAGGGGACGGGCGAGAGCAAGGCGAGCGCCGAGTACGAGCTTACCAGGGGTTGGCACGTCGCCTATACCGGTGGAAGGACGGGAAGAGCCCGGCCGACACAGAAAGGTTTCTCCCTCGAAGGCCGCAAGAGATTTCCCTAGTCCGGGGGGAACCGGCGAAGGAGTGGTATTGGGGGGTGGACGGTCCAGACTCGAGGGACTAGCAACCCTCTCAGACGACAAGGGAGGGGAGCGATCCTCCCCCCCGTCACCCTCGCCTTCACGAGGCAGTACCTACAGGACAAAGGGTTAGAAATGTAGCAACAAGCCGGGAAGGGAGATCACGTACCTCAGAAGCGACCTCGATGCCGGCCGCCGAGCTGGAACCCGGGAAATTATTCGCCGGGGACTGCCTCACAATCTTTCCTTTTGCCGGTCTAAAGAGAGGGTCGGGAGACCCACGCGCTAACCAGGGGGCGGCCTCGAGGGCCTCCTCCCTAGTCTTCTGGCCCGCGGCCGCCAGGCGGGCTCGTACCTCTTCGCTGACCGGCATCAAAAGCTGCAGTCTGCTTGAAAAGACGAGATGGACTAGGGAGACCCCCTGGGCTCAGTGGTATATTTATAGCCGAATAGTGGGGCCCCACCAGAAGATTCCATGCTACCTCAGCACAGTACTCGCCGAACACGCGGGTTGGATGGTTCTTTCCGAGCTTTATCAAGCTCAAAAAGAGCAGGGATTGTGTACAACCCCATGTTCGTCGAGCGGGCCCCGCCAGGAAAGGCGAGAGGGCCCCGCCAGGAAATAATAGTACGAACCAAGTTCCACGGCCCGCACCCAAGCAACAAGCGGGCATGCGGCAAGAGGCTGGTCCGCCCCCGCTCAGTTCAAGCGAGCGAGCCAGGCGAGACGACTCCTTCCCCCCTCTCACTCGCTCAGAGAATCGTCGACCGGAGTGGGGGGCGCTATTCGTCGAGCCGATATTCGTGGACGGGTTCGACGACCCGCGACCTGCGTACCGTTCTAATTAGCCGCCAGCCCGTTCCCTATTCGCGACCTGGCCGCCTGACCGCCTCGGTAGAGGATTGGCGGGTCGTGGTGGCCCGGCTCACGCTCGCCCAAGCAAGTAGGCGAGCCGCTAGAGCCAGGCCGCACCCGCCTCTCGCGGAGAGGGATTAGTGGCGAGCTGACCTCCCAATCCATGGGTGGGGCCCAGTAGAAGCCCCGAGGAGAAATTATATGGATGCCATCCCCATGGGTGCGAATAGCTTCTCAGAACAGCGGAGCTACGCTGTTGGCAGACCAAGTTGGACTGCACATAGCTGTTCAAAATAGCGGAGTTCGGCTGTTGGCAGACCCAACCAAGGGCTTTCTGGTAATTTCAGGTCAGTTCTTTTGGTTATTGGCAGTTCAGATTCTAAAAACTATAAATAGAACTCAAGGGGGCACCTCAGGGGGCAGACGCTCATATTCTCTTGCTCCCCAATTTAATAGTGCTTCCTGAGGTAGCCTTAGCTCGGCCTGTGGCTAAGGAGGGGAAGTATTCTCTAGTCTTCCGGGTGTGTGGTGGGTCCTCCCCGCCGAGCCCTTGGGTCGGTTTCTCCTTGTTTTCTCCGTTGTTTTGCTTGCAGAAGTGAAGTAGGTGCGAGACCACCCCTTCCCCAAGGGTCGAACTCCACAGGAGACCGAATTTCGGTTTCAACAGAAGCTTCATTCATTGTTTTCTCCTTCTATACCCTTCATGTTGACAATGACACCTTGCTGATCAAGGACGTATATTTTGTTGAGATTAGTGAGGAGCACCCCTCTTCATCTTCTTACTTTCTATTTTCTTTACCTGTGATGAACATGTATTATTATTTAGGCAGATGGGTAGTTATTTTATCATAGTATATGTTCCCTCTACTGACATGTATATTAGAATAATTACCTATTAATTTCTCTTATCATACTCCCATCAACTAAATTTTTTGAGTTCTGAATAAGTCATGTTGTAAGGACAATAAGCCCACTAGCCTAGTAGTTATCTTACTTTTTTCTGCGTTTTATTTTTCCAAGTCTAGTTGAGTTAGTTAGATTTCATTTTTTTTGCTAGCATATTTTGTTTTTCTTGAGCTAATGCCCTTGTAGGTTTTTGATTGAGTTGGGCATTTATTTTTGGCAAAGCATGAGCCGGGTGCACCATTTGGCAAATTCAAAGCTCAAGTTGTCTCGAAATCCCCCATCTTGGGCATTGGGTAACACATTTCTCTCCCTTATCTTCATATTTATTAGTATTAGGTCAATACAATGTTTAAGTCCGGGGAAGAGTAGTTGCGTTACTCATTTTGCTCACTTTACATGCAACAGTTTCGATTACCCTCTTTTCTAAATTGTGCCAAAAAATTTCAAAATTTTCTTACACGTTTGGATTTATCTCTGCACCCATGCACTTAGGACTTGAATATTTGTTAGCTTCTGAGTTGTTCTCATTCTCTTTCGAAGGTATTAAATTAGCTTAAATTACTTTTAGAACGTGATTATGAGAGTATATTTTGACCCACACGCTGTTCCTGGTTCTATGCACATGTTTGCAATAGGATTTTATTTTGGGTTAAATTCTTTTTGGTGCTGCATAGTTTATATTTTTCTACTTTATATTTACAATGTATATCCACTTTTCTTGAGAAAGTGTTATTATTCGTAGACTTGCGTAGAAATGTGTGTAGCAAGTGGTAAGCTGGGTATTATCCAACACTGACGAAAGGGTATCTTTTTTGATGTCTAGAACTTGCGTCTAACGACTCTCAGAGCTTATGTTAGGTCTACTTTTATAAATATGATGTTGGCCTTTTATTGGATAGATTGAGCTTTTGCATCCATGCTTATACAAACTACCATTGCATACACTCTTTGGGTCTCACACCTATCCTTTGTTTCACCATCACCTCATAATTACCACTGTCAAAAAAAATTATCTTAATCTCACACTTATATTAGAGCATTAAATAAAAATCTGATTTTACCTATGTTGTTAAGTGAAATTTGTGATTTGGGTGCGCACTTTAAAAAAGCTTATATTTGGTGCTTTTGGAAATGCTTAAATGATTTTTTTAAAAAAAACTAAAAAAGAAAAAAATTGAAATAGTAAAAAAAAGTGAAAAGAAAATCTGAGTTTAAAAACGGATTTAATGTTTGGCCAATGTGGAAGTGACCCCATTTGCAAAAATTCAAGCCCGGGGGTGTCACTTCCCATCTCATTTCTTTGGTAGGATGATTTTGATGTTAGCTCTTATCTCGGTATAAGTGTGATTGTAACCTTCATGTTTATCTTTTGATTTACCTCACCTTATGTTAGTGTGCTTGAATCATCTCGTGCGACCGTCAAGTTTGAAACGAACCTTCATGTTGCACCCAGCAAAGGTATTTATAGGTGTAACCCTAAATCCCCGACGGTTTATTAGATGCCTATATGATACAAACCAAACCCAATAAGAAGAAAAACCAAGAAAAGAAAAAAATGGAAATAAAAAAAAAAGAAAAGAAAAGAAAATCTGTGTTAAAAAGGAGTTAGTGTTTGGCCAATGTGGAAGTGACCCCTTTTGTAAAAATTCAAGCCCGGGGGTGTCACTTCCCATCCCATTTCCTTGGTAGGATGATTTTGATGTTAGCTCTTATCTCGGTATAAGTGTGATTGTAACCTTCATGTTTATCTTTTGATTTACCCCACCTTATGCTAGTGCGCTCGAAGCATCCCGTGTGACCGTCAAGTTTGGAAGGAACCTCCATGTTGCCCCCCAGCAGGGGTATTTATAGGTGTAACCCTAAATCCCAGACGGTTTATTTAGCCTACCAGATTCAAACCAAACCCAATAAGAACATGTTACCAGTTATATAAATATACCTCAAGAATCTCCTCTATATTGTATAAAAATGGTACCACATAACAAATTACTTAAAACAAGAGTTAATAATGACAAAATTGAGTTTTTAGAAACGTAATTATAAATCAAAATTCAAACAAAAGTTCCAAACATAAAAGTAAAAAAGAAATGAAAACTCAAATTGATAACTGATCTTGTCTACTCAAACATCAGATCATCAATATCCATGTCAAAATCAACTTTCTTTTCTCCATACTCCTTTTGATCTGCAAACAATTACAATAAGAATGTCACGAGATAAAACTCTATGAATTCAAACATTTGTTATCCAAGATAATGTTACTAGTTATAGTAGTAAAAGAACATAATACTCTAAACATGAAGAAAGAATCACATATCAGTATTGTTGAAGCCAGGAAAATTCCTAACCTTAGAATTTAGATCAAGACTGTCTAAGGCTACCGGTTTAGTAGTAGAGCTAGACGACCAACGGGGACTAGAACGAAGAAGATAACAAACATGACCACAAATACTGCGACAGGAAGGTCCCACCACGTACCGGATGCTTCGAAGAAGCAACCCCTCCCCAACCAAAATTGGCCAAGCAAGGTACGAGGGAGACTGGCTGATAACTAAGTCGCATGGTCGCGACTTGGTCTCTAAGGAAAAGAAATCCAAAGGATCAGCTGGTGTCCAAGATGAGGAGCTCGCGAGTATCCTATCGGGAGTTTTCAAGTGCCTCACCTCGTAACCCTGAGGCCCTATTTATAGGGAAATCCAAAGGGGGGGGTCATATTTATATCCCCACCCCTGGTGACCAGGCGACATCCTAGACGAACTCGCACGGTTGGGCGAGTATCTCGCCTAGTTGCCTATCTGGCGAGTATCCTGTCATACTCGCCCAGGCCTTCTTCTGTCTTACGTGCTGACTCTGAATTCTGTCTTGACTTGTTGACCTTAACCTCTGCTGACCTGGTTGTGGTAGGACCCATCCTCGACGAATACGGGTTGTACACAATTCCCGCTTTTTTTGAGCGACGTAGGAACTCAAAAAGAGTCATCCAACACTTATTCGGCGAGCTGCTCCACCGAGTATCTGAGTTGCTCTCTCCTGATGGCTTCCTGTTGAACTTTATAAATAGGGGGCTGGTTTTTAAGGCACATTTTTTGATCTCGCACGTCATGCCGAATGCCGACGAAAAACTCCTTCAGGAAGGCATTGTCGCGTTGTCTGATTATCTCGGGACCGTCAAGCCCAAATGGCCGCGGGAAGAGGATGTCGCTGCCGATTTGCCCTCCCCCCCTCAAGAAGAAGAAAATGAAGAGGCCGAAGAAGACAATCGCCTCCAAGGCCAACAACCCGCCTCCACCTCTTGAGAATGTCGCCGCCTCGACTGGCAATCCTGCATGTTCTGATAGCACCCAGAAGCTTCTTAGTGATCTCGGGTTGGTCGACGTCCCTAATATAGCCGCTCCCGACATCAATCTTCTCAGCCTGCTGAAAATCCACCTCTTGAAGTCGTCAGCTCGCTGGTGTAGCCACAGATTGACATCGTCTCCTCGCCAGGTCGCTATCTCGCCAAGCTGCGCTAAAATCCGTTGGTCGCCATTTCTTTCTTACTAACATGTTCCCTTTACTCGCAGGCTCTCCGTCATTTGCCACTGATGCGATTCTGGACGTCCCCCCTTGCAATCTGCACTGCTGCTCGATCTTGTTGTAGAGAAGCCACTCTGGACTGGGCACACGGTCCGGATCAATCTCGGCTCTAGGAAGGTAACAAAAGCACCCACCTCCTCGGCGAAGGAAGATCTTCCAGAGAGCAAGTATCCTCATGCGAGGAAGGATCCTCTTGCGAGCAAGGATCCTCCTGTGAGGAACGATCCTCCTGCGAGCAAGGATCCTCCTACAAGGAAAGACCTACCTGCGAGCAAGACTCCACATCACGGGACGATCAAGGTCCCATCTCCTACTGCGCGTGACAAATTGCTGCCAACGACGAGCAGCCCTTTACCGCCTGTTGGGTCTATTGATCCCAATATCCCAGATTTGTAAGAAGTCAAACGGGTCAATGGCATACACACATAATGTATTTGATGTGTGTCTTAGTTCTTGCATGTAGGTTGTTCATGATTGGACATGTGAAGAAATGAGTTAAGTAGTAAACTCAGATTTCGTCGAGCTCAGCTCGCAGTTCGTCGAGCTCAGCTCACAGATCGTCGAGCTTAGGTCGACATTCCTCAAGAGCTAAAGTCAAGTGCTCATGATTCAAAGTTTGTCGAGCTCAGCTCACAGTTCGTCGAACTCAGCTCACTGGTCGTCGAGCTCAGGTCAACATTCCTTAGAATAAGCTCAAGCGCTCAGGATTTAAAGTTCGTCGAGCTCAGCATGAAATTCGTCGAGCTCAATTTAGAGATCGTTGAACTCAGCAGCACGCATGCCTTCTCCTCTTTCCAGCAGCTTCTACACCCTCTCTATGTCCTCCATCCAGCTGATGGTACTGGCGAAATTCAGGTAGCACTCTCTAGAGGCCTTAGGATCGCCCCGGATCCTTACTTGGACATCACCCTGGCAGTACTTCAAGAACTGGTGGTAAGACGACGGAATAGCCTTGAAATATTTGATGAGGGGCCGTCCGAAGATGATTTTGTATCCGCTCGGTGCATCGACGATGACAAAACGACATCGGATTGAAGTCCCGCAGAGAGTGACTAGAAGATTCACTCCCCCTTCCACCTCTTTCTTCTCTCCCGAGAAGCCAAAGAGGGGTCCATCCGCAGCCTGGACCCGAGACGCTTCCACCTAAAGACCGACGAAAGTTCTCTTGAAAATGACGTTCACCGAACTCCCGTTATACACGAGGATTCGGTCGACGGTGAAGTCCT
The DNA here is from genome assembly GCA_039583875.1 of Platanthera guangdongensis. NCBI lineage: Eukaryota > Viridiplantae > Streptophyta > Magnoliopsida > Asparagales > Orchidaceae > Platanthera > Platanthera guangdongensis. The sequence goes on along the minus strand of CM077149.1, from coordinate 1,300,804 downwards.
CGATGACAGCTTGAATAACTAGCGCGTCGTGGAAGGGATTCTCATCCCACAACATATCCTCCTTCGAGAAGGTAATCTTGTTCAACGACGGCGGGTTCGGCGAGGTCGATGCGATGCTCTTTTTGTAAATTTGATGAAAACTTCCCTTGCGGGAAGCTCCGAGCCCGGCTCCCCATTGATCACACCAGCCTGCCCACCTCCTGGGCCATGGATCACCTCTCAATGACCTCCCAGCTCGACCCGGTCCTCATTCCTTCTCTTCAGCGGGGCCTGGAATGCCACTTGCCCTACTGGAGCCTCTTGCCTTGGCTGCTCCCTCTCTGCTACTCCTGCTTCCAACCTCCTCCTTGATTCCTAGAACTTAGGCCAAGCCAACGTATCATGTCGTTCTACTCGATGGATGTCACAGTAGAGGGGGATCTCCGCCTCCTGAGGCCTCGCCCGCTCTTCCCGCCTACGACGCTTATTGCCCTGACGAGCAATGGCTATCACCTCTCTCCTCCCTCCACGTCGGCCTTCCTCCTATCAGTTTCCATTCCTCCCCTCCTCTTATTGAAAATGGGGTCTCACTGGTGGCCTCCACTGGGGGCGATTCTTTGGGTACTGGAATCGCCTTTCTTCTCCTCTCCTCACTGGAGCCTCTCCGAGCCTTCTCTCTTCCTGCCTTCGAGGACTCTCCGACCTCCTTTCTTACACCCTCCTGGGCTCTTCTCTCTTCCTCTCCTCCTTTCCCCTCCTCCGCTACTCCCTTCTCGTTGGCTCCTCTCTTCTCCTTGGCTCCTCTCTTCCACTCTCTTCTCGCCTATCCGACATCCTTCCTCTCCCCGACTCCGATAGTCTACCTCTCATCCTCTCCAATGGCTCATCTCCATACATTTGTGTTAAGAAATCTTTATTCCTTTCCTCCCCCTGGATGAACGTATTCACACTCTCCACCATGTCCTCAATGGACCTTGGGGGTTTGGATCCTATCTCCATGTTGAAGAGGCCTTGCTTCAGGCCGAACTTGAGGGCCACCATCAGGGTAAATCCATCCCCCCTCCAAGATCTCATCCTGGAAACGTTCTATGTAATGGTCGAGACTCTCATGATATCCTTGATTGATTTTGAAGAGGGTGGTTGCTTCCTTCTTCCTTTTCTTGGATGTCGCAAACCTCGTCATGAGGCCCCGACGCTGATCAGAGAAACAGTAGATGGAACCTACTGGCAGCTGGTGGAACTAGTCTCTCACATTACCATTAAAGGTGATGGAGAAGAACCGGCACTTGAAGGCGTCAGACATGTTGCGAATGGAAACTACATCTTTGAACCACTGAAGGTGCCTGACTGGGTCATCTTTGTTAGAGTAGTAGGTGAGGACGGGCTCTCTAAAACCTTCGGGAACTGGGGCTGCTAGGATCTCGTCACAGAAGGGGCTCCTCCCTTCTTGGAGGCGACAAGTTTCATCCTCGCCCGAATCATCATCATACTCGCTCCATTGGCAAGTATCGCGGTATCTCGTCGGTGGTTCTGGATCTCGGAATATGAATCCCTGGCTACTTGCCGAATGTCGCGACTGCATCGGTCACTCCTCTTTTGCCCAAGCAGGCTCCTTCCCAGCTCGCCTTATCGGCGCTTCCTCGTCCGGCGGTGTCAGGCGACGGGGAGAAGTCGCGGTGACATCGGGGGGGTGAGAAAACCCGGCGAGGACAGTCCTCTCGATCCTCCTTGTGAATTCCACAAATGTTGCCACTGTTACAAACTCACCACCTCGCGTGGAGTTACCAGCTCCCATCGATTTGCCAATTGTGCGAACAGAAAACAAGCAAGCCGAAAGTTTGTAATAACAAATTTTATTATCCAAAAAAGGTATCTATTAAAAAGTTATAACCTCCCTTTTATAGAACAGAGGAGATGGGAGAGATTATAATTAAGCAATGTGGGACTAAATAATTACATGTGTAAGCGGTTTAACATAAACATAAGCCGAACAGGCCGCACGGTTAGATGAATAGGCTAACCACACGGCAACCACCAGAAGGAGAGAACAAGCCGCCATGGGAGACCGCCAGACCGCCCAGTCTCCAAGTCACCTGAGACAAACCGTCAGATCGCCCGGACACCAACAGCAACAGTCCAGCCACCAAACCGCTAGAGAGAAATCGATAGACCGCTCGGTCTCTAATCCGCCAGAGTCAGACTGTCAGTCCGCCCGGTCTCCATACAACAATAATCCCCCTTAAGTTGGAGCATATATATCGATCATGCCCAGCTTGTCGCAAATATGAAGAAAGGAGGCGGACACCAGCTTGGTGAAAATATCTGTCAACTCTTTATCGGATGTGACGAATGGAGTATAAATTTGTTTCTTCAAAATCTCTTCCCGAATAAAGTGGCAGTCGACTTCAATGTGCTTTGTTCTCTCATGAAAGACCGGATTTTTGGATATGTATATAGCGGCCTTGTTGTCACAAAACATCGGTAGAGGATGGTTGTAGACCTACCATAAGTCAAGCATGAGAGCTCGTAACCACTTCAATTCACATGTCGTCGACGCCATACTTCGATATTCTGCTTCTGCACTAGACCTGGAGATGACAGACTGTTTCTTGCTCTTCCAGCTCACAAGATTTCCTCCAACAAATGTGCAAAAGCCCGACGTTGACTTGCGATCTCCTTTATCATCAGCATAGCTCGAATCTGACTACACTTCAACCATCAAGTGACCATTCTTCTAAAAATGCAATCCTTTTCCTGGTGCTTCTTTAACATACTCCAATATCCTCAGTGCAGACTGTAGATGACACTCCCTAAGAGCTTGCATGAATTGACTAACCTTGCCTACAACATAGGAGATGTCCGGTCTGGTCACCGTAAGGTAAATGAGTTTGCCCACCAAACACCGGTACCTCGTAGTATCAGATAGGAGAGGCGAGTCATCTGTCCATTTTTTGTCTTCTCCAGTAGCCATGGGACAGCGAATAGGTTTAGCACCAATCAACCCTGCCTCTTTTAGTAAATAAAGAGCATACTTCTGTTGGGAGAGAACCAAAGAGTTGGGCTTTCGAGAGATTTCAATCCCCAGAAAGTATTTGGGGGAGCCCATATCCTTCGTGACTATGTGTTGACAGAGTTGTTTCTTAGTCAGGACTACCCCAACGTGATCATCACCAGTTAGAAGAATATAATCCACATATACAGAAAAAACTACAATACCAGAGGAGGTTTTACGTATGAATAAGGAGTGATCGACCAAACTTTTTGCAAAACCAATGGTCGCGGCTAGATGAGAGGGAAAACAGAGAGGTCGAGCGCACAAAAGAGCAACGATAATGAGAGAGAGAAACCACACAAACAGGGAGCAAATAGGTGGAAGAAACAAGTCGCGAAGACAGGTCGTGAGAAGAGGAGTCAAGCCGTGCAGATAGGTTGTGCGAACAAGGAGAGCCCACAAAAGTAGGAGGAAAAGATCGATTACTCTGATACCATGTACGAACAGAAAACAAGCTGACCGAAAAATTGGAATAATAAATTTTATTATCCAAAAAAGTATCTAATACAAAGGTATAGCCTCCCTTTTATAGAATGAAGGAGAAGAGAGAGATTACAATTAAGCAATGTTAGACTAAATAATTACAAGTGTTAGCTGTTTAACATAAACACAAGCCGAACAGGCCGCGCGGTTAGACGAATAGGCTAACCGCCCGGCAATCACCAGAAGGAGAGAACAAGCCTCCATGGGAGACTGTCAGACCACCCAGTCTCCAAGTCGTCTAAGACAAACCGGCAGATCGCCCAGACACCAACAGCAACAGTCTGGCCACCAAACCACTGGAGAGAAACCGACAGACAGCTCGGTCTCTAATCCGCCAAAGTCAGACCGCCAGACCGCCCGGTCTCCATGCAGCAATACTAACCAACTCTTCATGCTCGCCACCACTCGCTATCTTGATAAACCACGAAACCTTCCCCCTTGGCTGCGATCCACGCTCAACGCACCAAGTTTTGAATCCAGGAAAATTCCTAACCTCAGAATTCGGATCAAGGCTGCCTAAGGCTACTGGTTTAGTAGTAGAGCTAGACGACCAACAAGGACTAGAACGAAGAAGATAACAAACAGGACCCAAGATATTGTGGCAGGAAGGTCTCATCACATACCTGAACGCTTGAAAGAAGCAGCCCCTCTCCAACCAAAATTGGCCGAGCAAGGTACGAGGGAGACTAGCTGATAACTATGTCGCAGGGTCACGACTTGGTCTCTAAGGAAAAGGAATCCAAAGGATCAGCTGGTGTCCAAGATGAGGAGCTCGCGATTATCCTGCCAGGATTTTTCAAGAGCCTCACCTTGTACCCCTGGGACCCTATTTATAGGAAAATCGGTGGGGGGGGCATATTTATACCCCCACCCTTGGCGACCAAGCGACTTCCTAGAGGAACTCGCGCGGCTGGGCGAGTATCTCGCCTAGTCGCCTACCTGGCGAGTATCCTGTCATATTCGCCCAAGCCTTCTGTTGTCTTGCGTGCTGAATCTGACTTCTGTCTTGACTTGTTGACCTTCACTTCTGCTGACCTAATTGTCGTAGGACTTATCCTCGACGAAAACGGGATGTACAAGTATCTCTATCTAATTTACAAAAATTAGAATATTTGAATTTATAAAATCAAACTATGTTCCTTCGATTAGCAATATTATTATTAACCATTTCATAATTATGTTATACCATCAAGTTTGGAATAATATAACAAGCTGTGAGCATTACATCATCGTGTTTGGAATGATGTAATTAATAATCCTAATATTAGGACATATTTCAACAACTTCAATATTCCTTTTTGGAACGATACCCAATTCTACTTTTGAATAAAAATAATTATGTAAGTCATCAAGTTTGGAATGCCTGACAACTATTCATCTCAGGGTTTCATCAGGTAGCATCTGAAGTACTACAGTGTACTCAATCTATATATTTGAATGTAAGCAGATTTATGTTCTAAAATTTAAAACATAAGAAAAGTATTAAATGTTACTAAATATACTTTAATCACATATCCCCTGATGTTTTAGATGTAAGAACCTTATATAAGTCCTTAGTAAGGACATCTGCTACATTATCTTTTGATCTCATGTCAAATATGGAGATTATCTCCTGACTTGTGAGATGGCCAACCAGACCTATTGTATTCTTAGTTGTCTCCTCTTTCCATTGAACAATGTATTCGGTGCAATGGTTTTGTGGCTTGATTGTCAAAAAATTTTGATATAGAGTGCATTTTCAGACTTAACATCGAATTGTCCATTATCAGATCTCTAATCCACTTTGTTTTTTCTCTTGTTGAAGTCAGAGCATAAATTTCTAATTCTATAAATGATAGTGCAATGCACGCTTGCCTCCTAGACTTCTAAGCTATGACAGCTCCTTCTATGTAAACACAAAACCACTAGTGGATCTACTATCACCAATATCTGAGCACCAGGAGGCGTTAAAATACCATTCAAGCACTAGAGGATGTTCACTGTAACATAAAATATACTTTTTAGTGTACTTTAAGTACTGTTGAAATTTGTGAAGTGAAAGTGGGTGAATGGAGCACTTGGACCTATCCGCGCGGACTACGCGGACAGGGTTGGCGGACTACTAAGGCCGCAGGGATGTTTCAAACGGTTTGCTCTCTAGCGGCCTGGGCGGTCTGTTCGTGCGGACTACGTGGACAGCAGCGGCGGTTAGCTAGGTCAGCTTGTGCTCAGCAGGCAGTTGGATCCCAGGAAGTAATCGGGCGGATAGAAACTCTATCCGCGGAGTCCGACATAAAGCGAACTGAAGAACTAGAGCTTGGCAGACCGGCTTGGCAGCTGCCTTGGTCTTGCTCTGGTGCAGCGGCAAGTGGAAGCCGCAGAGACCGCTAGTCAGTGCGGACTGATACTGGAGTTCGCCGGTACAGGAGGACTGGATCCAGTGTCCGCTAGTAAGTGCGGACTGGCCCTAATGGACAGTGGTGTGGACTTGGTTGGATCTGAACCAAGTCCATGTTTGGCTCAGTCCGAGGAGTGCGTGCAGTGGAGTGCGGCTTGCGTCTCAGTCTGCCAAGCTCGGCAGAAGTGCATGTCTTGGTTACGAGTTTGGGGGGTGAGCAGACTGGAGGTTGTGTCCGCAACTGTGGGCGTACTGATGTCAGGTGTCCGCTGAGTCTGGCAGGACCTTTTGTGGCAAAGCTGTGGGCTCGGGTTGTACGAACTGAAGTAGGGTGTCCGCTGAGTCCGACAACTGCTTTGCTGGCATGGCTATAGACTTGGGATATGCGGACTGGAGTAGTCCGCGGTATATGCGGACTGGAAGTTTGTTGTGTAAGCAGACTGAAGCTGGAGTCCACTAAGTCCGGCAGGTGTCTTGGTAACAAGGCTATGGTCTCGGCTTGCGGACTGGAGTTGTCTGCAGGGTATGCAGACTAGTGTTATCCATAGTATAGGCGGACTGAACAGCGTGTCCGCCTGAGTTTGTCAGTTGCCTTGGTGGCAAAGCCATGGGCTCAGGATTGGCGGACTGAAGTGATGTGCCCACGGATTAGCAGACTGTTGCTGCGGAGTCCGGCTGTGGTGGTCCTGGCTTGGCCCTTGGCGACAAGGCGGACTGGTGTTGCTGTCCGGCCTTGGTGATGTCTTGGCAGTTTGGCCTTTGGCAATAAGGCGGACTGGCAATAGGAGTCCGGCCTTGGAGAAGCTAGGCGGGCTGGCTATCTTGCACAGGTGCGGTGGACTGGTATGTATCTGCGGACTGTGGAGAAGTCTTGCTGCAGGATGTGACAGTTATCCTATCGGCTAGGGCGGTGACCACACTCATCATCATGCCTATAAATAGGACCCATGTCACATCAGGACTAAGTAACCTCCATGCGTAAGTGAACAGTAACTTGAGCCCGCACAGGTTGCTACGGACTGCCTTTTGGTGTCCGCGCGGTTTGATTGAGTTGACCGGGTTGTACTGTGCAGGTTATGCGGATAGCGCTAGAAAGCCAGTACTTGACTTTGATTGCGGTCAGGGACAGTGCGGACTCTGTGGTTAAGCAACAAGCGGAAAACAGCAGGTCGCAGACAGCGACCAGTCGGTCTTCTCTTTGGAAACTTGGTACGAGGTTCAAGAAGTCGTCTGCTGCAGGCGGACTATTCTATTCAGCATCACAGCTTGTGCGGTCTGGCGTCTAGGCGACCTCGCGGTCAGGCGGCTTGCAGATCGGCGGCTAGAGCAAGCATTGGAATAAGGGGTAGTCCACGCGGCTTGGGTTGCGGTCTGGCGACCTGGCGGACTGAGCGGACTCCACAGTAGTAGTCCGACGGCTTGTAGTTGAGTTCACGCGGCTTGTTTCTCTTGTCTTGTTTTTTGTAGTCTCTGCTTTCCCTTGGGTGTTGTTTGGTAAAGCATGTCTCGACATGTATGTCTCGTGTGTAGAGAAGTTGGCTGTGAATCAATAAAGACGCTTGTGCTGCCCGTGTTTGCTGTTTGATTGACTTCAGTTGAGTTAACTCCTGATCACTTCAAGGTCCAGGGAATATTCCGCGTGATAAAGGTGTGAACTGGATAGTTCTGAGAATATTAATTTGGCTTTAGGCTATCCTGCTGACCACCTGGAGAAAATTCAATGTGGTAGTAGTGCCAGGTTGTTGAATTTTAACATGGTATCAGAGCCAGGTTCAGTTGCTTGAGCAGTGAACTTGGTCTCGGAGCTGGTTTGGAGTGGATAAGCAGCAATCAACTGAAGTGGTTGTTACTCTTTGAAGAGGGAACCAGTGGTAGAACCATGGCAGTGGAAGATGCAAGTTGTCTTGGAATTGATCTCCTTACAAAGACGAACTTTGATAGGTGGAAGTCTTGTATGGAGAGCTTTCTTCTTGGCGAGGACCTTTGGGAGGTTGTATGCGGAGCAGAAAGACAAGAGGCTACTGCTGGAAATGCTGAAGCGATGAGAGCTTGGAAGGAGACAAATGCGAAAGCAGAGTCTATTCTCAAGCAGGTGATCTCATCGTAGCTCTTGGATCACATCAGTGGATGTCGATCGCTGCGGAGGTTGGGACTTCCCTTGATGGGTTGTTCAGGAATAAGGTGAAGGTTGCTGTAGAGGATGGTCCTTCTACTTCATATTAGCAAGAGAGGAGTGGTTCCCCTAGGCGTGATGGGAAGAGGAAGGAAGTACCAATGTGCTATAAATGCAAGCAACATGGTCATCTCAGGAAAGAGTGCAAGGTTACCTTGCTCTCGATGAACGTCGCTCATTTTGGAGGCAAGGAGGAGGACTTTGTTGGGTCTTCAACAAGTTCTGGTGCTGATCGGATGAAGGCCAGTGATATTGCAGCTATCTGGCATGAAAGACTGGGGCATGTAGGGATGGACAAGCTGAAAGCAATGGCGGAAAGAAGACTCGTAAGAGGCTTGCCTAGATTGTCATCCTATGACGATGGTCAGGGGTGTACGGGATGTCAGCAAAGTGAAGCTTATCCCTTCATGGTTGATAAGGCACAATCCAGATGTAAAGCACCGTTGGCGGTTGTCCATTGTGCTCTGGTTGTACCGACCGACACTGTCAGTCTTGGAGGCAGCAGGTACATGCTGATTTTGGTTGATGACTATTCAAGGTATACTTGGGTATACTTCATGAAGAAGAAGTCCAATATGATGCGCTTGTTTGTGGAGTTCAAGAATCTTGTGGAAGGCCAGCTTGGCCTGAGGATCAAGAAGTTGAGGACAAGCATCGGTGGTGAGTTTGGCTCAATCGAGTTCTCAAACTTTTGCAGGAAGCAAGGGATCCGGAAGGAGATTTCTTGTGGATATACTTCACAGCAAGGCAGTATTACAGCTCAGATGATCCGTTGGTTAACGGAGACCTGCAAGTGTTGGCTTCAGAGTAAAGACATTCCTAAGGCTCTTTGGGCGGAAGGGATGGCCTGTGCTGCTCATGTCATCAATCGGATGCCTCTTAGTCCGATCTATGTGAAGACTCCTTATGAGCTGATGTTCAGAGTAAAGCCTAGTGTGAAGCACCTACGGGTGTTTGGATCTACCTGCTACATACACTCTCCGGGTGCTCTCAAGACAAAGCTAGTCTTTGTTGGGTATGATGAGCAGAGGATAAGATGGAGATGTATGGATCCTGCGATGAAGAGACTCATCGTATTGAGAGATGTTGTCTTCGATGAGTTGACGCCGTATTGGGGTAGCTCTCATGTGGAGCTAGAGATGAGCAGGTCAGATTGTGGGCTGAATGAGGCTGTTGCTAAGGTTCATGTGGAGCTGCCTGAGTCACCAGGAGCTCCAGGTTGTTCTGGCTCCGGGGAAAAGGCGTCAGGGTCAGGAAGTAGGGGGAGTGATGCTCCAGGTACTTCTGGCTCGAAGGCGGAGGCTTCCGATTCAGGAAGCAGGGGGAGCGATGTTCCAGACAGTTCTTGTTCAAGAGGGGAGTCTTCTAGTTCAGGTAGCAGGGGGAGCATTGCTTCAGGTACTACTGGTTCCAGTAAGGAGGCATCTTGTTCAGGAAGCAAGGGGAGCATTATTCTAGGTTTGCCCGAGAACGGAGCTGGTTCAGAAGCAGCTGAGGTGGTTAGTCATGATCCGGTTCTTCGGAAATCGAAGAGGATCAGTAAGCCACCAGCTCGATATAGTGAAGGGAACACATCGGGCTTGATTTCGTGTTTCTTTGTTAGCCCTCAGGTCGAGCAAGTTTCTTCTGGCTGTGATGACCCCACTAGAATCAAGGAGGTGGTTGACACCAAGGTTGAAGAGGTGACTTCTCTCAGAGATAACGAGGTTTGGGATTTTGTGCCCAAGGTAGTTGGTGATACTCCTGTGATGCATGAGTGGAGGTTGAAGCTGAAGAAGGCAGAGGGAAGCATGGCTCCTTTTGGGAGATGCTGGAGGGCTCCCTCATGGTCCATGATATGCGGGGCGAGGACTATGTCTTGGACATTTCTTCGTAGATGCTATCAGAGGGATCAGGTGCAAGGTTACGGGAGCTGCTGGAGTTATTCACCACTTCTCACTTCAAGGGGGAGTGTTGAAATTTGTGAAGTGAAAGTGGGTGAATGGAGCACTTGGACCTATCCGTACGGACTACGCGGACAGGGTTGGCAGACTGCTAAGGTGGCAGAGATGTTACATACGGTTTACTCTATAGTGGACTGGGCGGTCTGTTCGTGCGGACTATGCGGACAGCAGCGGCGGTTAGCCAGGTCGGCTTGTGCTCAGCAGGCAGTTGGATCCCAGGAAGTAATCGGGCGGATATAAACTCTATCAGCGGAGTCCGGCATAAAGCGGACTGAAGAACTGGAGCTCGGCAGACCGGTTTGGCAGCTGCCTTGGTCTTGCTCTAGTGCAGCGGCAAGTGGAAGCCGCGGAGACCGCCAGTCAGTGCGGACTGATACTGGAGTTTGCCGGTACAAGCGGACTGGATCCAGTGTCCGCTAGTAAGTGCGGACTGGCCCTAGTGGCCAGTGGTGTGGACTTGGTTGGGTCTGAACCAAGTCCATGTTTGGCTCAGTCCGAGGAGTTCGCACAGTGGAGTGCGGCCTGCGTATCAGTCCGCCAAGCTCGGTAGAAGTGCATGTCTTGGTTGCGAGTTTGGGGTGAGCGGACTGGAGGTTGTGTCCATAACTGTGGGCATATTAATGCCAGGTGTCTGCTGAGTCCGGCAGGACCTTTTGTGGCAAAGCTGTGGGCTCGGGTTGTACGGACTGAAGTAGGGTGTCCGCTGAGTCCGACAGCTGCCTTGCTGGCGTGGCTGTGGACTTGTGATATGCGGACTGGAGTAGTCTGCGGTATATGCGGACTGGAAGTTTGCTGTGTAAGCAGACTGGAGCTGGAGTACGCAGAGTCCGGCAGGTGTCTTGGTAACAAGGCTATGGACTCGGCTTGCAGACTGGAGTTGTCTGCAGGGTATGCAGACTAGTGCTGTCCATAGTATGGGTGGACTGAACAGCGTGTCCGCCTGTATCTGGCAGTTGCCTTGGTGGCGAAGCCGTGGGCTAGGGATTGGCGGAATGAAGTGTTGTGTCTGCGGATTAGCAGACTGTTTCTCCGGAGTCCGGCTGTGGTGGTCCTGGCTTGGCCCTTGGCGACAAGGCAGACTGGTGTTGCTGTCCGGCCTTGGTGATGTCTTGGCAGTTTGGCCTTTGGAGACAAGGTGGACTAGCAATTGGAGTCCGGCCTTGGAGAAGCTAGGCGGGCTGGCTATCTTGCATAGGTGTGGCGGACTGGTATTTATCCACGGACTGCGGAGAAGTCTTGCTGCAGGATGTGACTGTTATCTTATCGGCTATGGCGGTGACCACACTCATCATTGTGCCTATAAATAGGACACATGTCACATCAGGACTAAGTAACCTCCATGCGTAAGTGAACAGTAACTTGAGCCCGCACAGGTTGATGCAGACTGCCTTTTGGTGTCCGCGCGGTTTGATTGAGTTGACCGAGTTGTGCTGTGCAGGTTGTGCGGATAGCACTGGAAAGCCAGGAATTGGCTCTGATTGTAGTCAGGGACAGTGCGGACTCTGCGGTTAAGCAATAGGCGGAAAACAGCAAGTCGCAGACAGCGACCAGTTGGTCTTCTCTTTGGCAACTTGGTTCGGGGTTCAAGAAGTCGTCTGCTGCAGGCAGACTGTTCTATTCGGCATCGCATCTTGTGCGGTCTGGCGGCTAGGCGACCTCGCGGTCAGGAGGCTTGCATATCGGAGGCTAGAGCAAGCATTGGAATAAGGGGTAGTCCGCGCGGCTTAGGTTGCGGTCTGGCGACCTGGCGGACTGAGCGGACTCCACAGTAGTAGTCTGACGGCTTATAGTTGAGTCTGCGCGGCTTGTTTCTCTTGTCTTATTTTTTGTAGTCTCTGCTTTCCCTTGGGTGTTGTTTGGTAAAGCATGTCTTGTCATGCATGTCTCACTGTGTAGAGAAGTTGGCTGTGAATCAATAAAGATGCTTGTGCTGCCTGTGTTTGCTGGTTGATTGACTTCAGTTGAGTTAACTCCTGCTCACTTAAAGGTCCAGGGAATTTTCTGCGTGATCAAGGTGTGAACTAGATAGTTCTGAGAATATTAATTTGGCTTTAGGCTATCGTACTGACCACCTCAGTAGCCTTTCTAAGACATCACATTGGTCCTTCCTAGGGTTACTAATAAATCTACTTAACATGCCGACCGTAAAGATGATGTCAGGTCTAGTGCAGGTTATATCATACATGTGAATTCATATAAATTTGGAGTAATCCAACTGTCTAATAGATGAACCTTTATTAGGTTTTCAACTATTGTTATAGTCGTATGAAGTCACAATCTTTTGCTCTTATCGTAACCCCATTTTTCAGTAGATTTCTGATGTAGTGACTCTGACTCAGGGTAATGCCCTTCTCAGTGAAGTTCACTTTCATTCCTACAATGATTTTCACCATACCTAAGTCTGTTATACTAAATTTTTTCGTCAAGGTAACTTTCACGTCTTCCACCTCAGACTGATCAGTACCCATAATTAGCATGTCATCAACGTGCAAGCATATAATAGCCATTTTATTTGAACTTATTCTTAAATACAGATATTTATCTGATATACTTGATTTTAAACTCATACCTTTAACAAAAGTGTCAAATTTCTCATGCCACAATTTTAGTATTTGCTTGAATCTTTAGAGTGACTTAATTAACTTACAGACTTTCTTTTCTAGATCTTCTATGACAAATCTTTCAGGTTGATGCATATAGATCTCTTCAGCCAGATCTCTATTAAGAAATACAGTCTTGTCATCCATCTGATGAATGATAAAATGTTAAATAGATGTTAAAGCAAGAATAATCCTAATTGTTGCAATATGACAAACATGTGAGTATATATCAAAGTAGTATATACCGCTCACTTGAGTGAAGACTTTAGAAACTAGACATGCTTTGTATTAAGCAATACTCTTATCGGGATTGAGCTTATTTTTCAGAACCCACTTGCTTCTAATGGTTTTAGCCCATTTGGGCAAGTCAACCAAAGTCCAAATGTAGTTTTGCATGGGAGAATTCATCTCATCATCTATGACTTATTTTTATAATAGAGAATCCCTAGATCGCATCGCTTCCTAATAGGTAGATAGATCAGCTTCAACCTGGTAAGTCACAAAGTCTGTACCGAAGCTTTTAGACACTCTTTCTCTATTAGATAACCTTTTAGATTCTAAACCACTAGTGTCTATAGGTTCAATATTAGAGATTGTTAGTTTAGATTCAACAACAGTCTTAGTATTAGTGATTGACAGACCTAGAAGAGGCAGATTTTAAGGAACTTATCCACAAAGAAAATAATATCTCTAGATTCTATTACAGTATTGGTTGATAGACCTAGAAATCTGTCTGCAACACTATCTTATACACACCCTAGAATTATACATGTGTTTGTCTTAAGTCCAATCTTAGATATCCTAGGGTCAGATATACTAACATAAACGATACTTCCTCAAATCTTATGATTATCAAATGTAGGAGGTCTCATAAACCAAAGCTCATAGGATGTTTGTTTCAACTTTATATAAGAAACTTTGTTAAGAATGTGATTTGATGCGAGAATAGCTTTACCCCAATAGGTCGTTGGCATGTCAACAGTCAATAATATAGAATTCAACATTTCTGTTAAAGTCAACGTTTTAAAAATCGGACCGGAGATGGAACCGGTCTTAGGAGAGGTTCATGGTTCAACCGGTTGGATCGGTTGAACCGTTGTTGAACCGGGGTTGGACCGTTTAGACAAAAGTAACTAATATTATATCATTATGTATGTACAATGAAATACTATGAATATTGTTGAATCCCTAGTTGATTTGGGCTAGGTTCACTAACTTAGGATGTGACCCAACATGTATAACCAGGGTCAAATTTGTGTCCGAGAGTCTAGGCCAAGTCCTTAGAGTCAACATCAGATGGACCAGCTATCAACAAGACCATCAGAGACTCAAGAATTAGAAGATTTCCAAACTAAGTAAAATGAGTTCGACGTTCGTCGAACTCAGGTCGACGAAAGGCATTCTCAGCTCGACGATCTTGAGATAATTCTCTGAGCTGAGCTCGACGATCTGCATTCTCTGTTCGACGAAAATTAGGACACTTAAACAAACTAAAGTCAGGGTAACTCCAGATTTTTCTAAGTCCAACTTCAGGCTTTGGTCGATGAATAAGATTCTGAGCTTGACGAACTTGGACCTCAAGTTCACAACTTCTCAGGTCGACGAAGTCAACTTGTTAGGTCGGCGAACTCAGTACTCTACTCGACGATTTCTGGTCTACGATTTGAATCCTTCTCAGCCAGAGACTTCTCATATTCTAAGTCCACAATCATTCTTCGGTCGACGAATTTGGATCTCAGTTCGATGAATGATGATTGTCAGCTCGACGAATGAAGATTGTCAGTACGACGAATATTGTAGAAGAATTGACAAGTTTCCCTTGAAGACTAATTGCTATTGTCTGGTCGACGAACTCATCAGCTCAGCTCGACGAACTGTGAACTCAGCTCGACGAATCCTGTTCTTCGTTCAACGATTCCAGACTTAGGTCTTCTCCAGTTTTCTGTCCCTTTTCTTGGCGATGATTCCTGAGTAATTAATGCCCAATCTTCTCGGAATGTTACCATTAGAACGAGCATTGATCATGGATTATTACATGCCGTTTTTCCATGGGACAGTTAGGGAATTCATTGATTCTCGCTTCCTTCCCAGGACGACTGCATTTACTGCTCGAGGATTCTAATTTCGAATGTGTTCTTTAGTCAGTTAACAAAAAGAAGAAAAGATTAAGCAGTGACACATAGACAGAGATTACATTTAAGAAGTCTTACAGAAATCAAAAGTTTTCATACACTGCAATCAGCCTAGGCCAGAGAGCATCATCATCAAGAAGAAGAACATTCAATCTCTATCAAGAGTCTTCTTCTTTCAACCTTACAGGACAACTTCAGAAGGACAACAATAACTTTATCTGTCAAAGAAGTTCCTGAAGCAATCTCTGGTCAAGGCAATCTAGTTCTTGAAGACCTGTCACCCTGAAGCAGTGCTCCAGATTTCCTGATCCATTCAAGATCTCAGGGGGAGCAATCTGCTAAAATCAATCCACTAGTCTTCTCAGTTATTATTGAGAAAGAGAAGACACCATCACCCCTTTTCCATCTTCTGTACAGGGTTTTAATTCCCTTCAAAATTATTCCTGGTTGCAAGTCTCCTACCAAAAGACTTGAGGTTTTGTTTTTTGAGCACCTGAACAAAAGCTCATTGGTGTCAGGCACCTGATCAAAAATCTGAGTGAATTCCTACCAGGGTGGTAGAAGAGTGGATGTACCCAGGTTGGGGAACCACTATAATTTCTTGTGTCGTCTGGTTGCCCTCTTTCTTTTGTTTTGACTATGTTCTGTGATTTGTTAGGTTGTTTTGTTTATTACTCTGATTGCTAACCTGTTCACCTAGCTTTACAGCAAAAGTTGTAAAGATTTTTTTTAAGAGACCACAATACTCTATTCACCCCCTCTAGAGTATTTCAGATCTAACCTTCACTTTCAATTGGTATCAAAGCGAGGTTGGTTAAACTACCACACCTTAAGAGGTTAATTGGTTGTACAGGCTAACACCTGAACCATAAAGATCCCTCTTGTTAGATCTGATTATTTTGTTTCCTTTATTAGATTTATTTCTTCACAGAAATGGCTCAAAACAAAGATTATGCAAGCATCAGACCTCCAGTATGCAATCTTAACAGATTTGTCATCTGGAAGGCAAGAATCAAATTGTATATGAATTCTATTGATGAAGATATTTTTGCTTCTATCTTAACAGGAGTACGTCCAGCACCTGCAGCTTCTCCAAGCACCTCTAACAATATGACTGCAGTACCTCCTCCAGATAATAATGATGCTTACAAGAAAGACAAAATTACAGATGCAAAAGCAATGAACATCTTGGCACAGACAATGTCTGATGACATATTTCAGAAGGTGGCTGAGTGCACCTCAGCCAAGGCCATTTGAGACTCCCTCAACCAAATGGTAGCTGGTTCAGCTGATGAAAGGAAAGATAGGAGATCAAATCTCATATCCCTGTATGAGAATTTTAAGAAGGATGAGGCTGAATCAGTTGCTGAAATATACAATAGGTTGAGCTCAATCATCAATGAGCTTAAAACCTTGGATAAATATATCACCCTTACAGAGGTGAATGACAAAATCTTGATGTGCTTCCCTAGCTCTTGGGACTCAAGAATCTGGCCTATCAAAGAAGCCAGAAGCCTAAATGAGATATCAACTGAATCTCTGCTAGGCAAACTAAAGTCTTATGTGCAGTTGATTAAATCAAGAGAAGCAGCTGAACAGAAAGCAACAACTCCAGTGAGAAAAGATCACAGTATAGCTTTCAAAGCATCAGAGGAAAGTGAGACCTCAACATCCAATGAAGAACTAATGAGCCTCTTTGCAAAAAGATTTTATAAGATGGCTAGAAAGGACTTCAGAAGAAAATCATCCAGGCAGGATGATAAGCCCAAATATGAAAAGACACCAACCAAGGAAGTTGTGTGCTTTGGATGTAGAAAGCATGGACATTACATCTCTGAATGTCCAAAAAGCCAGAAGAAGGAGAAAAGCAGAGAAAAAGACTCCAGGAGAAAACACGGCAGCAGACCCTCCTCCAGCAAGTACAAAAAGAGAGACAAAGGCTTTGTTGCTGAAACATGGAGTGATACTAAAGAAGAATCATCCTATTCCAGCTCAAGTGAAGAAGAGGAAGAAGCAAGATCCAAGGAGGTTTGCCTTATGACAATTGATGCCTCCAGGAGCAGTTCAGGATCAGAAGGAGAATCTGAAGATGAGGCAGCCTCAGAGTCAGAAGCAGATCAGGTTCTTTCAAGTTTTAATTTTAATTTTGATTCCTTTAAAATTGAATTCAAGGCTATGTATTTAGATTTAATTAGTCCAGAGAAAGAAATAAAAACCCTTAGAGAAAAACTAGGAAATCTTGAATCTGTTAACTCAGAAAATCTTAAACTAAAAGATCAACTAACTTTAGCACATGAGCAGATAATTAAATTAAAATCTAATTTATGTGAGGCCAAACAACTTGAGCAATCTCTCAATGGAAGAAGTCTCAAGCTGATGGACATAACAAGCACAGTAAATGCCAGATTAAATGGCAAGCTGGGCTTGGGTGCATCATCAGGTTTGCCCCCTATAATTAAGAAAAATATTCTTACCACACCCATTAAATTTGTTTCTTCCAAGGGAAAAGAAAAGATAATAAACAAACCAATGTCTGAAAACAATCCAAAACTCATAGACAAGAGCAGTAGAAATCAGAAAACAGCTAATAAAAACAAGGTTCAGCAGCATTCGTCAAACCCAGATCGACGAAATGTGGCCCGTTCGTCGAACCTAGATCGATGAATACTGAACGCAAACTTCAGTAATAATAATTCGTCTAACTGCGATCGACAAACTTTGTATGGTTCGTCAAGCAGAGGTCGACGAACATGGGGCGCAGAAAATGACTACTGTCATTCTCTGAGCATAGATCGACGATCTCAGCCCTATTCGTCGAACTCTGGTCGACGAACTTACAAGAATTCGTCGAACCCAGAAGGACCAAACATAAATCATTTCTCTTACAGAAATTCTAAGCCAGCTAATAAACCATTCAATCCAGTAGCTGATTGGGTTATTCCACCTAGGAGATATCACCCCTTAGGTTATAAATCTCAACCTACTTTGTCAGTTATATCCAGCTTTTCTTTTCAACAAAATAAAGGACCCAAGGTAACCTGGGTCAAGAACAATTAATGTTTGTTTTTCATTTCAGGTAAAGAGCTGTCCAAGGGTAAGTCAGACCTGGTACTTGGACAGTGGTTGCTCCAAGTATATGACAGGCAGCAAGGACAATCTATCTAATTACAAGTCCAAGCTAGGACTAAAGGTGATCTTTGGTGATTCAAATAGTGGCCAATCTGAAGGATATGAAACAGTAAAGATTGGAACAGTTACTTTCAAGAGAGTAATATATGTAAGAGGACTCAAACATAACCTAATATCCATAAGCCAATTATGTGATGAAGGTTATCAGGTACACTTTAACTTTACCTCATGTTCTATTATTAATAATGAAAACAAAACTGTTTTAATTGGAATTAGACAAGGTAACATATATCTAGTAGACTTTATTTCTGCCAAAACTGATGTTTGTTTACTCAATATCACTAGTAACCAAAATGAGTCGTGACATAAAATATTGGGTCATATAAACCTTAAAAATATAGCTAGGTTATCTAAAGACAATCTTGTTAGAGGTTTACCTTCTGGTCCCTACAAGAAGGAAAACCTATGCAGGGCTTGTCAATTAGGCAAGCAAACTAAAACTAGTTTCAAATCTATTAATAAGAGTGATTCACCTAGGATTTTGTATTTGCTTCATGTGGACCTATTTGGACCCATTGCAGTACAAAGCCTAGGAGGGAAGTCTTACACTTTAGTGATTGTTGATGACTTCTCCAGATTCAGTTGGGTAGTCTTTCTGAGAACTAAGTCAGATACATTCATGGTTCTTACAGATTTTCTCAGGACCATACAGATTGAGTTCTGTACTCATGTTGCATTGATCAGAAGTGATCATGGCACAGAGTTTGAGTCTCTTCTTATGCATGAGTTATGTGAGAATAAAGGTATCAGGCAGTGCTTCTCATCTCCTAGAACTCCCCAACAAAATGGGGTAGCTGAAAGGAAAAATAGGACACTCATTGAAGCTGCAGGTACATTATTGGCAGATGCTTACATGCCTCTATCCTTTTGGGCAGAAGCTGTAAATACTGGTAACTATGTCCTAAATCGAAGCCTTATACATAAGCTGAAAAATAAGACCCCCTATGAATTGATTAAAGGAAAGAAATCTAAAATCACATATTTTAAAGTTTTTGGTTGCATATGTTATATTCAAACAAACAACAAAAGATACATTAGAAAGTTTGAGGCTAAGGCTGAAGAAGGGATTTTTCTAGGATACTCCCAAGTAAGCAAGGCCCATAGGGTTTTTAATAAATCCACTCTTAAAATTGAAGAGTCAGTCCATGTATCTTTTGATGAAGCTAACATGTCTTATAAGGAGAAAAAGATTTCTACCATAAGCTCTTTGCAGGTTCCACAATTGTGTGAGTCTATGGATGGACTAAACCTTACCCAAGAGGTGTCAACCCATCCCTCTTCACAGGCTGCTGAAGATAGTGAAGAAAAAATTCACGTGGAAGTGGCTGAACTTTCCTCAACAGCTAATATCATTCCTCAAGAGGAATTAATTATAGAAGCTATGGTTGAACAAACTCCACCCACTGATCTTGTCACACTTAGAGATCACCCCAGATCTCAAGTGATTGGAGACATTTCAGCATGTGTACAGACAAGGCATCAACTCAACCAAGACTTGATGCATGCCTGTTTTCTCTCTCAGATTGAAACTCTCTCCATCCATGAAGCTGAGCAAGATCCCCACTGGATCATTACAATGCAAGAGGAACTAAATCAGTTTGAGAGATGTAGAGTTTGGGATTTGGTTCCAAGACCTCATAACTACCCAGTTATTGGAACCAAATGGGTCTACAGAAACAAGCTAGATGCTCAAGGAAATATTGTGAGAAACAAGGCTAGGCTTGTTGCTCAGGGCTACAAGCAAGAGGAATGAATTGACTATGACCAAACCTTTGCCCCTATTGCAAGGTTAGAGGCCATAAGAATATTCCTTGCCTATGCAGCTCACAGGAGATTCAAAGTTTTTCAAATGGTTATCAAGAGTGCATTTTTGAATGGAGTGTTTCAAGAAGAGGTTTATGTGAAACAACGTCCAGCTTTTATCTCTCTAACTCAACCCTCTTTTGTGTTTAAATAGCATAAAACTCTCTATGGTTTAAAGCAAGCTCCAAGAGCTTGGTATGAGACCTTAGCAAGCTTTCTTTTAGAGCATAAATTTACAAGAGGAAGCATAGATAAAACTCTTTTCACTAGACGTCATAAGGACCAAATATTATTAGTACAAATATATGTGGATGACATCATCTTTGGGTTTACTAATCCCAAATTATGCAAGAGGTTTGCTGACCTCATGCATTCCAAATTTGAGATGAGTAGCATGAGTGAGCTTTCCTACTTCCTTGGTCTCCAAGTGAAGCAGCTCCCTGATGGTATCTTCCTCTCCCAAGCTAAGTATGCTAAAGAGCTTATTAAGAAGTTTGGGATGGATGATGCTTCAGGAATGAAAACACCTATGGCTACCAATGTTGTTGTGGATTCTGATGCAGCAGGGAAACCTGTAGATCAGAAGCGTTATAAGGCAATTGTTGGATCCCTATTATACCTAACAGCTAGCAGGCCTGATATCATGTTTGTCATATGCCTTTGTGCTAGGTTCCAAGTGAACCCCAAAGAATCTCACCTTATTTTCTTAAAAAGAATTTTGAGATATATAAAGAGTTGTCCAAACTAGGACTCTGGTATCCTGTAGAGTCAGAGTTTGAGTTAACTGGATACTTAGATGCTGACTATGCTGGATGTAGAGTGGACAGGAAGAGTACCTCTGGAACTTGCCAGTTCTTGGGTATAAGGCTTGTCTCTTGGTTTTGTAAAAAGCAAACATCTATGTCTACATCAACTGCAGAAGCAGAATATATGGCTGCTGGCAGCTGCTGTTCACAAATGTTATGGATACAAAACCAACTCCTAGACTATGGTGTCAACTTAAATAATTCAACATTATTTTGTGATAACACTAGTGCTATTGCTATAGCACATAATCCAGTTCACCATAGTAGGACTAAACATATTGATATAAGACATCATTTCATTAGAGATAGTGTAGACAAAAAGAAAATTAACCTAATCCATATTCCTACTGATTTACAGAGATCAGACATTTTCACCAAACCCTTGGATGAGAAAAATCATTTGTTCTTTATAAATCAACTGGGAATGATCAATGGAGAAGAGTTAAATTAATTTTTGTCTGCATTCGACGAATTTTCCAGAGTTTATCGAACAGAGTTCAACGAATTAGGGAAAGTTTGAGAGATGCTCGTCGAACAGAGATCGACGAATTCTCTGTGTGGAAACAATTTTCGTCGACCGGAGATCGACGAACCTTGCTTCAGAAGATATTTCGTCGAACGGAGTTCGAAGAATTGTTTTCGTTTCTTCTGGATGAGATCGACGAATTATCTATCTATAATTTATTTCGTCGACCTCAGTTCAAAGAACTGTTTCTTTTTCGTGGAACGGAGTTTGTCGATTCATATTCAGGAAAACCTTATATTTAGGTTTTCTTCGACCTCCGTCCCGCGCTTTCAGTTCCTATTGCACTTGATCGATGTTTGTTTCTCTTTCAGGTCATCAATGGCGATCCCAGCAAGCACTCTGGCTGCAATGAAATTCGATACAGGATTTGATATGGACTTTGATTCCTTCCAGCATTTTGACCCTATATTTCTCTACATTCTGGAATTTCTAGAAGAGCAGGGTCTCAAGGATTTTATGACCAGAAGAATCAAACTGCATGCAACTGAGATTAGAGAATGGGTATATACTTCGTCTGCTTCTGAGGACAACATCTTGACAGGGAATATCGGGGGTAATGCTGTTTCCTTATCCCCCGCCGTTCTTTCTGAAATTTTTGAGTTGGTAAATGGCGACGAAGATTTGGATGTAGATTTTGATGAGTATAGTTCGATGCTGAAATTGATGGGGTTTATTGGGAGTAACCCTAACAAGTTGTTAAAGAAACAGCTCTCTGCCACCTACCAGTTCTTGGCGGATATTGTGGGAAAAGTGCTGATGGGCAAGCACTCCGCGCACGATTACATAACAAGACAACAATTCCTTGTCATGTGCGCAGTGGTCAACAAGAGACACGTTGATTGGGGCCAGATTTTCTTTGATTTGATCAAGATGAAAAACAGTAAGAAAGAGTTATGCTTTGGAAGAATCCTGGGGATTTTCCTTCAAGCAAAGGCTGGTGAATCCATGGTCTCCCTGACCATATTCATCAATGCCAGCAAGCGCCTCACATGCGCTTTGTTTGGCATATGGGAGAGGACGATCTCTAAGCCATCCAAGGCTTCCTCCTCTTCCGTCCCAGCTTCTGAGAGCACAAGGGCTGTGAAGGCCACTCCCCACCCTGCAGAAGAGGTAATCTCATCTCCCCAACCTCTTCCAGCAACCCATCTTCCATCTTCAACCAGTCTTCCATCTCATCCAGCACCCCAATCACAACAACATTCTCATGTCCCTACTCCTCCTCCCTCTCCACCACTTGACATCACTGATAGTCCATCTACCCCCCTTCAAGAGAATCCACACCCAACTCCTCCAGCATCACCTCCTCCACCTCATCTGTCTAACATTCCACATTTTCATATACCATCCCCTTCTCCACCTCCACCAGACTCCACCATAGCAGATGTCATTCCTCATGTATCTCCTCCATCTGTTCCCCTCACCTCATCTACTTCTCTACCATCACCAACTACCTCTCCATCTTTGGTACCCCCCACTGTATCTACCATCATAACCCTACTCACTCCCCTCCTTAAATCCCTAATCACAGAGGCCATTACACCTCTCGTGAATTCTATCAATTCTTTATCTGCCCAAGTATCTCTTCTTTCTGCTGCCCCCTCTTCATTCAGGGGCCTGGCTCCAGGTTCTCCTGAACCCAGGCAGGGGGAGATGCTCTGTGATGAAGCAGCAGCAGATGTTGATGAAG
Organism: Platanthera guangdongensis; assembly: GCA_039583875.1. Lineage (NCBI taxonomy): Eukaryota > Viridiplantae > Streptophyta > Magnoliopsida > Asparagales > Orchidaceae > Platanthera > Platanthera guangdongensis. Next base: position 1,278,054 of record CM077149.1, on the reverse strand, counting down.
CAGCAGCAGCAGCAGATACAGCAGCAGCTTCAGATTCTACAGCAGTTCCTCTTACAGCAAGTTTGATAGAATTTGATTCAGATTTGATTGAATTGATTCATTTCATGGATACTGACATTGACTTAGATGAGTCAGTTCCAGAGCAGATACAAACTGTTGGCGATTTCCATTTAAATCCCACAGTTGATTTGACTGGTTTGTTGAGAAATTTTGATACAATTTATGTACAGTTCCCTTCCACTAAGCCACAGTTGGCTATTGTTCCTTATACTTCTCATGTTAGTCCAGCAGTTGCTAAGTAACTCTGTGACAGTTTTGAAATTCCAGTTTTTGCTCCAACCTCTGCAGCTATTCCATCTTCTCCAGAAGCTGTCTCAGCACCAATTTTTGTTATGGATGACTCACCTATGCCAGATCTAGATGAGCTGATCTTGGCTGATATTGAAGAAGAAAATAAGGCAGCAGCTGAAAGCTCTGTCCCAATTACCTCTGATTCTTGTATAGTTTCTTCTTCAACTACTGTTGAAACTCTAGTTTTTGAAACTTCTGCTTCTGCTACAGAAAAGGCTGGCATTGATGATAAAGCTTTGAAAGCATTTGATGCTTTATATGATAATCCTCAGGGTTCTGGCAGTGAAGATGATAAAGATGATGATGAAGATGATTCAGATGAAGAAGCTGCCAAAAAAAGAAGAAAATGATGTCAAAGAAAAGGAAGGCTCCTCCTCCTCCTGCTCCTAAGCCCAATCCAACAGCTACACTCCCTACTACATCCTGCATAATGTTACTCCTTATAAGGGAATGCATGCTTGGATGTGGCTGTCAAAGAATCAGTAAAAGGATAGGAAAAGAAGTAGGAGATACTCTCCTCCACCAGTACATAGATATAGAAGAGATCCACCTCCTCCACCTCCTCCAGCAGCTGGTTCCACTGGCTCTAGCTCTCAGGGATCTGCCCCTATGCAAACCTATCAGAGACATCAAGGGAGATCCTCTGGAAGCAGTCAGCAAAGACATCATTCCTCAGGAAATCAACAACAGCATCAGCAGCAACAGCAACATAAATCTGCAGATCAGAAAGCTAAAAGTCTTGAAAAACCAAATTCTCCTCCTATTCCTTTTGAGGATCCTGAAATAGCCAACACTGCTAAAATGGCCAGGTTCCAGGAACTTATTGGTCTGTCCCTGATTAATAAAGCTAAAGCTGAAGGTAAGGACATTTCTAGATACACAATTATGTCAAAATACAGGAAGGAAGAACTAAAAAGGTTTGACAAAGCAAACAATCTCTTTAATGTTGATGATTACATGAAGCTCCATCCTGAAGCAGTTGTCCCCAGAGCTACATCACTGAAGATTATTGGGGCAGCTGACATGACAATGACACATGCACAAGCTTTAGATCCAAATAGAAAAATTATCTTTAAAAAGCCAGGAGAGAAGACAAAAGAAGACAAGTCCATGCAGAAGAAGCAGAAGAAGTAATCTTTACTTTGTTTCAATTTCTTTCTGCATTTACTTTCAAACTATGTTATTTGTTTAAACAAAGCCTATGTACATATATATCTGTTGCATGTGTTAGTAATTCTCTTCCAGATATATCTTTTTCTTGCTTTGTTTATCTTTTTGTTTATGTTTTAAGTCTATTAGTGACCTCACCCAAATAGGGGGAGATTATTGGATCCCTAGTTGATTTGGGAGAGGTTCACTAACTTAGGATGTGACCCAACATGTATAGCCAGGGTCAAATTTGTGTCCTAAAGTCAAGGCCAAGTCCTTAAAGTCAACATCAGATGGACCAGCTATCAACAAGACCATCAGAGACTCAAGAATTAGAAGATTTCCAGACTAAGTAAAATGAGTTTGACGTTCGTTGAACTCAGGTCGACGAAAGGCGTTCTCAGCTCGACGATCTTGAGATAATTCTCTGAGCTGAGCTCGACGATCAGCATTCTTTGTTCGACGAAAATTGGGACACTTCAACAAACTAAAGTCAGGGTAACTCCAGATTTTTCTAAGTCCAACTTCAGACTTTGGTCGACGAACAAGATTCTGAGCTCGACGAACTTGGACCTCAAGTTCACAACTTCTCAGGTCGACAAAGTCAACTTGTTAGGTCGACGAACTCAGTACTCTACTCGACGATTTCTGGTCTACGATTTGAATCCTTCTCAGTCAGAGACTTCTCAGATTCTAAGTCCACAATCATTCTTCGGTCGACGAATTTGGATCTCAGTTCGACGAATGATGATTGTCAGCTTGACGAATAAAGATTGTCAGTTCGACGAATATTGTAGCAGAATTGACAAGTTTCCCTTGAAGACTAATTGATATTGTCTGGTCAACGAACTCATCAGCTCAGCTCGACAAACTGTGAACTCAGCTCGACGATTCCTGTTCTTCGTTCAACGATTCTAGACTTAGGTCTTCTCCAGTTTTTTGTCCCTTTTCTTGGCGATGATTCCTGAGTAATTAATGCCCAATTTTCTCGGAATGTTACCGTTAGAACGAGCATTGATCATGGATTATTACATGCCATTTTTCCATGGGACAGTTAGGGAATTCATTGATTGTCACTTCCTTCCCAGGCCGACTGCATTTACTGCTCAAGGATTCTAATTTCGAATGTGTTCTTCAGTCAGTTAACAAAAAGAAGAAAAGATTAAGCAGTGACACATAGACAGAGATTACATTCAAGAAGTCTTACAGAAATCAAAAGTTTTCATACACTACAATCAGCCTAGGCCAGAGAGCATCATCATCAAGAAGAAGAACATTCAATCTCTATCAAGAGTCTTCTTCTTTCAACCCTACAGGACAACTTCAGAAGGACAACAATAACTTTATCTATCAAAGAAGTTCCTGAAGCGATCTCTGGTCAAGGCAATCTAGTTCTTGAAGACCTGTCACCATGAAGCAGTGCTCCAGATTTCCTGATCCATTCAAGATCTCAGGGGGAGCAATCTGCTGAAATCAATCCACTAGTCTTCTCAGTTGTTATTGAGAAAGAGAAGACACCATCACCCCTTTTCCATATTCTTTACAAGGTTTTAATTCCCTTCAAATTTATTCCTGGTTGCAAGTCTCCTGCCAAAAGACTTGAGGTTTTGGTTTTTGAGCACCTGAACAAAAGCTCATTGGTGTCAGACACCTGATCAAAAATCTGAGTGGATTCCAACCAGGGTGGTAGAAGAGTGGATGTACCCAGGTTGGGGGACCACTATAATTTCTTGTGTCGTCTGGTTGCCCTCTTTCTTTTGTTTTGGCTGTGTTCTGTGATTTGTTAGGTTGTTTTGTTTATTACTCTGATTGGTAACCTGTTCACCTAGCTTTACAGCAAAAGTTGTAAAAAAAAATTTTAAGAGACCACAATACTCTATTCACCCCCCTCTAGAGTATTTCAGATCTAACCTTCACTTTCAAATATCATTATATCAAAAATAAAATATCTAATGCAAACATATCATAAATATAATGTCACACAATGAGGTATAAAGTTAAAATAGACAATTAAACATCATGTCTAGAGTCTAGATTTAATAGCTCTTAATAATTAATATCATAGTTTTCAAAATTAAAGTACTCACACTCTTTCAATCATAGTATATCATCAATATCATAGTCAGCAAATAATTCTCCTCCAAAAGCTTCAAGGTCAACATCTTCAATAGCATTCTGAGTAGACTCCTCTACACAAATAATTTAAATTAAAATCAATTGCATTATATAATAAAAATAACACTGACACACATTTATCTAACAAACTGAAAAACTTACCATTTATTTGTTCATGATGTTATCCACTTGGGCGAGTCTCCACATCAATTAGTAAAGCAGATTCCCCATAGATATCATTTTCCAATTCATTATAATTAAGTTCTGGAGTCGGCTCTTCCTCAACCACCCAAAAATCTATCGAATCAATACTAGTATAATCAAGAGGATCATATTTCTTTTTCTTGAAATATATCCTATCAAAAAAGCCATATTATATGAGTCAAACGATCAATTGAGTTTAACAAATTAATGGTTAAATATTCATACATATCCCTCATGTTAAGATTGTAACGAACATAAATCAAATCATTGAGTCTTTGATGCTCAAGATGATTCCTTCGTTTTGTATGAATTTGCTCAAAGACACTCCAATTTTGTTCACAACCAGAGGACGAAGATGTCTGACTAAGAATTCGAATAGCCATTTTTTGCAGTTGAGGAGCACTTGAACCGAACATTCTCCATCATTCATCTATAAAACGAGAAAAACAAAAGTTAAAAGTTAAAACTCAAATTAAAAAAAAAATGTACGTATATTAGTATGTTAAATTGTTAACTATGAACTCATAGTCTTACTACATACCCGATTGCATTTCCTTTGACATTTTGATGGCAAGGGGCTTTCCAAAGCTTTCAAGTTGGTCCCGATATATTCTAACTTCATTCATCGCAATTGAAGCTTTATTGCAAATATCCTTATTGCCAATAAGATCAATTAAGCCTTGAACAACTTCAGGCTTATTAGAATAATTAGCTGGATCATATTGGAAAACAGGGTTAAAAAATATGCTGCAGAATGAATTCTTTGACGAAGCTGGCGATCCCGTCTATCTTTGATAATAGTTGTATATGGCATGTACAATCGCTTAACATTTTTGAATATACCTTTAATTGCTTTTCTAGCACGGTACATATCATCATAAACATAACCAATTGACGGCTTTTCATCGGAATCAACAATCCGTAATAATCGTATAAGTGGGTCGGCAACCTTTGTCATGATCAAACACATATTACAAAAGTTATTATCTAAAATAACAGCAACGACATCTTTTCCTTTGCTTAATTTTACAAGTTTTGAGTCAGTATAGTACTTGCTAGTCACAAAACTTGTATATCATGTTTGTGCTCAACTATACTTTTCAAAGTAATAAATGTGGTTGCAAATCTTGTAGCTCCTGGACGAACAATTTCTTTCCACCCTTCCCGTTTTCTCAACCAAGATAAAAGAAAAATATGATTGTAAACAAACACGGTAACCTTTGAAGTTTTTTTTGTTATTTCAGTCATATGCGATAAGTTTCCAATGTCCTTTAAAATCAAATTTAAGCAGTGAGCTGTGCATGGAGACCAGTAAATGTTGCCATACTTTACATGTAGTAAATCTCCCACCTTTTTGTAATTTGCAGCACTATCGGTAATGATTTGAACAACACTAGATGGACCAATCTACTCAACCACTTCTGAAAACAACATGCATAGAGTTGTAACATCTTTTGTAATATCAGATGCATCCACTGACTTATAAAATGAGATACCGCGAGGTGAATAAACTAAGAAATTAATTAACGTTCTACTCCTCATATCCGTCCAACCATCAGCTATCAAGGTACACCCAGTTCCTCTCCAACACTCTCTATAAGAGTCTATAAGAAGTCTGCATTCTTCTTTACAATCCCTCAATAAATTAGTTCTCATCATATGATAAGAAGGCAGCTTATAACCAGGACCAATTGAAGCAATTGTATCAATAGCTTTTTGAGCAAAAACAGAATTTAGTGCATTAATTGGTATGCAACTATCAAAGAACCATCTATATAAGCACATGTCAGCACGATGTACTACTTCCTTCGAGGCCAATACACTCATTAACGATGGTTGTGATCCAGCAGATGTCCTAGGAGTGAAGTAACTTTCAACTTGATCAAGTTTCTGTTTACCTTTATCATGTATACTTGATTGTTGTGACTTAGCAATAGATGATGTTCGCTCATCACTTACCGGATCACCATATGGATTTACACTACCCAAAGATTCTTGTGATTCTTGTTTTTTGGCAGTAATCTCATTTAAATTGTCTAACATCAGAACTCTCAATTAGTGTAAAATGATTCCAAGCGTGATCATTTTTTCACGAACAGATTGCAAAGAAGGGTTAGATGGCTCTGATGGAGTTTCCATTCTCTACAAATCACACATCGTGATAAGAAATATTGCAAGCTAAAAATAGTAAAATACTAAAATACACAAAATAAATAAAAATCTATCCACTCCGCTTGACCCTCTACCGACCAATACTACAAAGCAGTCCTACAAAGAATCATCACATAATCACAGAGACTACATGCTTTGTTTAGCCACTACTTGACTAATAACTCAAAGCACCCCTAAAATTTAAAGTGCATGGATATAAAGTGATATAGTTAGTAAGTTACCTGAGAGCTCTCTTTACGAATATCTAATTGAATTTTTTCCCGAAGGTGAGCTTTCTAATCAATGGAAATAACACTGCAAATTGAAAAGTACTAATAAGAAAAGAGGTAAACATATTTGTAATCAAGAAACACAAACTGTAGGAAGATTTAATTCTCTTTTTCAAGAAACACAATCTGATAATGTGTATGTTTAGAATCGGGCAAAGAAAAGAATTAAAATCCTCAACTTAATCATCAGGATTCAGGATCAATATAAGACAACACTTAAAAGAAGCAAACAAATTTCATTTGTCTTTGATAAATTAAAATTATTGTGATGAGCTCATTAACCTAAACTCTTTAAATTAAATTTCTTCCCTGGTTTTGACGAGGGTTGTTGCTTTAATTTTTGGTGTGCTGTCATGGTTTTCATTTAGGATTGTTGTCCTAAAATTATTAAAGTGTTGTCCAAGTTCTTTTGGGTGTTGTCCTTATGATACTTGGCTATACTTTTACACAATTAATAGCTAGAAATGGCTACTCCTAGTTGCTTTTGCATGCGGTTAATTGGATTTTCTATATTTTCTTTGATTTGGTGGCCTTTTCGTGGATTTGGGGACACCATATGGCTGTCCAAAACCTGCATGCTTGATGATTTTAGAAATGCTAGCCTCTAATTTGCTAATCTCATTATGACTTGCTGATAACCCTGGAGGAAGGGTAAAATTCCTACCAACAGATATGATGCAGGTGTCCTTTGGGACTCCATGATAGTGGACATACCGACATACAACATATGCCCAGAGGTTGGCAACATCTAATAGCCTAGCAAATTTTCACACGAGCCAGATCCTTTATGAAATAAAGAAAAGCAATCGACTCTTAACCTTATTGTTATAGAAAAAATGAATAAAGATAAAAAAATAATGTAGTACGGGATTTCGATGAGAGATGATAATAAACACTAATTGAACGGGTGAGGAGAGATGGAGTGTTAAAAAAACTAATTGAAAGTACGGGATTTTGATTGGAGGCAAAATGAATCCTTGATCAGAGGCGAAATGTCGTTGTCCTTTCATCCGTTTATCGTCGTCGGCCAGTATGCGCGTCGCCTATCATCCAGTAAAAGGAAGCGGCAAGGCGAATTTTTTCTTCCAGGGATTCCAGCCGCTCACGGGAAAGAAGAAAGGCGATGCTAGGGCTATAACGTGAAAAAGACTATGTCTATTACTGGTCCGCCCGTGCGTGAATATGTATAACCCTAAACTCAAAACTCAAAAGCAGCGTGAATCTCAACCGTCCGATTGATATTTAGCGGTGAAATTGGCTGGCATTTTGGACCGCCCGGTTATTGGAAAACCGGCCCGGTTTCCGGTTCCCCGGTCCAACCTCCCGGTTCGCCGGTTCTGGGCCGGTTTTCGACTGGGGAGGTTTTGAGAAACCAACCAGACCGGCTGGGAAACCGGTTGAACCGACCGGTCCGGTCCGGTTTTTAAAAGGCTGGTTAAAGTTTTATTTTTTTTCTCTCAGCGATTCTGTTGGATTGGGGTGAATACAAGGTGTTGGTTTAAAGGATAATGTGTAACACCCCCTATCCGTCGCATAGCATATAGCAGTAGGTCCGGCCGGGGCCCGACGCCATATACCACGGACAGACCGGGTGGTTACTCAATGAAAACCATCAAACCAATCAGAACGTCCTACACAGAGCATTCTAGCGGAAGCAATTTAAATAGTTGCAATTAAAAGAACCCAGCAACAAGCATGAATGTCCAGTAACAAGCCAAAAAGGAATGAAGTACATACACAAGTACTGGCCTTAAGGCCTTACAAATAGTTTACTCATATTACATGTTTTCCATACCACGGCACGCAGGCCGATCATACATGAACAAAAGCAAGTAAACGCTCCAATTAGGCCTTCGAGGGCTGGCTTCACAATTTGGGCTTTAGCCCGCTATTGACCGCTTGGTCCAGCAACACCTGCAAGCACAATCCACCGCAGGGTGGCAAACAAAAGCAACGGTCAGCAATGCTGACCAAATTATAATGATCCCGCCCCCAACACGGGGCGGCGATGCTCCTTCCCTGCACTTTATTAGTATAATCACAGGTGTAGGCACGCACGTCCACACACCTCGTGCACTCAGGGCACATTCTCGGTGAACCGGCCAATGTCACGTCAATTTAAGCCATAGACATTTCCGTCTCACCGCCGCCACTTTGACAGCCAAACTATGAGTATTTTGTCTTCCCGGTATGGGTCACGTCAATTTAAGTCATAGACCGCTGAAGACCCTCATCTATGCCAACGGCTCTAACCGAACGACATAGAACGGGTACGGTTCTGTCTGACTCGTTGCTCACACTGCAACGTTAATTTAAAACATATGCGCGGGTCAAACTTCTCCCGAGTCCCGTTTCCGTCACACACTTCACATAACCCGGTTATGTTCAAGTTGGCTCCCAGGCCACCATGTTGGCAGAATCACGCATCTGCCCAGTTTTTCGGGTGCACCTTGGGGTTAATCCCCAAGGCTCCCTGTTGTAATCTACCACGTAGAAAACCCGAAAAACACACATTCGCACGAAGTCTTCTCCGGCCATTTATGCAATGCAACATCACTGATCCAGACCAACTTGTCCGGGTAGGCTTCACACATCATGCATATGTTCGTTCTCGAATACGGACTCTAAACAACGGGGACTTTACATATCTACCCGAAGGAACGCCTCAAACTCACCGCAAACTCGCGAGAGCGGGTTTCCTATGCAAAAGAAGTAGAGCTTCACATGCTCAAGTAGAGAATCGTTACCATAGCGTTCTTCTTTGGCACCATGGAAATGTACGCGGATGTAAAGCACCGCAATCTCCTTGTTTTCATAGATCCGAAGTCGGCTCGTGATTTGGAGCTCTGAAACTCCTCCAATGACTGGATCTAGACTCCTTCCTCTTTTGCACTCCCCTCTCTCTAAGATTTAGACAAAGAACCACATAGAAGAATAAGGGTTTTGAAACCCTGTACTCGGGTATAACCCCATCGGGAAATAACCACAGCCGTCAGATCCCACAAAAGGGATGCACGGATACGATCCAGGTCCAACCTGGACAAATGGGGCTAAACACCGCACAAAACACCAACAGGAGCAGGACACGTCCGCGTCAAAACAGTGTCGGAACAATTAGTCAACTCCCGCCAAAACCCGTGTGTCGACACTTCGCGTCGAGTGTCAAACACGCCACATAACGTCCCGCGCTCGACGATCGTCGAGCCCAGATCGTCGAACGCTGCCAAAACGTCGACCCCAGATCACTGTCCATTTGTCGAACGAATATCGCTGGCGATTCGTCGAACGAAGATCGCTGGCGACTCGTCGACCGCAGAATGTCGACAATTCGTCGACCGCAGAACGTCGACAATTCGTCGACCGCAGAATATCGACAGATCGTCGACGACAGAATAGAGACCAGATCGTCGATCGCTGCTCGACGATCGTCGAACCCAGAAAACTGCCTGATCGATTTGCCAGATCTTTGGCTAAATCGTCGAACCCCTCGCGACACGCCTTGGGACACGCCCGTGTCCCAGGCCGTGTTCTCTGCTCGACGATCGTCGAATCCAAAATCGTCGAACACACGACCAAATCGTCAAACCAGCTCGACACGCCCGGGGACACGCCCGTGTCCCAGGCCGTGTGCCCCCTGCCAAATTCCAAATTTGGCCCGAAATGCCTTCTGTCGCTCTTTTGAGTTTCGGGGCATTACAACTCTCCCCCTCTTAAAAGAATTTCGTCCTCGAAATTACATAAAGGAAAGAAACATAAGAAAACTTAAATGGTACCTGAGTGAAATAACTCTGGGTACTCCTCCAGCATAGTCTGCTCTCGCTCCCAAGAGAGCTCCTCACGACCGCAATTGTCCCAACGGACCTTGACCATCCTGATCTCTTTATTGCATAGCTGCTTGGCTTCCAAGTCTTCAATACGCACGGGCTTGACCTTCATCGTCAACCCACTATCAACCGACACTTGATCGACCACGATCACTTGCGTAGGCTCTTGCACCACCTTCCGTAGCACCGATATATGGAATACATCATGTAGACCACTGAGCTCCACAGACAGCTTCAACCGGTACGCTGCTTCACCAATCCGCTCCAGAACCTCAAATGGTCCAAGGTACCTCGGGCTTAGCTTCTTCAATCACCGCACCCGCGAGACACCCTTGAACGGTTTGATCTTTAAGTACACCCAGTCGCCCACAGCGAACTTCACGTTCTTGTGTTTGGCATTACAGTACTTCGTCTGACGGTCCTGAGCGATTAGCAACCTCTCCCGAATGGTTCGCACCAATGAAGTAGCATCTTCCACCTCTTGACGCTTGTACAACTTTGACTTACCCATTTCCAACTAGGACAACGGTGTAAGACATCTTCTACCATATAGGGCCTCGAAGGGTGTCATTTGAATACTCGCCTGGTAGCTATTGTTGTAAGCGAATTCCACCAAGTATAGGTGATCTTCCCATTGCCTTCCAAAGTCCAGGACACACATGCAGAGCATGTCTTCCATTGTCCTATTGACCCTCTCGGTCTGCCCATCCGTTTGCGGATGGAAGGCTGTGCTAAAACTCAGCTTTGTTCCGAACATCTGTTGCACAAGCCTCCAATCATTGGACGTGAACCGCCCATCTCGGTCACTCACGATGCTGCGGGGCACACCATGAAGCCGCACAATATTGTCTACATACAACTTTGCCAATTTCTCAACCGGATCATCCTTCCTATGCGGAATGAAATGTGACACCTTCGTTAAACGATCTACGACCACCCAAATGGCGTCGTTCCCCTTTTGCGACCTTGGCAACCCGTGCACAAAGTCCATAGTGATGTCATCGAACTTCCACTCCGGAATAGGCAAGGATTTCAAGAATCTTCTCGGCTTTTGGCACTCAGCCTTCACCAAGGCGCAAGTTTGGCACTTCGCCACGTACAGCGCCACATCCTTTTTCAGTCCTGGCCACCAGAACAATTTCTTAACATCGCAGTACATCTTCGTGCTCCCCGGGTGAATTGAGTACTTGGTATGATGCGCCTCGTACAACAATTCCACCTGCAAATTGTCCACGCTTGGGACGCACAGACGACCGTCTTTCCAAAGTAATCCGTCCTCCACAACGAATTAGGAATTTGACCCATCCAGAGCCTCTATCATGAGTTGCTTCATGTGGACATCCATATCCAACGTCTGTCGAATCCGATCAGCCAGGTCGTATTGAACTTCAGTCCAATTCAACAATGCTTCAGCACTTGACTGCTTGTCTACACAAACGATCTCCATCGCCTCCAACTCCCGAACCAACCGCTCGTCATGGATCGATAGTCAATTGGCTTGAGCTGGGGCCCGGCGACTCAACGCGTCTGCAACTGCATTACCTTTACCAGGCACGTAATGGATCTTAAACGTATAGTCCCCCAGGAACTCCATCCATCTACGCCGCCGTATATTCAGATCTTTCTGATCTAGCAAATATTTCAGGCTTTTATGGTCGGTATAAATATCGATCTTTACTTCATACAAGTAGTGTCTCCACAGCTTCAAGGCAAAAATCACGGCCGCTAACTCCAAGTCATGGACCGGATAGTTCCTCTCGTGCACCTTCAGCTGTCTCGAGCCATATGCTATAACGCTTCCATGCTATAACAACACATAACCCAAACCACTGCCCGAAGCATCGCTATAAATCTCATAACCTTCGGTCCCACTTGGTGAACTCAACACAAGCGCTGTGGTCAACCGACATTTCAACTCCTCAAAAGCTCGTGCGCACTCCGGCGTCCAAATGAACTTCTGCTCCTTCCCCGTCAAAGTAGTGAGAGGTAACGCTATCCGCGAGAAGTTCTCTACGAAGCGCCTATAATAGCCGGCAAGCCCCAGAAAGCTCCGGACTTCCGCTACCGTAGAAAGCTCAGGCCACTCCCGTATCGCAACAATCTTCGTCGGATCCACTGCAATACCTTCCCCACTCACTATATGACCGAGGAATGCCACTGAGGACAACCAAAACTCGCACTTCGAGAACTTGGAGTACAATTGATTCCGCCTTAGCGTCTCCACAACCAATGAAGATGCCTGAAGTGATCTTCCTCACTCTGCGAGTACACCAAAATATCGTCGATGAAAATGATCACAAAATGGTCCAAGTACTCCATGAAGGTCATGTTCATCAAATCCATGAACACTGACGACGCATTAGTCAGCCCAAACGGCATGACCGTAAACTTATAATGCTTGTATCTCGCACTGAACGCTGTCTTCGGGATATCAGTCTCCCTTATCCTCAGCTGATAATAACCAGACTTGAGATCCAACTTAAAGTACACCGTCGATCCGATCAACTGATCAAAAAGATCATCGATCCTTGGGATTGGGTACTTGTTCTTTTCCGTCAACTTGTTCAGTTCTCGGTAATCAATACATAGCCTCAAGCTTCCGTCCTTCTTCTTAACAAAGAGGACTGATGCACTCCAAGGCGACGAACTTGAACGCACAAACCCTTGCTCCAACAACTCTTGAAGTTGCACCTTCAGCTCCGCCATCTCCTTAGGCGCTAACCGATACGAAGAGCGTATGACCGGTTTGGCATCACACCAAACCGCCTTAACCAGCTGAAGAGCAGGTACCAACGTCATGCTCGACCCCTTTCAAGCCCGTAAAAGTCGTCTCACGACTTGCTCCCAACTTGACTTCCTTGCGATTTCGATCAATGTATGCTTGCTGCTCCGAGAGCCAGTCCATGCCAAATATAACGTCGAACTCCACCAACGGTAGTAACGACGCTTGCAGATCGAACTCTTGTTTCCCACTGCGAATCTTAACACCCCAGATTTTATCCGCGCTCATGGAACACTCATTCGGTAACAGCACATCCAACTTGTCCTTTGCCATCGAAGAAGGTACTCCGACGTGTGATATAAATCCTTCGGACAAGAAGGAGTGTAAAGCTCCCGTATCAAAGAGTGCTCTTGTCATATACTCACAAATCAAACAAATCCTAAACAAGCAGTGGTAAGGTAACATGCACATAACAAGTATTTAAAAGATTAACTTGCTATAAATTTATATTTTACCTGTCACCACATCCGCCTGTTTGATGGTCTCCTGTTGGCCAAGATTGTACACCCTCGGTTGGGACGGAGTATAATGGGACGCGGTCGACTCCACCGCCTTGCCCTTTCCTTCATACGTTTCTCCCGGCTTCAACTCAGAATTTGGACGTCCACCCCGGCACTCATGGGCATAATGCCCCGGCTTCCCACAGTTGTAGCATGCGCCCGGGGTCCGACCCGTAGTCGCCCCAGAAGCACCAGCAGAGGGGGCTGGACCCGAATTCCTAGCTTTCTTGTTCCACTTCCGGAACACAGACTTTGAGGAGTTCTGCACTTTGAACTCCGACCTCTTATCACCAGAGTTTTTCTTTAACTTCTGAGTACCAGTCCGACAGTCTCGGGCAAAGTGCACTTCTTTGCCACACTTAAAACAATCATATGGAGCCTGACCAGTAGACATTTTGGACTTCTTGTTCCTCCTCCTTTGGTATTCAGATTTTGTAGAATCTGGAGAGTCTAGTACCCAGAGCTCTGACGTCCGATTGACTTTTGTCAAATCTTCTTCCAAAGATCTAGCCGAATTTACCAAGGCTCGGAATCCCAATAACTTTGGTCCTAGCAACAGAACTCGCAATTCGCCGCGCAGGCCATTAGAAAACCTATCAACCATCGACTGCTCGCTCTCCACTTCAGAGCCTGGGTAGCATCTTATCATCAGAAACGCTTGCAAATATTCCTTAACTGAGTGCGTACCCTGCACTAAAAGCATGTTCAACTGCTGCCCCAAAGGTCCTATAAATGTCGTTTGCTCCATCACACCACCCGGCGTTGGAATAATAGGGGACTGCGCACGTCTTTTATTTTGTGCACCAATCGCAGCGAACACTGCTTCCACCACCATTCTTATGGTTTCAGTGGAGGGAAGGATTGCAGGCACGTCACCAGGTGCACTATAATCCTCAGAAACCGGATGTTCCGACGGCCCAGCACCGCTTCCGGTCACCTATAGTCGTACAAAACACCGTTAAGCAACCAAACAATATTGCAAACAGCAATTATAGGAACACGCAGGTTCCCCAAACACGTGTATTTTCATTCCTAAGTGGACATTCATGGGTTCTTTTGTTGTTATAACAATGACGCACACACATGTGCTCACCGCCCCTTAAAAAAAATTCATCCACGAATTTATTTAAGCCTGACCGAAACCAGTAGTCTGATACCAAATTGTAACACCCCCTATCCATCGCATAGCATATAGTTGTAGGTCCGGTCGGGGCCCGACGCCATATACCACGGACAGACCGGGTGGTTACTCAATGGAAACCATCCAACCAATCACAGCGTCCTACACAGAGCATTCTAGCGGAAGCAGTTTAAATAGTTGCAATTAAAAGAACCCGGCAACAAGCATGAATGTCCACTAACAAGCCAAAAAAGAATGAAGTACATACACAAGTAGTGGTCTTAAGGCCTTACAAATGGTTTACTCATATTACATGTTTTCCATACCACGACACGCAGGCCGGTCATACATAAACAAAAGCAAGTAAACACTCCAATTAGGCATTCGAGGGACGGCTTCGTAATTTGGGCTTTAGCCCGCTATTGACAGCTTGGTCCAGCAACACCTGCAAGCACAATCCACCGCACGGTGGCAAACAAAAGCAACGGTCAGCAATTCTGACCAAATTATAACGATCTCGCCCCCAACACGGGGCGGCGATGCTCATTTCCTGCACTTTATTAGTATAATCCAGCAGTATAGTAATGTCATTACATCACAGGTGTAGGCACGCACGTCCACACATCCCGTGCACTCAGGGCACATTCTCGGTGAACCGGCCAATATCACGTCAATTTAAGCCATAGACATTTTCGTCTCACCGCCGCCACTTTGACGGCCAAACTATGAGCATTTTGTCTTCCTGACATGGGTCACGTCAATTTAAGTCATAGACCGCCAAAGACCCTCATCTATGCCAACGGCTCTAACCGAACGACATAGAACGGGTACAGTTCCGCCTGACCCGTTGCTCACACCGCAACGTTAATTTAAAACATATGTGTGGGTCAAACTTCTCCCGAGTCCCGTTTCCGTCACACACTTCACATAACCCGGTTATGTTCAAGTTGGCTCCCAGGCCACCATGTTGGCAGAATCACGGATCTGCCCAGTTTTCCGGGTGCACCTTGGGGTTAATCCTCAAGGCTCCCTATTGCAATCTACCACGTAGAAAACCCTAAAAACACAAATTCGCACGGAGTCTTCTCCGGCCATTTATGCAATGCAACATCACCGATCCAGACCAACTTGTCTGGATAGGCTTCACACATCATGCTTATGTCTGTTCTCAAATACAGACTCTAAATAACGAGAACTTTATATATCTACCCGAAGGAACGCCTCAAACTCACAACAAACTCGCGAGAGCGGGCTTCCTATGCAAAAGAAGTAGAGCTTCACATGCTCAAGTAGAGAATCGTTACCCTAGCGTTCTTCCTTGGAGCCATGGAAATGTACGCGGATGTAAAGCACCGCAATCTTCTTGTCTTCGTAGATCCGAAGTCGGCTCGTGATTTGGAGCTCTGAAACTCCTCCAACGACTGGATCTAGACTCCTTCTTCCTCTTTTGCTCTCCCCTCTCTCTAAGATTTATACAGAGAACCACACAGAAGAATAAGGGTTTTGAAACCCTGTACTCGGGTATAACCCCATCGGGAAATAACCACAGCCGTCGGATCCTACAAAAGGGATGCATGGATACGATCCAGGCCCGACCTGGACAAATGGGGCTAAACACCGCACGAAACACCAACAGGAGCAGGACACGTCCGCGTCAAAACAGTGTTGGAACAATTAGTCAACTCCCGCCAAAACCCGTGTGTCGACACTTCACGTCGAGTGTCAAACACGCCACATAACGTGCTGCGCTCGACGATCGTCGAACCAAGATTGTCGAACGCTGCCAAAACGCCGATCCCAGATCACTGGCCATTTGTCGAACGAAGATCGCTGGCGATTCGTCGAACGAAGATCGCTGGCGATTCGTCGACCGCAGAATGTCGACAATTCGTCGACCGCAGAACGTCGACAATTCGTCGACTGCAGAATATCGACAAATCGTCGACCACAGAATAGAGACCAGATCGTCGACCGTTGCTCGACGATCGTCGAACCCATAAAACTGCCTGATCGATTTGTCAGATCTTTGGCTAAATCGTCGAACCCCTCTCGACACGTCGTGGGACACGTCCGTGTCCCAGGCCGTGTTCTCTGCTCGACGATCGTCGAATCCAAAATCGTCGAACACACGACCAAATCGTCGAACTAGCTCGACACGCCCGGGGACATGCTCGTGTCCCAGGCCGTGTGCCCCCTGCCAAATTTCAAATTTGGCCCGAAACGTCTCCCGTCGCTCTTTTGAGTTTCGCGGCGTTACATAATGTCATTGCTAGCGAGCAAATCTCAAAACTCCCTCAATACATATTCTTCTCATCTATCACTTCTTAGCCTTTTGATTTTCATCAAGTTAATTTTCTACCCTATTTTTGAAAATATAGAAAATATCAAAACTTTCATCTTTGGATTTAAGAACATAAATGTAACTAAATCTAGAGTAGTCATCGGTAAAAGTTATTAGATACTGCCGACCTCCTCTTGTGATAGCTTTTGTACTCACAAATGCTGGAATGTATTAACTCTAGTAATTGTGTGTTCCTAAAAATTGAACTAAAAAGTGTTTTAGTTATCTTAGTTTGAGCACAAATTTCATATTTGTCGAACTTAATTATCGTGTCTGAGAGAATATTGTGAGTTTTAGCTAGCAAAAGTAGTTTTCTATAGTTCACGTGTCATAGTCTTGCATATAAAGTCAAATAATTTATCAGATTTGAACTAATTTGGTTTACTACTTCATTTGCTAGACTCAATATATACATCCTGTTTACGATGTATGCACAATCAAAGTAATGAGTTAACCATTAAAGTTACTCTACCGTGACTAATGTTAAAAGACATACTAACATCACATAACAAACTAATTGAAAATAAATTAGTAGCTAATATAGGTATAAATTTAACATTTTTCAAAATTAAATGTGTACCTGAAGAGTAGCAAATCCACAGTCCCGGCCTGGAGTACCTTGCAATATCTCCATTTGCAACAGTCACATTTTCTTCAGTTGTAGTGACATCCTTCAGTAGCGCGGGATTGTTGCAAACATTACATGTAACACCTGAATAGTGTAACATCCCAACTTTTATGCACAACCAAAGTACGTCTTGTACATGCATTTTTAGGAAAATTGTTCAACACGAAAGTTGTAGATCTCGTCGAGATCTACAACTTTAGGGTTGAACACTTTTCCTAAAAATGCATGTACAAGGCGTATTTCCAAAAAAATGCGATAAATTAGGAGAAAACGTAGTGCAACTAGTCAAAACTGTAGTGCTAATAACAATCACCATTTAAAATGAGTCCAACTATTGGTATTCCAGCGGACTCGAGGGAGTAAAGTGCACCCGTAAACTGTAGAATAAAGTACGAGACGATCCGTGTCAAAGCGAGTGCATATTAGGACGATTCATGTCAAAGCGAGAAAATACTTGTGTCAAGACCGCAGAGGATGCTTATGGACCGTCCTGCACCAATGAGCAGCCAACAAAGGAGGTGGGGCTCATGCAATTTTGGCTTATGTCATACACTTTTGCGCAAGACCCTCATAATTTATGATTTCTCATTGATTGTACTGATGGTTCTTTTTTTTTCTCGGTCCTGACCTAAAAATTAGTGGTCAAAGCTAGTACATCATAACAGGCATTGAAATGAAATGAGATGGTACAGTGCAACAGGAGTCGCACCGTTTTCCAGGTGGCATATCGTCCCCATAGGCCCGGTCGGTAACGGGACATTTTCCAGCGCCTCTCCCACTCTCTACCTTCCCTGTGCGGCCAAGGACAGAGGCCAAGGACAGAGCAGGGGAGGGAAGACCTAAAATCCGGTGATGGGGAAATTGCTCTGCGACTCGACTCCCATCGCCGAATCCCTAAAACCCCCTCACGCGCTCCTACCTTGGCCGGATCTGTGTCTTTCGGCCGCGGAACTGCTACCTGAGCCGGCTGCGTGTGGTGGCTGGGACGCCGTCACGGGCTTAGAGGAGCAACAGCGGCGGAAATTGGAGGGTATCCATGCCGGCGGTGTTTACTGGAAGAATCCTCAGGCAGCTGGGGCCGCAGCCACGGGGATGGCTTTCCGATTAGCCCACGGCGGCGACGTGGAGGCGGATGGGAACTGTCTTTTCACGGCGCTGAGGCGGGCAATGGGATCCAAGATCGGGGCCCGGGAGCTCAGAATGAGAATGGTGAGGCGGTTTTTAGAGGACCGCGGATCTGACGATGGACCCGGAAGAATCGCCGTTGACGCCGCAATCCGTCACCTCTATTCCCCTGATCTTCAGGCAGGATGGGGGATCCATGTCGTTCAGGAGATGAAGCTGCTCGCCAGGAAGGCTGACCGCCAAGCCCTCGACTCCCTCATTCAGGAACTTGTAGCTCTAGGTCTCCAAAGGTAAACTCTCCCCACCCTCGCTCTTCTTCTCCATCTTTGTGAAGACGCCCTAAACCCTAATACACTAAACAGACAAAATCTGTGCAATGATTCAGAAGTATGGCTCGTATTACACCACGCCTTACTCTGTCCTGTTAATTCGAGGCCACCGCCTGCAGGGAAGACCTTCCCTGTTATGAAGTGTGGTGATGATAATATGTATGAGATCTTTTGGAACCTGTGCTGTTGAAGATTGACAGCTCTATATAAGCATGCCAAAGCTAGAGAGCTATGCATGAATGAACCAGACTGTCTGGAGAAAAAGATTTAAGCTTGTTTCTCATATTCCCCTTGCTGATTTTCTTCTTTGTTGTTATTTCTGCATATACCTATTTTTTATCACCTTTAGTAGTTTAAAAATCTCATCATATGACCTCTTCCAGCTCAAGCGACTTTACTTATTCACAATCCACATTTTTAGTGTTTGAAAGGGGAGGCATCCAAATGAGAACAAACTCCTTTTTGTTTCTCAAGATCTTTGGGATTTAATTTTAGACATGTTTATCAAAACCACCGGCTGAAACCAAAGAAAAAATAGCTTGGGATGCAAATGTCACCAGGAAATATGCAGAAAACTTGAAGAGAGATGCTGGAGAACTCTTGTATATTCAATAAGGACTCGAGAGAACAATCTTTCCATGAATCATCGCCGCCGCCGCCACAACAAATGAAGTTTGGGATATACTGCAATTGGAATTCCACAGCTCTAAAATGGTAATATCCATAAAATTATAATCTATTTGGAAAGAGTTTAAAATCCTCCAAATGAAAGAAAATGAGGATATCCAAAAATTACTGATGTATTCCAAAATTCTCGACTTTGTATTTTAAATGTTAAAAATATGATCCTTTAAATTTGCGGTGCTATCGAGAATTTCCTCGAGCAATATCATGCGATAACCCGGCCTAGGGTTCGCACACACTCCTCGCTCCTCTCCGCGCCCAGTTCAGAATACACAGACTTCTCAGGGCTTAAATCACGTCACCGCCTCATCTTCATCACTGGACTCCAAATCTCCCCCTTCTCACCCATTCCCATTGAAGATAATACCACTCTCCTTAGCATCGCCGACGTTCGCAGTCGATTAGTACTCGGGGATTTCGCCGCCGCCTCCCTCTTCTCCCTGGAAGCAACAGAAGAGTCATCTGCTAGTGGTTAGTGTGAAGGGGAAGAGGATATTTGGTGAATAAAATTAAGGCCAACATCTGCTTAACACCAACCTTTTTGGATTCATGGCCGATGCTGAGCAAGGACCCTAATGTCGCGCGACGGTAGGAGGGGGGGGGGGTCGGGCTGGGCTGTCCTTAGCAAAATTTTTAATAGAGAAAAAATAGGTTTTATGCTGTTTTTCTTTTGTTTGATGGTGTGCCCATAGCTATTTTTGATATGCTCGTAACACCACTCTTTTAATATATGATGGATGATGTGATTTCATACTTGTTTTGATCGAAAGAATCGTGGTCTTTTGCTCTTGAAATTTTCTGTGATTTGCAAGAATTATTCGACGCACGTTCTTGTTTACGCGAATGAAAGGCAAACCTTACTTGGCCTAAAAGAAATAAATTGTTTCGCTTTGCTTAACTTATCGCTTGAGATTTTATTATTTATTGCTTGCTTTGTTTTCTCCGTTGCGCCCTATTTTCATGCTACATATAGTTGAGCTAAATATTTGTACCCCACTTAGGATTGTTTGTTAGTCGCACATTCATGTGTCCCACCCTTCATTAGACGGTGTTTAGGGTCATTGCATGATTAATTGCAATACATCATTACATCTAGGGTTAGGACATCGCTAATCCGCCAAAATTCGTCCTGCTTCAAATATTCTGGAAAAAAGATATAAGCTTGCTTCTCATATTCCCCTGCTTTCCCTTCCTCTTTGCTGTTATTTCTGCATATACCTATTTTATATTACTTTCTGATTTTCCATTTTAGGTGTGCCTATATGTTAAAGTAATATGGTTTAACTTTCTGATGAAGGGAATCAGCTGCAGAATCTATATACAAAGAGAGATGCTTGACAGTGACTGATGGGCAAAGTTGGGCTAAATATATGTCCATCTCAGGCTCCATGGAGGATGAATATGACATCATCACCCTCCAATACACGGAGGAGGGGCTATTGACAGTTGATGAGAACCGAGATGGCCGTGCTGCCGCCTTTGGGGATGACATTGCAATTGAAAGCCTGGCCACCGAATTCAAGCGTGAAATCTTTGTGGTGTGTGCGCCCCTTCTGTTGCTATCCTTTTTCAAAAAAAATTCATTTCAAATCAAAAAATTCTCTGGTTGCTAATTGAAGACTCATTCTCATGATTTGTAGTATAGAAATCTGATAGCTCTTTCACATTTTCATGATAACATTCTAAAGACTTGTCAATTCTAATCTCCTCTCTTTCTCACATTTTCCTATGACCCTATCTAAGGTGTCTGAAAGATGTAGGTTTTCATATAGAATTACATCAATTTCAGAGAAATAATTGAGTTTCATTCAAAAAACTTATCTATGAAAACAAATTTTGTGTTATAACAAGTGATGAATAAAGAGCGAAGAAAAATCTTCATATGATTTCAATTGTTCTAAAAAACATATGATCCAATCTCACGGGAATTTATTCTGTCTGTTGTATGGAAAAACGGTGTGTGTGTGTGTGTGCAAGTTATGTTGAAGTTATGTACGATAGAGCCCCAAGTCTTAGTAAAAATAATGATGATGTGTCAATGTGACCAAAGAATTTTAATTCACAGTATGCTTAACATTAAGGAACAACATTGAGTCCTTATATGCATGTAATAATATTGAAAAATTGGAAATATAACTTTGTCATGATGGGTTAATTATACATTGAAGAATTGAGAGGAACATAGGAAGTGAATTGTGGTGATGCTTGCATGTACCTTGATAGGTTCCCTTCAGCAACCATTACAAATTTTTTGGTGTATGAATTAGATCATGTAATGAATTGATCACATTATGGTGTATAAAACAGATCTCCAAAAGCTGGCTCTACTAGTTTAGACTGTCTAGTATTCGGTATCACAGAGTTAAACTGCATGAAATGAAGATAATTGGCAATTTGGCATGCATATAGTCAATTAAGCTCCGTTTGGTGCTCCGTTTTTACTTTGATTAGTTTGTACAAAAACACCACCGTCATAAAATGTTTGTTCCCATGACAACCACCAAGAAAAGAAAACTAGTTTTGAACATTAAGGTGCATGAAGTTCCTTGGGCGTCAGGTAGGTCATTCACGAACGACCGTTCATAACCACTGTTCACTAACCCGCTACCGCCATGTCTTAGTTATTGATTGTTTTTCATCCCATGCTTTCCTTATAATTTGCCCTCCTTGTGTCATTCTTAATTTTTGTTTTCATCCCATGTTAGTCAAAACTAGAATGTTGATCAATATTTAACCCAATGGTTTATTGACCCCTTCAAATTTGCATCTACATTTGGCTTCTTTTGCTTGCATTCAAATTTGACTTTATAAATGTTTTTGATTATGATTACTTGTTTGTATGGCATATGACTCTTATAAATTGTCCTCAAATTTCAGCTTATGTTTAGGGTTTAGGGTTTCTCTGAATGCCACATAATCCCTTCCTTTATTCTTGATCACATAGAGACATAGAGTAACTGATCACAAATAAATCTATATTTAAAGTTGGTAGTCTACAAGCTGTCTGTCATAAACATAATAAATTCCTGATTTTAGGGTTTACTATCTTTTGATAATATTTTAGTAATGTATGTAGATCATAATTATTCAATTAGAGCGCAGAGTCAGCCGATGTTTTGTAGTAGTATTTCTTTTGATTATACATTATACTGGCTGGTTATTTCTTCTTTTAGGTTCAATCCCATGGCCGTGATGCGATGGTTGACGATGAAAACTGTGTTTTCTTTTTTCCTCATCGGCCGAGGGGAGAAATTCAGGAGACCCCGCTGTTCCTCTTCATGAAAGGGACAGGTGTAGTAGTAATATTTGATGATTATTAGTATTTCTAAAAAAACGGCATATCGATGGATATTGGTTTTGTTTTGACACAGGTTGGTGCGGCGCTGGGGCTGATCATTACGAGCCCTTGTTGGCTACTCCTATTACACCCCATATCTCTCAGGATAACGCTACCGTCGTTCTTTAAAATCAATTAATTAATTAATCAATCAATTAATTAATTAGATTTTCCCATTCCTAGTTTTTTCCCCTGTATTTTAATTATTTATTTTTGTAGGTCCCCACCCTAAACACATTTGAGAGATGCTAATCAATCCCGCGTCATTTTTGAGGATAGAAGGAACAATTCCGGCTGCTTTAATATCTCATTCTCTTCTTTGAGACATATATGTTTTGGTTCGGAAGATTAAGTCGTGTTGATTCTGTCATTTTGATGAATTATCTCCTAAATTTTAGTTTTTTTTAATTATTGCTATCCATACTAGATTGATATGCATGAATTCAATGCAAAACAATTTTTCTGAAAAGCACTTAAATGTAGATTTTTCAAATTGTCTTTAGCTTTTTCAAAAAAGCTTTATGAATAACTCCAATTTCACCACTGATTTCTCACCACTGTTTTTTCCATTGCCTCCGCCGCCCCAAAGAGACTCTAAGGCTCACTTTGGCATGGTGGTGGCGGTCGTAAATGCGTGGGTTAAACAGTCATTCGTTAAGGATCGCCTAACAAACATCATCTGTTTGAACATAAAAGTGGATGAAGTTCCTTAGGCTCCTTGCCAAACGGAGCCTAAATCACACTCCAAGGGATGAGATGCAATCCAGCTAAGCAAGGTTGATTTTCAAATACTTTTATTCACCCCTTAGCTTCTATGCACACAGCACAACTTAGGTCACTATGCCTAGATATTTATTTGGAGTTTTGCCAAATCACTTTATTCAAGATATTTTATGTACTGCCATTGTTTTCTCTTAATTATGCATCACTTGATCAATTCTTGTATGATCAAAAACTAATTTCTTTTTTGAGCAATGTTAATGGCAGATCATTTTTGGTAAGTTTCAAGCCATGATTACATGTTGACCTAAATTTTTTCAAGGGCAGAATGCAATATTATGTGCAGACCATGAAGATAATGCACACATTGGCTAGGGGAGCCAGTGCATAGGAGAGGGAGAGGGAGAGGGAGAGCGAGTGTGAGCAGTAGAGGGAATTATGTGATTTTAATTATATGTAGCCATATATTTATATCGCTGGAGGGAGAAGCAGATTTCACTATTTCAGTCCTCCCTCTGAAGTGATTCTGTTCAGTTTCCATAAAAAAGAACGCGGGGGACCTTTCTTTCCTTATTTGCAGTGTTCAGAGTATGAGAGGAATGAGCCTTATGACTTTCTTAACATCCCCACTGAAATTATTTGACTACTTGTCTAAACATGTTGAGTTTGTTGCATATTTTCTTGTACATTTATGTAGTTATAACTTGCATGCAAAAGCTTGCACGGAGGTTGTTGTTTTATAACATTGCAATCAAGAATTTTCTCTTCCTCAGATCGAGCAAGTCTGGCTTCTCCGCAATATTTTTGTAACAAACAGTATACTTCGTATATGAATTTTGCAATTATATATTTTATATATGCAGTGCATGATTCAAATTATTGTGCACTTTTTGTGTCACCCTATATCGATGTGATTGCTAGTTTTTCCCCAACAAGAAAGAGATGATGTGCCTAGGCATTAGTGAGATTATGACAAAATATGACGACAAAGGATCCATATAGTCGACCCCCACTATAATGGGATAAAGATCTCGAGTGTTGTTGTAGTATTCGGTTGATATCTTAAATAGTAAAGTTTGAAGCTTCCAATGCTTCGTTCGATTAAGGATTAAATATTTGAATGGAAGCAACATTTTTTGCATTGAAACCCAACAAATAAAGCAAGAATTAAAAAAAGTATTAAAGAAACGCAATGTTATAAAACAACAAATCATTCCCCACATCTTTGAAGTAAATTACTCTCCACATTGCTGCTTCAGTTTTGAAAAAAATACAGCTCTCATGATCCTCATTAGAACCTTTGTCAAACAACAACCTCCGTGCAAGCATTGATTGAAAGTCGTTGATACAAGCAAAGGAAAGGGGAAAGTTGTGCGAGCATGAGACCGCAGATCCCAGGAGTCGAGACCGCAACTCTTAATAAACAAGTTACTGGATTCGAGTCAACGTGCTTTGAGAGTGTTGCTCCCTCTTATTTATAGGCTCGAGGGCCTACCCGAACGGGCATGGCTAAAATAACCCCCTGCATGAGGTATAAGAGAACCAACAGAGGTGACAAAAAACAAAATAGAAGGAAAAAGACTGATTGTCAGGCCGCAAGAACGGGCGGTTAGCCCCTGCTGTCTGGGACTTCACTGCCAGGTGGTTGTTGGTTGCGAACTGAGTGACCTGTGCTGTCTGGTAAGTCCTGACCGCGCGACCTGAGAGGGCTTGGCGTTGGTTGCGGGCTCCCGAGTAAACACAATCCTCGCACATTTTTATAATTCTGAAAATTTCGAAAATGTTGGCTTTAACCGCTAGTCCGCAACTGCTGTTAATACCGGGAGGGCTATAAATATCCCGTTGGGCTCCATTGTTTTCAAAAAAATTCTCGGGCCGTTACTCTCCACTTGCGGTTGGCATTTTTCAGACCACCATGCTAGATCTTAGAAAATTCATGTCTTCACTTTCGAAGCGCGGAGAGATGATCAAGTCGCGAACTAAAAAGCGAAGAAGGTTGTAGCCAAGAAGCCCGAAACCCCTATTCGCGCTACCGGGGAATCTTCTCGAGAAATCAAGACCGTAACTCCGACTGATCCTAAGAAGGGAAAGATTGCTTCTGCAGCAGATGTTTATCCCTCTTTTGCTTTGGTGACTGTCGAGACCGCCACGGTTCCCGAGATCGCTCCCTCAGTTCTTGATATAGATGTAACAGAGTCTGCTTCCGGGACGATTATGCTTGAGGTTGGACCTGGACGAGGTCAACCTAGATTCTGGGAAGCCGCAGTCCGCTGAGAAATCAGCTGAAAGTCGGCTGAGGACGAGGGACCTACTAAGGAAAAGAGGCCAACTAAAAACCAGACTGCGACCTCTATAGTTCTAACTACCATGGATACTTGATCTGTTCGCAAAGGATTGCGGCAGTTCAACCAGATCGCCACAGAGAAACGATACGAAAAAGAGTTAACACCTAAGTCCAGCGGGAAGAAGAGGGAGGGGATGGATAGGACTGTTGATGAGCGGGTAAGCAAGAAGCTCAAGAAAAATAAGGAGCCAAATGTTTCTACTAGAGTCGGTGTCGCTAGCCTCAAACACAGACCGCTCGACAAGGAGGTCCATGAAACTGCATTGCTGACTCATGCTACCACCCTGGGTAACGAGACCGCGATATCTCCGGTCAACACATTTCTACTGATGATATTATGCAAAACTTGGACAAGTACAGGGAAATTAATGAAATTCTGAAGGAGGCTCTTCAACCCATTCCTGACGACCTAGCTGCTGAGGATCCTGACGTCCAAGTTTTGGAGGTAAGAGCTGGCAAGAAGCAGGCCTCTGGATTTCTTTCTGAAGGGGATGAGAAGAAGAAGCTCAGAGAGCAGATCGCCGTGGACAAGGCGGCTAGGGAGGAGGGCAATGCAAGGATGCGAGGTGCGGCGGATCTGTAGGTCGCTGTCTACCTCCTGCGGTTAGGTAAGCTCAAACCTGCGCCAAAAGATATCAAGCTTCAACCTCCTTACAGGTCTCCTCGGAAAAAGAGACCATTGGTGGTCATAACAGAGACCGAAGATATCGTTCTTTCTAGAAAAGAGCTAGACGCGAGGAGAAAAAAAGCTCATCGAGACTGGGACGACCAACTTAGTCGAATCGACACTGCACGATTTTGTTCTTTAAAAGTTTGTCGATAGCAAGAAAATCGTCAGGTCCTTGTCGTAACCAGGTTAGAAGGAACCTCGCGGCATAGCGGTTTTGTTCTTTAAAATTTTGTCTATAGCGATCTGCTTAAGCAAGAAATTCTGAATTTATTTTTCTCTATTTCAGCCCCAAATGAACCAGCGGTATCCACAGAATCAGGCGAATTCTTGCCGCCGCAACTGCGACCGAGACTCCCTAGTGAACTGAATAAGGAGGGTCAGGTCATGTTGGTTGAGCTGAACCATCATCTGCACCTCATGAAGGTTCCAGTGAAAAATGAGCGGAAAGAGCGGATGGAGAGGGAGAAGGCGCTGCAGGACCAGATCTCGACCATCTCTTCCTCTCTTGAAAGGGAGAAGGATAGACGACGGTCTGAAGATAACGCCAAATATTACAAGGATAAATATATTAACCTGCTGGGAGATATCGAGAGGATCATGTGGCCTAGAATGGCGAGTACTGAGAGACTGCGACAGTCAGATCGCGCAGATAGGGGCAAAACTTCCAACCCCCCAGCAGCTGGAACAACAGAATAGCCCGAACCACTCGGAGAACTGAGAGCGCCAGCGGAACACATGATTGTTGAAAATGGTAAAGTGAAAGTGGGTGACTGGACGACTTGGGTGGCCTGTCCGCGCGGATTATGCGGATAGGATTTGCGGTTAGCCAGGTCGGAAGAGCTGTTGCAGACATCTTGTTCTTTGGCGGCCTGGACTGTGTGTTCGCGCGGACTAAGCGAACAGAAGCGGCGGCTTGCCAGGCCGGACCATGCTCAGCAGACAGTTGGATCCCAGAAGGTAACCAGGCGGATATCGACTCTATCCGCGGAGTCCGACAAGAAGCGGACTGGACTGGAGCTCGACAGACCGGCTTGGCAGAAGCCTTGGTCTAGCTCTGGTGGAGCGGCAAGTGGAAGTCGCGGAGGTCGCCAGTCAGCGTGGACAGGTGCTGGAGTTCGCCGAGGCAGGCGGACTGTATCCCATGTCCGCCAGTAAGCACGGACTGGCCCTTGTAGCCAGTGGTGTGGACTTGTTAGTCCTGAACCAAGTACAAGTTTGACTCAGTCCGGGGAGATCGTGCAATTAAGCGCGGACTACTTCTCAGTTCGCTGAGCTCAGCAGCAGTGCAATGTGCCTTGGCTGCGAGCTTGGGGAATGCGGATTGGAGTTTCGTCCGCTGGGCGTGCAGACTGATGTTGTGTCCGCCGAGTCCGGCAGATGTCTTGGTGGCGTGGCTGCGAGCTCGGGGTATGTAGACTGGAGCTGTGTCCACGGATAGGCGGACAAGGTTGCTGCAGAGTTCGGCTGGTGGCAGTCCTGGCTTGGCCTTTGGCGACAAAGCGGAATGGATTGTTGTCCTGCCTTGGTGTAGCAAGGCGGACTGGCTTGTTGTCCGGCCTTGGTGAAGCATAGGTAGACTGGCTATCCTGCACAGGTCGCGGCGGACTGGAAGTGTGTCCGCGACTTGCGAATACACTTTGTTCTTGCTGCGGGATGAGACGGTGATCCTATCGGCTAGGGCGGTGACCACACTACTCATCGTGCCTACAAATAGGACCTCTGTCACAACAGGATATTATACGAATGAACAGTAAGTGAGCCCGCGATTAGTTGCTGCGGACTGACTTTCGGTATCTGCGCGGGTTGATGGAGTTGATCGGTTTGTGCTGTGCAGGTTGTGCGGATAGTGCTGGAAAGCCAGAACTTGGCTCTGATTGCGGTCAGTGACAATGCAGACTCTGCAGTTAAACAACAGGCAGTAAACAGCAGGTTGCGGACAACGACTAGGCGGTCTTCTCTTTGATAACTTGTTTCTGGGTTCAATAAGTCGTCTGCTTCAGACGACCTGTTCAGTTCGGCATCAACAGCTTGTGCGGAATGGCGGCTAGGCGACCTCGCGGTTAGGCGGCTTGTAGATAGGCGGCTAGAGCTCAGCATTGGAATAACGGGCAGTCCGCGCAGCTTGGTTTGCGGTCTGGCGACCTGACGGACTGTGCGGCCTCCTTAGTGCAGCAGTAGATCCGGCGGCTACTTGTCCAGTCTGTGCGGCTTGACTTGTCTTGTTATTGAATTGTCTCTGCTTTCTCTGTGGTGGCTTTGGCGAATCATGTCTCGCCATGTATGTCTCGTCTTGTAAAGAAGATTGCTGTTATCAATAAAGACTTTTGTTGCTGCATGTGTTTCTGGTTGTGGCTAACTTTAGTTGAGATAACCCATGCTCATTCCAAGATCCGGAAAACTCAACATGGTATCATAGGGTGGAGGTTGGAGTAGTTAAGCAGTGATCAACTAGAAGTGGTTGTTGCTCTTGTGAAGAGGGAACCAGTGTTAGAACCATGGCAGCGGGATATACAAGTGATCTTGGTATTGAACTCCTCAGACTAACCTTGAGAAGTGAAAGTCTTGTATGAAGAGCTATCTTCTTGGCGAAGACCTTTGGGAGGTGGTGTGCAGAGCAGAAAGACAAGAGGTTACTGCTGACAATGCTGAATCTATGAGAGCTTGGAAGGAGACAAATGCGAGAGCGGAGTCTATTCTCAAGCAGGTGATCTCATCGGAGCTCTTGGACCACATTAGTGGATGTCAGTCAGCTGCGGAGGTTTGGACTTCCCTTGATGGGTTGTTCAATAAGGAGGTGAAGGAGGCTGCGGAGGATGGTCCTTTTACTTCGTATCGGCAAGAGAGGAGTGGTTCTCCTAGGCGTGATGAGAAGAGGAAGGAAGGACCAAGGTGCTATAGATGCAAGCAACATGGTCATCTCAGGAAGGAGTGTAAGGTTGTCTTGCACTCGGTGAACGTAGCTCATGCTGGGAGTAAGGACAAGAACTTGGTTGGGTCATCAACAGGTTCTGGTGCTGATCGGATGAAGGCCAGTGATAGTGTAGCTATCTGACATGAAAGACTGGGGCATGTGGCGATGGACAAGCTGAAAGCAATGACAGTAAGGAGACCCGTGAGAGGCTTGCCTAGATGGTCATCCTATGACAATGGTCAAGCATGCGCGGGATGTCAACACGGTGAAGTTTTTCGCTTTACGGTTGATAAGACGCGGTCCAGATGCAAAGCACCCTTGGAGGTTGTCCATTGTGATCTGGTGGGACCGACCGTCACCACCAGTCTTGGAGGCAGCAAGTACATGTTGTTATTGGTTGATGACTATACGAGGTATACTTGGGTATACTTCATGAAGGAGAAGTCGAACATGTTCCGCTTGTTTGTGGAGTTCAAGAAGCTTGTGGAGGGTCAGCTTGGCTTGCGGATAAAGAAGTTGAGGAAAAGCATCAGTGGTGAGTTCGGCTTAACCGAGATCTCGAACTTTTGCAGGAAGCATGGGATCCGAAGGGAGCTTTCTTGTGGACATACGTCACAACAAGGTGGTGTTGCAGATCAGATGATCCGTCTGTTGACAAAGACCTGCAAGTGTTGGCTTTAGTGCAAATGCATTCCTAAGGCTTTTGGGCGGAAGGGATGGCCTGTGCGGTACATGTCATCAATCGGATGCCTCTTAGTCCGATCAATGTGAAGACTCCATATGAGCTGATGTTTGGGGTAAAGCCCAGTATGAAGCACCTCTGGGTATTTGGATCTACCTGCTACGTACACGCTCCGGATGCTCTCAAGACGAAGCTAGTCTTTGTTGGGTATGATGAGCAGAAGAGAAGATGGAGGTGTATGGATCCTGCGACGAAGAGGTTCATCGTGTCGAGAGACGTTGTCTTCGATGAGCTGACGTCGTATTGGGGTAGCTCATGTGTGGAGCTGGAGGAGAGCATGTCAGATGGTGGGCTGAAGGAGGCTGCTGCTAAGGTTCAGATGGAGCTGCATGTGTCACCAGGAGCTTCAGGTTGTTTTAGCTCCGGGACGGAGGCTTCTGGTTTGGGAAGTAGGGGGAGCGATGTTCCAGGCAGTTCTTGTTCAAGAGCGGAGGCTTCTGGTTCAGGTAGCAGGGGGAGCGTTGCTCCAGGTGCTTCTGGTTCCGGTGCGGTGGCTTCTTGTTCATGAAGCAAGGGGAGCATTGTTCCGGTTCTGCCCGGGAACGGAGCTGGTTCAGGAGGAGCAGCGGAGGTGGCTAGCCGTGATCAGGCTCTTCGGAGGTCGAAGAGGGTCAGCAACCCACCAACTCGATATAGCAAAGGAAACACGGTGAGCTTGGTCTCATGTTTCCTTGCAGGCCCTCAGGTCGAGCAAGTACCTTGTGGCTGTGATGAAACCACTGGAGTCAAGGAGGTGGATGATGCCAAGGCTGAGGAGGTGACTACTCTCAGAGGTGACGAGGCTTGGGCCCTTGTGCCAAAGGGCATTGGTGATACTCCTGTGACGCACGAGTGGAGGTTGAAGCTGAAGAAGAAGGCAGAGGGAAGCATGACTCCTTTTGGGAGATGCTGGAGGGATCCCTCATGGTCCAGTATATGCAGGGCGGGGACTATGTCTTGGACATCTCCTCGAAGGCGCTATTGGAGGGACCAGGTGCAAGATTACGGGAGCTACTGGGGTTGTTCACCACTTCTCACTTCAATGGGAAGTGTTGAAAATGGTGAAGTGAAAGTGGGTGATTGGACGACTTGGGCGGCCTGTCCGCGCAGACTATGCAGACAGGATTGGCGGTTAGCTAGGTCGGTAGAGCTGTTGCAGACAACTTGTTCTTTGGCGGCCATGGCGGTCTGTTCACGCGGACTAAGCGAACAGAAGCGGCGGCCTGCCAGGCCGGCCCATGGTCAGCAGACAGTTGGATCTCAGAAGGTAACCAGGCGGATAGCGACTTTATCCGTGGAGTCCGGCAAGAAGCGGACTGGACTGGAGCTCGACAGACCGGCTTGGCAGAATCCTTGGTCTAGCTCTGGTGGAGCGGCAAGTGGAAGTCGCGAAGGTCGCCAGTCAGTGACAGGTGCTGGAGTTCGCCGGGGCAGGCAGACTGTATCCCGTGTCCGCCAGTAAGCGCGGACTGGCCCTTGTGTCCAGTGGCGTGGACTTGTTAGTTTTGAACCAAGTCCAGGTTTGGCTCAGTACGGGGAGATCACACAGTTAAGCGCGGACTGCTTCTCAGTCCGCTGAGCTCGGCAGCAGTGCAATGTGCCTTGGTTGCGAGCTTGGGGAATGCGGACTGGAGTTGCGTCCGCAAGGCGTACGAACTGATGCTGTGTCCGCCGAGTCCGGCAGATGTCTTAGTGGCGTGACTGCGGGCTCGGGGTATGCGGACTGGAGCTGTGTCCGCGGATAGGCGGACAAGGTTGTTGCAGAGTTCGGCTGGTGGTAGTCCTAGCTTGGCCTTTGGCGACAAGGCGAACTGGCTTGTTGTCCGGCCTTGGTGAAGCAAAGGCAAACTGGCTATCCTGTACAGGTCGTGGCGGACTAGAAGTGTGTTCGCGACTTGCGGATACACTTTGTTCTTGCTGCGGGATGAGACGGTGATCCTATCGACTAGGGCGGTGACCACACTCCTCATCGTGCCTATAAATAGGACCTCTGTCACATCAGGATAGTATGCGAATGAATAGTAAGTGAGCCTGCGATTAGTTGCTGTGGACTGACTTTTGGTATCCGCGTGGGTTGATGGAGTTGACCGGTTTGTGTTGTGCAGGTTGTGCGGATAGCGCTGGAAAGTCAGGACTTGGCTCTGATTGCAGTCAGGGACAGTGCAGACTCTGCGGTTAAACAACAGGCGGTAAACAGCAGGTCGCGGACAGCGACCATGAGGTCTTCTCTTTGGCAACTTGTTTCTGGGTTCAATAAGTCGTCTGCTTCAGGCGGCCTGTTCAGTTCGGCATCAACAGCTTGTGCAGTCTGGCGGCTAGGCGACCTCGCGGTTAGGCGGCTTGCAGATCGGCGGCTAGAGCTCAGCATTGGAATAACGGGCAGTCCGCGCAGCTTGGTTTGCGATCTGGCGACCTGGCGGACTGTGCGGACTCCTTAGTGCAGCAGTAGATCCGGCGGCTACTTGTCCAGTCCATGCGGCTTGACTTGTCTTGTTATTGAAATTGTCTCTGCTTTCCCTATGGTGGTTTTGGCGAATCATGTCTCGCCATGTATGTCTTGCCTTGTAAAGAAGATTGCTGTTATCAATAAAGACTCTTGTTGCTGCATGTGTTTCTGGTTGTGACTAACTTTAGTTGAGATAACCCATGCTCATTCCAAGATCCGGAAAACTCAATAATGGTTCCTTTGAGCCGTGTAGACTACAAAGATTCTCAAGTTCACCGTTCCTTCAACATCATGCACCACCACCTGCAGTAGATGTACGGAGCGCTTTTGCAAGCGAGCGACCCAGTGGGGCATACATGCAAAGACCGCAATGACCGAACTGATCATGGTCAATGATTTAAAATTGATATTTGTAATATTGTGTTGGACAATGCCGTGTTGAGACTTTTTTTATGGATATGATTCTTGCTTATCTTATTTGATGTGATGCTCGATATCTGCTTGCATGAACTGAATTTTCTACTTTTTACTATGTGATGGATGAGTACTCTTGCGACCTGTGCGGTCTCTTTATTCTAACCACAATTTTCTGCATTTTGAGAAATATTACAAGTGCAACTTTGGAATTGTGCGATCTGGCGGACATGGATTGTGGCATGTTCAGTTATACCCAAGTCAACTTTATTTATAAATAGAACTTCCTTTCTTCATTTTTAGCAGGAAATTTAGATGTGTGTGAAACCGAAGTCTATGCAGTCTGCAAAAATGGTGTCCACGCAAGTTGATCCAGCAGCTGCCTTCCACGCTGCGGACCACAAGAAATTACGCCTTACAAATGTCGATCTACATAACTTCATCAAAAAACACATGCAGAATTCGCCACTGCATGTTCGACTTCCTGAGAAGCAGGAAAGGATTAATACTTCGTTGGAGAACGAGATCGTCATTCTCATTGATCACTTCGAAATGTGGCTTCAAGTTTCCCCTCATGTGGGAGGTCGTGTAGATTTTTGAGCACTACAGAGTAGTCCCTGGTCAGCTTGCCCCCAACACAATCATTGTGATCTTCAGCTGCCTGTCTTACTTGCGGTTTGAGAGGATAGCATTCTTCATGAATATCTTCAAGAAAATATTCTATGTGCGGTCTATCACAGTATCCGGCACTACAGTTTTCAAGGGTATTTTGTACTTTTGCTACAAGGGGATGAAGGTTGTGAACCTTCCAAACACGGTTCACAACTGGACATCCCACTATCTGATGTTTGTGGGTGACCTCGGATTCCATCATAGTCATCCTCAAGAGCGAGTAGACAGCGATTTCAAGACTTGCAAGCTGCTGGATATCGAGGAAAAGATTGTCGAGGTCGTGTGGGATTCACGACTTGACATTGACTGCTACCTCCTTCTCCTTTCAAGTTTGGAAGGAGTAGTTCGCCAAGACAGTAAGTGCTTCCTGTGATTAAGAATTTCTAGTCACACTAGTTGTGTGTTAATAATGAATTTTGCAGCGAACTTGGTGGTTCTTACGAACCCGTCACTGACTCCGGGCGGTCTGACGCTTACTCAGAAGGAGAAGAGGGAGGAGTTGGCAAGGAGAAGGCGGGAAGAGGATGACCCAGCGATGAATTACTCTTCTGAAGATTCTTATCCACTCCATGAACTTGGTGAAAAGCTGAAGGATCTTTGGGGTAACCCGACGATGCAGTGGCATCACAAAAGCAAGCACGTAAGGGCGACCACTCTTCCTTCTTGGAGGAGCGGGAAGCTTTCCTAACATACCTACGTGGCTAACGCTGCCCAGTATGGGAAGCACAACTTCAAGGAGCTTTCAGCGGTATCCCCTAAGGACATACCATACCTCTCTGCTCAGGCTCACACGAACAGTCTGATCATAAGCCACTTTATGGGTTGCTCCCTGAAGGAGGTGATGAGGGACAGGACAACGCTTGAAGAGAAGGTGGAGCGGTTAGAGGAAAAAATCACTGCACTGAAGAAGAAATAAGCTGCAAGATTTTTCTGATCGCTATGACTTGAATCTTTAGACCGCACGACTTGAACTTGCTTGTTTCTTTACATGCGGCCTACGATCCAGACAACTATGCCTTCTAAGGACGCAGCCTTCCCCTTCATAAAGGAAACAATCGAAGATGTTGTTCACAGTTTCTTTGAACTGGGCCGCGTCAAAGATGGTTGTGAGAACACTTCTTTTGTTGAGCTCTTTCCTAAATGCAAGAGGAAGGTAGCCCTGATGAATCGTGTGATCAAGGGAAATACCGATCCACCTTGTAAATGAAGTTAGATTAGGTGTACCAGTTTAGTTTCGATGGATGTATTATATGGAAAGATATTTAGGTGAAATAAAATCATTTGTTCGTAATAAGAGGTGCTTAGAAGGCTCTATCGCTGAAGCATATTTGGCCAAAGAGTCTTTGACATTTTGTTCAAGATTTTTATCTAGTGATGCAGATACACAGATGAATAGAATGTTGCCAAATAATTGTGAATTTTCAAACACTGGATATTCTATTGGGGCGGAGATTCTCTTTTCTCTTGATCAAAAGTCTCAAAATCAAGCACATGGTTACATTTTATTTAATTTTGATGGAATCGAGGATTGCATAAGGTAATAATATTTAATTCCTTCAATATTTTGTATTTTCAATAAATATAAATACTTTTGTGTTAAAAATAATATTTTTTTGTAGAGCACGAGTTTTATCTTCAGAAATATAAGAAAAGAAGTACATGAAGCAAAGATAAAGATCAAAGAGACTATTTCATTCAGTGGTTTGAAACATGTGTCATGAATGATGATGTTTCTGATTGAATAAAGGAGTTATCTCAGATACCAAATAATGTTGTAAAAATGTACTCCGCATATATTATTAATGAATACAGATTTCATACAAGAAAATGTGATGCAATGCGAAAAACTCAAAACAATGGTATCACTTTGGAAACAGTAACCCTAAGCTTTAAAAGTATTAAAGATAAAAATCCTATGAAAAAAGTTGTATAAGATATTATGGCGCAATAACCAATATCATGGAGTTAAATTATTATGAACATTTGAATTATGTTTTATTTAAATGTGTGTGGTTTGAGACTGAAGAAGACAAGTACGAAATGATGTGTTTATTTTAATAAAGAATGTTACAAGAATAATTCATTTGTTCTAACAACTCAAGTGCAACAATGCTTCTATGTTGAAGATTCTTTTAATAAAAATAAACATTATGTTTTGAAAGTACTTCCAAGGAACTCATTTGAGATGTGAGATAATGCATTTTCAAATACCCAAGAAGTACCTAGAATTTCAATAAATATTGTTATACCAGAGAATGAATTTGAAGTTGATTTGGCTAGGGACTCATTTAGCTTCGAACTTAAGCGGACCCTCCCTGAGACCGTTGATTAAAGCGACTTTGTAGAGTTCTGGGTCAACGTTACGCACTTCCATGATCTCCTTTTGGAAGTGGTCAATGTTACACACTTCCATGATCTCCTTTTGGAAGAGGTCCACAAAATATGCCCAGGACTCATTTTTACGTTGCTTTATCTCAAAGAGTGCCACAGGGCCACTCTTTATTTTCTTTTAGGTTGAAAACCTCAACAGGAGCTCTCTCTGAAGCTCAGCGAAATAAGAGATGGATCGTGGAAGCAGTCCATAGAACCACTATCGTGCCTACCCATTGAAGGAGGTCAAGAGCAGCTTGCACATGGTCGCATTTGAGAGAGTTCTCAGAGCGACAACAGACTCAAAGACCTGCAGGTGTGAGACCGAGTCAGTCTTCCTGGTATACACCGGCAGAGGGGGATCCCTAAAGTTGCTCGGAGCAGGCTCCTAGCAAACATCATCGGTAAAGGGAGAAGTCTCCTATATATCATAATAAGCAGTAGATGGAGGATAAGCTTGATAGTAATAGTGCCTAATCACATAGAGGGGGGGTGAATAGGTGACATATATCTTTTTAACTTTACAGGCAGAAATACAGTACAGTAATTGCAATTCTACAAGTATCACAACACAGCAATCATACAAGCATACATTCACAGAGTGCACACATGATTTATAGTGGTTCCCCAAGGTCTGGGTACATCCAATTTCCCCCTTCACCTATCTAGTAGTGTACTAGATTCGGCCTAACTTCTCCACTTCTCCTCAGATCCTCAGATCTTACAACTCAGAATCCCAAACAGGTTCATACAACTCAGAGTGATCTCACTCCTACAACTCAGGAACCAAGCCCTACCACTCAGTCTTCAACAAGACCTACACTCAGGCACAACAGCCCTACCTCAGCCTTCAACAAGGCCTACACTCAGAGAAATGATTCTCCTACACTCAGGCTCACAGGCCCTACCTCAGCCTTTATAGATTTAGGCTTACAACTCAGATCTATACAAGATCCTACAAAAATTAGAAAATACAAAGTATATGACCACAACTCTGATAGAGAGAGATGAGATGACTGGCTTTTTGATGAGTTCTTGAAAGAACTTAGCTGAGATCAACCTCCCTTGGCTTTCTTCAAAGCTTCTTGAATTAGAACACAGT
This sequence comes from Platanthera guangdongensis, assembly GCA_039583875.1. Taxonomy (NCBI): domain Eukaryota; kingdom Viridiplantae; phylum Streptophyta; class Magnoliopsida; order Asparagales; family Orchidaceae; genus Platanthera; species Platanthera guangdongensis. The sequence continues at coordinate 1,240,754 of CM077149.1, read as the reverse complement.
AGGGTTGTATCTCTATGCAGATGATCTTCAATCAACTGCTGACTTGAGATTCTGATTTCAATCTGAATCTCCCTTATCAGCCTGGTTCAACAGCTGGTCTTCTTAGAAGGAGCTCTCTCTCTCCAACTTCTTAGATCTTCTCTTGAAGGTCTACTTCTTGTTGTGTAATTTTTCACTTCATTGATCGATGCTTCTTCTGTTGAAGGAATAAGCCTTTATATAAGCTTTCTTCACGGTGACCGGCTGATCCGTTTTCTAACAACCTTCTGACAGCTCTGACAGTAGCAGTTGACCGGTTGAAATGCCAGCTGTCAAGTCATCCAGTCACTTCTTGAAATCTCTGTCACTGTCTGAAAGTGTCGAGACAGATAGTCTTTATGTGTCGAAACAAATAGACTAAGTGTCGACACAAGTAGACTAAGTGTCGACACTAGCCTTTATGGTGTCGACACAACTCCTTGTGTTGTTGTAACAGCTTCTCGACACTGCTTCTTCAGAATATGTCGACACTGATCTTGTGTGTCGACACAAGTCCTTCTTCAATACTTAGTTGATTTCTGCTAAGTGTCGACACAACTCCTTTGTGTCGACACATTTTCTTGTGTTGAAACTTGCTAAGTGTTGACACATCTTCTTTGTGTCGACACATGCCTTCTGTGTTGAAACTTTTGTTGAGTGTCGACACATCTCCTTTGTGTTGACACATTCTTCATGTGTTGAGACTTTGCTGAGTGTCGACACATCTCCTTTGTGTCGACACTTGTACTTGAACTTTGTTGAAGTTTGCTGAGTGTCGACACAGCCTCCTAGTGTCGACACTTTTGCTGTCGACAAAGTTTCTCTGGGTGTCGACACTGCTTCTAAGTGTCGATACTGATTATGTAGACAATTCTTCATTGTGTGTCGACACTGCTTGTATGTGTCGACACTTTCCTTCTGGTGTCGACTCTGCATTCCTAGTGTCGACACAATTACTCCAAGTGTCGACACAGTTTCTCTAGGTGTCGACACAAGCCTCCTTAAGTGTCGACACTTTTATTTTGGGTGTCGACACATGGACTTAGAAACTTTTTTGCTTTCCTTGCAATTACTTAACATGCACAAATAAACTCAAAGCACATCAAATACACCTTGATGTATATCATTGAGTAGGGTGAGGTTTCTTCAAATCAGGTACATATATTCCAATGTACCCAACAATCTCCCCCTATTTGGAGAAGTCATAACCCTTAGTCAATGATATACACCATACATAACAAATTTTCAGTATGATGTAAAACAGTATTATATGACAGGGAAAATACTTAAACATGTATGAACAGAACATGTATAAAACAATTATCTCAGAACAATTAATGTAATAGATTTGAACATGTAACATTGTTCTTACAACTTCAAACATTTTCATTAATCAAAAGTTTACATATAGTTTAATACAAATGATTACAAATTGTAAACTTAAGAAAATGCTATCCTATGGCTGCTCTGGTTCCTTGATTACAATCCCCTTTCCAGATTGAATTTTTGCTTGAACTGGAGCTTCATTGTCATCAGCAGCAGCAGACTTCTTCCTTTTGAGATCTTTCTTTTTCAGCTCTTCAGCCTTTATCTTCTGCCTTTCAAAATAGTGATAAGGCTTAGGGAAATACTTGCTAGGCTCCTGTGCATTAGGAGGTAGCTTTCTCAGTTTAGCCTTCCTTCTATATTGTACTATGGTCTCTTGCCTATTCTCATGTTTTCTCCACTACATGTCAGAATACCACTTGCCTCTATCCAGGACATTGTCCTTAGCAGCCTTCCAAGCAGTCAAGATGATATTCCTGGATGTGGGGCTCCATTGTTCAAAATCTGGCCTTAATTCAGCTTGCTCTCTGAATCTTTTCTTAGATAATTGAGCCTCTTGTTCTTTTAGTATTGCCTCTGACACAGGCTGGACAACTTTCTTAAGAATGATATTCTGATTACCCTCAGGAGGACTATACATAGATTGTACCTCCTGATGTATCATGTCAAAATCTGCAGGAGGATATATCACTTGAGCCACTTCAGCTTGCTCTCCTTTAAAGTATGCAGGATTGATTCCAGACTCTGCCACATTGTCATCATCACATAAAGGTGGATATCCAAGGGTGGCTCTGATGGAATTTGAAATCCATTTGGCATGATCAGAGTCTGCCTTGACTAATATCCTCTCCCCCTTTATGACTTCTCTCTCTATGTGATCCCTCAGATCATCTTTCTGAAACCTGATCTGGGCATTCAGATAGTTAACTCCATCTTTATAAAAAGGTTTCAACCTTTGGAGCTTTTCAGTGATTAGCTTCTGTGAATCCTGGATGGCAGATGTAACAGCAGTGAGACCTGCTTGTAATGTCTGATCAAATTCTGCCTTGGCTGTAGTCATGGCTGCAGTGTGGGCAGTAGCTAGATTCTTCATTTCAGTGACTATCACATTATATGATTCAGTCAAGTTTTCATTCATTCTTATTTGATTTTATAGAACATATCCTTGCTTTACTGCTAGATCATCAAGTTGTGTCTTTATCTTCTCTTGATGTGTAGCCAGATAGACCAATGCATTGCCTCCTTTATGGAAATAATCAGTCATTTCTGTCTTGTTGATATTCACTTCAAATCTGATTGATTTGATGTCTTGTGCCAGATCAAATTGCAGGGATTTATGCCCTTCATCCATATATTTTTCTAGAGCTTATCTTTGCTCATCCAGCTTAATCTGCAAAGCCACCATCAGTGAACTATAATCAGTAGATGGGGCAGGCTGTGGAGCAATGGTCTGTAGTGCTTTCTTGTAGTTCTGGCTCCTTCTTTTGAAGACCTGAAACTTCCTCTTCTTGGCTCTAGCAGCCTCTTCATCTTCTGAAGCAGAAGTGCTGACTATGTCCACTCTATCCTTAGGACTAGGAGGTAACTTCTTCTCAGTCCTTGATAGCCCTTCAGCATCTCTTGGCTCCTCAGTCTCCTTGCTTGCAGTTTCCTCTACAATCTTCACATGCTCCCCCTCAATATTGACCTTCTCCCCCTCATCAGCAGCTTTCTCTCTCTCAAAATCAGTTTGTAGAAGATCAGGGAACAGCTCTTCTAATGTAAATTCCTGTTGCGAATGGGCTGGAGAATCTCTGATCTCATCAACCACTTTATCAGCAACATATGTGTCCTCCATGACAACATCTTGTGGTTGAGGTTGTATCTGTGTTTGCTGATGAACATCAGGTAATGAATCAGTCAAAACTTCATCCTCAATAGTGAAATCTAATTGATTAATTTCAGTGATTACCTCTAGAATGGTGTGGGTAGCCCTTTCACTCTCTAGTGGAGTTGGCTCTTCCACAAGTAGAGGCTCCACCTGGAGTGGATTCGGGTGAATTGGGCTAGCTGGTGGTAGCTCCCCCTGCCTCTGTGCAACTTCTAGTCTAGCTGGAGACTGTTCATCATCAGAACTAAACACCACTTGCTCTTCAGAGCTGCTAGAGGATTCTTGAGCCACAATGGCTGTCTTCTTCTTCTTCTTCTGAGATGTGTCCTTTACTGGAGTTGGCATTTCTTTTGTCAATACTCTATCTCACCTAGAGAAAATTCTCAAATCAATTCTCCTCATGTGGTTTATCTTGGAACCTGCAGCTTGGTTCATCACATCAGGAATACTTCCAGCTAGGTATAGACTCAGAATTCTACCCAGATTGGGCTTCTTCAGGCTCTCTTTTATCATATCAAACAGAACTACTGACCAGTCAGTCTTAAGTTTGAAGATAATCCTTGTCATCAAACTGAACATAGAAGCTGAAATTCTGTCATGTCCTCCAGGCTTGCTTAGGATGATCTTGCCAATTATTTCAGACAGAAACTTTCCTTAGATGTTCATCCATTTTCTATTGAAAACTGATCCAATTTTCAGGTTGGAATCCAGTCCACACCATCTCAATGCCTCTCTAGTTTTAGAAGCAGATATATCTTCTTCCTCTTTTGTTCTTGGTAGTTGAAGTATCTTCCTTAGACTTTTCTATGTGACCTTGACTTTGGTCCCATGAACTCTGGACTTAATCTTGAGTCCAGTATCATCAAGTGAAGCTGCACTCAAAAATTCAAGCACTTCTTTCTTCCAGATCTTGATTGGTTCTGATACAAGGTATTCCAATCCAGTATCGGCAATTAGGGTTACCACACCTTTGATTTCGGGTTCTGCGTCATCAAAGGCGTGTCGCACGAGCTCATATCCTTCATTAATGTTCTCTTCTAGCTTGGTCGTCATTAGGGTTTGAAGAAATTTTGAATTTAGAGAAGAGAGATGTCGACACACAAGTTTGGTCTCGAAACTAAGGTGAGCGTGTCGATAAATAATGGGGAAAACCTATTTATACCTTTATAAAATTGAAGATGAAAAGGCACGTTAACATACTTGAATTGTGTCGACACTGTTGAAAAATGTCGACACTTACTTATAATGTCTCGACAACTATGTGTCGACACAAATATAGTCGACAGAATATATGTGTCGACACTTATATATCTCAGCTCGACACTTAGTCGAGACACTACTAGACTAATTCTGTATAAATCCTAAGTGTCGACACCACCTTGGATGTGTCGACACCTACACTGCATGTGTCGACACAAATTCTCTGAAGTGTCGACACAGACTTCCTAGATGTGTCGACACCATTTCTCTAAAATGTCGACACCATTTCTATGTGTCGACACAGACAACTCTGTGTGTCGACACCATTTTACTTAGCTAATTTTTTTGTAAACTATTCTAAGTTTATCATCCCTAATTCAGTTTTAAATTTATTGAATTTGGTTTCATCTAAGGGCTTAGTATACATATCAGCTAACTGATTATCTGTATTTATATACTCTAAGGAAATGTCTCCTTTTTCTACATGTTCTCTTAGAAAATGGTATTTTATTTCTATGTGCTTAGTCCTACTATGAGAGACAGAATTATTTGCAATAGAAATGACACTAGTAGAATCATAAAATAAAGGTGTTCTACTTACTTGAATACCATAATCTTCTAGCTGATGTTGAATCCATAGAAGTTGAGCACAGCAACTTCCTGCAGCCACATACTCTGATTCTGCTGTGCAGATAGCCACACTTGTCTGTTTCTTGCTACTCCATGACACCAGCCTTCCACCTAGGAATTGACAAGTTCCTGTAGTACTCTTTCTATCTTCCTTGCAGCCTGCAAAATCTGCATCTGAATAACCTGTCAGTTCAAAATCTCCATTCCTAGGGTACCAAAGGCCTAGATAAGGAGTGTCCTTAAGATATCTCAAAATTCTTTTAACTGCTGTCAAATGAGATTCTTTAGGGCAAGCTTGGTACCTAGCACAGACACATGTAACATACATGATATCTGGTCTACTAGCAGTCAAATAAAATAGGGAGCCAACTATCCCTCTATACAAAGTTTCATCTACAGATTTCCCTACATTATCTTTGCTTAGAGACATGCTTGACCCCATAGGAGTTTTCATGGTAGTGGATGATTCCATACCATACTTCCTTATCAATTCTAGGGTGAACTTAGACTGACATATGGATAATCCATCTTCAGTCTGTCTAACTTGGAGACCCAAGAAGAACTTAAGTTCCCCCATACTGCTCATTTCAAATTGTCCTTGCATAAGTTTTGCAAACTTTCTGCAAAGACTATTTTTTGTAGACCCAAATATTATGTCATTTACATATATTTGGACTAAGATAATCTTGCCTCTGGATTCCCTAAGGAATAGAGTATTATCTATTTTCCCCCTTGAGAATTTGTTCTCAATAAGAAAACTAGACAGAGTTTCATACCAAGCCCTAGGGGCTTGTTTTAACCCATATAAAGTCTTCCTAAGTCTATATACATAATCAGGTTTAAGAGAATCTACAAAACCTGATGGCTGCTCTACATAGACTTCTTCCTTCAGGTTTCCATTCAGAAAAGCTGACTTAACATCCATTTGATATACCTTAAATCCTTGATAAGTTGTATAGGCAAGGAACATCCTTATTGCTTCCAGTCTTGCTACTGGAGCAAAGGTTTGATCAAAATCAATACCTTCTTCCTGCCTATATCCTTTTGCAACTAGTCTAGTTTTATTCTTTATAATAATTCCATTCTCATCCAACTTGTTCCTAAAGATTCACTTAGTTCCAATAATATTGTGGTCTTTTAGTTTAGGAACTAGCTCCCAGACCTTGCATCATTTGAACTGGTTCAACTCCTCTTGCATGACCTCAATCCAATGAGGGTCTAGGATTGCTTCTTCAAATTTCTTTGGCTCTACGTGGGATATAAAGATGGAGTAGAGAACTGAACTTAGATTCCTGCTCCTTGTTTGTACTCCTTGTCTGAGATCTCCAATAATTTGATTGGCTGGATGATCTTTTAAATGCCTATTTGCTGGAGGCAGTCTGTCTTCAGATTGTACACCTTCATTCTCTTTATTTAGCTGCACTTCTTGATCCCCTTCAGCTTCAGGAGTATCTTGTACTCCCCTGGACAGCAGCCACCTTCTTCTACTTGCTGACTTGCAGTATGACCTTCTGCAATAGTAAGCTTGTCCATTTTCTCTGTTACACCTGTGGAGCTGCAAACACTTCTAGGCAATTCATTGTTAATGAGTCTAGCTTCATCAAAAACTACATGAACAGACTCTTCTATAACTTGAGTAATCAAGTTGTAGACCCTATAAGCCTTACTATTGTTACTGTACCCAACAAAGATCCCCTCTTGGGATTTGACAGCAAACTTGGTTAGATAAGACTTACCATTGTTAAGGATATATCACTTACAACCAAAGATCCTGAAATAGGATAGATTTGGTTTTCTGCCCTTCACAATCTCATAGGGGGTCTTCTTGTGGCTCTTGGTGATAGTAGCCCTATTGATTACATGACATGCAGTATTGACTGCCTCAGCCCAGAAATATTCTGGGAGAGAAGTGTCACTTAATAGGGTTCTGCCAGCCTCTATCAAGGTTCTATTTTTCCTTTCAGCAATGTCATTTTGCTGAGGTGTTCTTGGTGAGGAAAATTCTTGAAAAATTTCAAACTCTTCACATAGTTTTGTCATACTTTCAGACTGAAATTCAGTACCATGGTCACTTCTGATTTTGACCACTGTACTGTTTAATTCATTCTGAATTTGTTTAACAAAACTATACAAGATGCTTGGTGTTTCAGATTTTTACCTTAGGAAGAACACCCAGGAATACCTTGAGTAGTCATCAACTACCACAAATGTGTAGACCTTCCTACCTAGGCTGTGAACTGGCATAGGACCAAAAAGATCCATATGCAAGAGGTATAGACACCTCACAGCATCTTTGTTCTCAAGGCTATGAAAGGTGGATTTGGTCTGCTTGCCCTTTTGACATCCCAACATTTATACACTTAACCTGAGGACTATTCCTCACTAACTCTTTGCTAAAGAGTTGGTCAATTGTCTTATAGTTAAGATGAGTCAGCCTCTTGTGTCATTTAACACAATGTGAGACTTTCTCATCAGCTACAAGACAAATAGGAGAAACAATGTTCTCACACATAATGTCTAGACAATAGACATTTCTCTTCCTATATCCTGTCAGAATGATCTTTTGATCACTTGACCTACTGATATGACAACCATCCTTGACAAATGAGATGTCATATCCTAAATCACTCAGCTGACTTATGCTAATGAGGTTATGTTTCAAACCTTTTACATAAGCCACTTGAGTAATTATAATTAGGTTGCTAGAAATGTTACCAAAGCCTTTGATGATTCCTTTTTCTGAACCACCAAAGGTAACTTTAGGATCATCCTTGATTGGTGTATAGTCCTTCAGCAATCCCCTAGTTCCAGTCATGTGCCTGGAACATCCACTGTCCAAGTACCATATAGGGGCATGGCCACTTGGACTCACCTGCAAAACAGATTACTTAACCTTAGAACCCAAATAATTCTTGGGTCCTTGGTGCAGGTTAGTTTGACTTTTAACAAGACTACTTGTAGCTCTTCTAGCAGGCAGTTTGCTAATCTCCTTGACACTAGAATTGTGCCAACAATCAATGGCAAAGTGGCCTACCTTGCCACAACACCAGCACTCAAATCTGTTGTACCTTTGTTTAGGTACAACCCTGTCTGTTTTATCTACAGCAGGCTTCTTATTGAGTACTGAGGCTTTGCCCTTAGACTTGGACCTAACTGTCCTGTCAGGTTTTGTAAACCTCAATCCAGTCTTACCCTTTTGAGGGATAAACTCATCTATCAAAGGTAAAACTGATTTTGGTTTTGAAAAACTTACAACAATCTCTCTCTCCTTCTGAAGTCTAACCTCCAGATTCCTAATTTGATCATTCTTAAATGTTATAGTTCCCATCTGAATAACTGTAATGTTCTTCAGCCTGGCTATTTCATTTAGTTTTTGATCTAACACTTTATCTGAATCTGCAGCTGCCAACTTAAGATTAGCAATTTGCTTAGTCAGTGTTTTGACTAGATTTTTGTTCTTCTTAAGTGTCTGCAATACATCTCTATATTCATCCATCAACTGATGAATATCTCTCTCAGATTCAGACTCACCCACATCACTTGATGCAGATGTATCTGATTCTGAATCAGTACTATAATCTGAAAAACATTGTACCTTACTTGGTCCAGGCTGATCCTGGATCTTGTCTCCTTCTGTTGAGGCCATCAGTCCATTGCACTGATTGTCCTCATGCTCATAAATTAAGTTCATTAGCTGCAAGAACTCATCTTCTTCCTCTTCAACAAACAAGCATATATAAGCTTCAGCTTCTGAATCTTTTTCTGATGATGATTGATCAGTCAGACTTTTGTCCTTCTTGGCAACAAAGGATCTTTCCTTTTTGCCCTTGAACTGAGTCTTCTTCTTGTCAGTTGACTCTTTCCTCTTTTCTGGACAGTCAGCTACTATATGTTCTTGTCTATTGCAACAATAGCAAACTATCTTTGAGGATGTATTTTTACTTGGCTTGGACTTTCTTTTGTCATTCCTTGATGACTTCTTGTTCTGATAATAGTCATCTTTAGACTGTGAAGTGGATGGCTTAGACCTCCACTGCTTCTTTTTCAGAAACTTTTGAAACTGTCTTGTAAAGGCAGCAAAATCCTCATCAATTTCACTGCTGTCTGAGTTCTGGTTTTCTGAATTTTCTGAAGCAGTCTCAGCAACTATTTGTGGTGGAGATGGAGACTTGCTTCTATACTTCCTAGTGGCTTCAGTCTTGAAGGCCACAGACCTTTCCTTGTGCTCCACTCTAGTAGTCTTCTCTTCCTGCTTTCTAACCATTAACTGTATTTCATAAGATAGCAGTTTTCCAAACAAAGTTGGAGGAGGTATATCAGCTAATTTGGCCATTTCCCTAATGTCACAAATCTTGTTATCCCAGTCCTTAGTCAGGGATCTTAAAAACTTATCATTCAGCTCATAGTTGCTGAATTCTCTTCCATAGGACATCGACTCATTAACAATCCTATAGAATTTCTTGTAGCATTCAGTAATGCTATCAGACTTGCCTTGTCTGAAGCTTTCATACTCCTGATTTAACAAAGACCTCCTGTCTTGTCTTACCTCTTCAGATCCCTCCATGTAAACTATTAGAGTGTCCCACATTTTTTTGAGGTTTTACAATGTATTAGGTTCTGAAATGTGGCATCATCAATTGCACTTACAATAATATTCTGGGCCCTCTTGTCCATAGTGGCCAGAATTATTTCATCTTTAGTCATTTCTGAATAGTCTTTGGGAGTTCTCTGATTTGCATCCAGAACAGATACTTTCATTGACACATATGGCCCTTCTTTGACTGTGATGTAAATTCTTGGGTCAGATGCTTCCATAAAGAGTCTAACCCTATGTTTCCATATGCTAAAAATCTCTTTTCTGCAGATTGACAATTTCATGGATCCTAGCTCTTTGTGATTCTCAGTTGAACCCATTTTCTTGATTCTTGATTCTGCCTATAGGATCTTTACTCAGACTGTTATGTCCTTTGTGAGTAACCTGGCTCTGATATCACTTGATAGTAATAGTGCCTAATCACCTAGAGGGGGGGGGTGAATAGGTGATCTATATCTTTTTAACTTTACAGGCAGAAATACAGTACAGTAATTGCAATTCTACAAGTATCACAGCACAGCAATCATACAAGCATACATTCACAGAGTGCACACAAGATTTATAGTGGTTCCCCAAGGTCTGGGTACATCCACTTTCCCCTTCGCCTATCTAGTAGTGTACTAGATTCGGCCTAACTTCTCCACTTCTCCTCAGATCCTCAGATCTTACAACTCAGAATCCCAAACAGGTTCCTACAACTCAGAGTGATCCCACTCCTACAACTCAGGCACCAAGCCCTACCACTCATTCTTTAACAAGACCTACACTCAGGCACAACAGTCCTATCTCAGCCTTCAACAAGGCCTACACTTAGAGAAATGATTCTCCTACACTCAGGCTCACAGGCCCTACCTCAGCCTTTATAGATTTAGGCTTACAACTCAGATCTATACAAGATCCTACAGAAATTAGAAAATACAAAGTATATGGCCACAACTCTGATAGAGAGAGATGAGTTGACTGGCTTCTTGATGAGTTCTTGAAAGAACTTAGCTGAGATCAACCTCCCTTGGCTTTCTTCAAAGCTTCTTGAATTAGAACACAGTATGGTTGTATCTCTATGCAGATGATCTTCAATCAACTGCTGACTTGAGATTCTGATTTCAATCTGAATCTCCCTTATCAGCCTGGTTCAACAACTGATCTTCTTAGAAGGAGCTCTCTCTCTCCAACTTCTTAGATCTTCTCTTGAAGGTCCACTTCTTGTTGTGAATTTTTCACTTCATTGATCGATGCTTCTTCTGTTGAAGGAATAAGCCTTTATATAAGCTTTCTTCACGGTGACCGGCTGATCCGGTTTCTAACAACCTTCTGACAGCTCTGACAGTAGCAGTTGACCGGTTGAAATGACAGCTATCAAGTCATCCAGTCACTTCTTGAAATCTTTGTCACTGTCTGAAAGTGTCAAGACAGATAGTCTTTATGTGTCGACACAAATAGACTAAGTGTCGACACAAGTAGACTAAGTGTCGACACTAGCCTTTATGGTGTCGACACAACTCCTTGTGTTGTTGTAACAGCTTCTCGACACTGCTTCTTCAGAATGTGTCGACACTGATCCTGTGTGTCGACACAAGTCCTTCTTCTTCAATACTTAGTTGATTTTTGCTAAGTGTCGACACAACTCCTTTGTGTCGACACATCTTCTTGTGTTGAAACTTGCTAAGTGTCGACACATCTTCTTTGTGTCGACACATGCCTTCTGTGTTGAAACTTTTGTTGAGTGTCGACACGTCTCCTTTGTGTCGACACATTCTTCATGTGTTAAGACTTTGCTGAGTGTCGACACATCTCCTTTGTGTCGACACTTGTACTTGAACTTTGTTGAAGTTTGCTGAGTGTCGACACAGCCTCCTAGTGTCGACACTTTTGCTGTCGACAAAGTTTCTTTGGGTGTCGACACTGCTTCTAAGTGTCGACACTGATTATGTAGACAATTCTTCATTGTGTGTCGACACTGCCTGTATGTGTTGACACTTTCCTTCTGGTGTTGACTCTGCCTTCCTGGTGTCGACACAATTACTCCAAGTGTCGACACAGCTTCTCTAGGTGTTGACACAAGCCTCCTTAAGTGTCGACACTTTTATTCTGGGTGTCGACACATGGACTTAGAAACTTTTTTGCTTTCCTTGCAATTACTTAACCTGCACAAATAAACTCAAAGCACATCAAATACACCTTGATGTATATCATTGAGTAGGGTGAGGCTTCTTCAAATCAGGTACATATATTCCAATGTACCCAACAAAGCTGCAACAAGGGAGAAACTACAACAGGAGCGGGTGGGAATAGGTAACTCTCCTGGAAATTCAATGTGTCGACACTGCTTCTATGTGTCGACACTTTTGCTGTCGACAAAGTTTCTTTGGGTGTCGACACTGCTTCTAAGTGTCGACACTGATTATGTAGACAATTCTTCATTGTGTGTCGACACTGCCTGTATGTGTTGACACTTTCCTTCTGGTGTCGACTCTGCCTTCCTGGTGTCGACACAATTACTCCAAGTGTCGACACAGCTTCTCTAGGTGTTGACACAAGCCTCCTTAAGTGTCGACACTTTTATTCTGGGTGTCGACACATGGACTTAGAAACTTTTTTGCTTTCCTTGCAATTACTTAACCTGCACAAATAAACTCAAAGCACATCAAATACACCTTGATGTATATCATTGAGTAGGGTGAGGCTTCTTCAAATCAGGTACATATATTCCAATGTACCCAACAAAGCTGCAACAAGGGAGAAACTACAACAGGAGCGGGTGGGAATAGGTAACTCTCCTGGAAATTCAATGCTCTGGCTAGACTTCCTCGGGTTGCTTCTCGGAAAAAATCACAGCAAGTAGCATATTCTTCTTCCTGAGGTCGCAGAGGTGCTGCAGTCAGACCTTGCGGATAGGGTGGTGCAGGAGGTGCCTCCACATGAGCTGGCGGCGTTGAAAGGACTGTGATCTGAGGGGCTAGCCGATGGGTAAGGGCAGCTAGCGTTTAACTGATGGCTTCAAACTGTTGGGAGGTCTCCTTGTTATACCGCTCGGCTTCTTGGCGTGATTGCTTGGCTCCCCGCTGAGTTTGCTCGATGACTTCCCAGAGAGCGGCCTCACCGGGGCTGGAATGACTCGAGCACTTGGTGGGCTCGCGGTCTACCATTATTGTATGCAAGTCTTTAGTTCCACGCTCACCGCGCCAAAAACTGTTGGTACCAAGATTGACATCAACTCTCCGCGCATTGTCGTGGGAAGGGTCAGATGGTGGAGGAATGGAAGCTCAGATCTGAAAACACTTGTGACAGTAAAGAAACCGAAAAGCCGTCAAGCGACAACACCAGACTTGGCCTGTCGCAACGAATGCCTCTCTTGTGGCGGGCTTTCTATTGATTGAAAGCCGTGGATACAAGGAAAAGAAAGAGAAAAGTTGTGCTAGCAGGAGACCGCAAAGTCTGGGAGTCAAGACCACAACTCTTAACAAGATAACTACTAGATTCGAGTCAGCGTGCTTTGGGAGTGTTGCTCCCCCTATTTATAGGCTTTGGGGCCTGTCCGAACGGGCATGGCTAAAATAACTGTCTGCCCTGGGTATAGGAGAACTGGGCAAAGGTGATGGGAAACAAAATAGAAAGAAAAACGACTAACTGCCAGACCGCAAGAACATGCGGTTAGCCCCTGCGGTCTGCGCCTTCACTTCCAGGTGGTTGTTGATTGCGAACTGAGCTGCTTGTGCGGTCTGGTAAGTCTTGACTGCGCGACGTGAGAGAGCTTGGCGTTGGTTGCGGGCTCCCGGGTAAATACGAAGTACTGAACTCCGGGGGTGCGAGTGAAGCCGCCCTACAGCAATGTTGTGGTTGCGGTACTCTTGTGGCGACACGATGTTCCCTCGTATAGTGTCACTCGTAATATTATGAAATTGTATTAATTACAATTTGAAATTTTAGTGTATATATATTTGTATACCTATATATTTGTGTTTAAAAAGTCTGACCGGGTCGGGCCGGGCCCGGGCCTGCCGAGCCCGGGATTTTTGCCACTCGGGCTCAGGTCGGGCCCAGCTTGAGTCGAGCTCAGGTTGGGCTCGGGCCTCCTCTTAAAGAGGGGGCCTGTTAAGGCCCACAAGACAGGCCCGGGCTGGGCTGGCCTGGTTTTCCTATAGGCGGGAAAATCCCGCCTATATAGGAAATCCCACATGTGGCAGGATTCTGCTTGGGGCAGGATTTCCAAGCGGAAATCCCGTCCACATGCGGGATTTCCCATGGCCTGGGTGTCGGGCCCAAGCTAGGCCCGGTGCCCGGGCTTATTCGGGCCCGACTAGGGCCAGGCACTGAGCGGATATGAGGGTCCTGTAAGGCCCTCAAGCTCGGCCTAGGCCCGAGTCGGGCTTTTACTGGGTCGGATCTTGCCTGGCTATTTTCGGGTCGGGCACGACCTTTTTGAACACCACTACCTATATATATCATAAAGTTGTGTTTATTATATAAAAGTTTGGTTTGATTGGATAAGCGTATTGTATGCATAATTGCATCCTCCTCCATTACAACCAATTATATCATTCAACATTTACTAAATCTCAGTAACTTTCAGCTCTATTGTTTTCTTCTTAAATTAAAATGATTGAATGATGTCATTTTAGTGACAGGAGAATATTTAAAGCAACCAAAAATTATATTAAAAAATAGTTCTAAGCTTATGTCACCACTATATATTTTCTCCTCTAGTCTGCACACAAGACTATCACTTTTTACCAGCATAAATGCTTCCCAATTAAGCGAAAAATAGATTTTAGGTATTTTTTTTAATAGTGTCTGAATACTCATCTCAGATGTGCTAATATAAATCACCTACAAAAATAAGCATTTAATTGGCATCAACACTGGATCCTTAATACAGCACTGGTGGATCAGAACAAGCAGAAAAAAAATTGAATTTTCAATGCACCAAATCAACAGCAACCTCTCCAAGTAATTCAGAAATAATCCGCTCCTCCACCCGATTCACAACGACATCAATCTCCCCCGCACAGAACCAGCCCACCCATCCGAAATCCCATGTAGAACTCAAAAACAAATTTGTGCACCTCAGATCTCTTTCCAACTTATAATACAGATCATCAATTAAAAACATAGGATGGTAGGACAACTCGAGTTGGTATTTTCTTCTCGCTATTAGCTCCATTGCAAATCCAAGTATATGTTCGTGCGAATTTGTTCGTCTTTCTTTGTCAAAGTTTTGTAAACTTTGATTAGTTTTAGCTTGATGGAGTTGAACCTCATACCCAAACATTTGTCTTGCCACAGTTAAGAATTCTGGGCAGCTTAGAAGCTGCATTTTGACATCCTTTTGGAGTTCAACTGCTTCAGTTGAGCAGTTTGGCATGTCTGGTTTCACCGATACTACTCTGTTCTTGCCACATTTACTACTAATCACAGGCATTATTTCACAAAACCGTTTCCCTCCCATTCTTGTGTCTTCCTTAAAGGAAAATAATAATAATAAATTTGTTTGCCAATTAATTGTGTCAAGTTGATATAAATAATAGTAAAAACAAGTGGTTTTACCTCTGAAAAAGGGAGTAGAGTTTTCTGCTAGTTGCTGTGGCAAGCCATGATGAATGGGAGGACTACTTGAGCTACTGCATAAAGCAGTATTCATGCTGGTCGGTTTAGTTCTTTTCACAGCAACTCTTTTGCACTTTGTGTTGACAGCTGTCTGCTGGTAAAAATAATCAAAGGGAGACATCAAAAAAAGTTAAAATATGTTTGCTTTCACAATCTTAAACAGAATTTAGTTCAACAATAAGAACATCCTTTTTTGAATCTGCCACAACAATGGTTAGTTGAAGTACTTGGCTAGCAAGTTTTACCTCATTGTTGTTGAATACAATAGAGACCCTTCCTCCTTTCTTGCTGTCCTCCTTTCTGTATGAATTTGATGGAATGCTGTTCACAATTTTCGCTCCGCCTTTTGCAGCAGCGAATATTTTATCGGGCTTAATTGGTGGTGGTTCAATTCTTCCGGCCTGAGATAGCGAAGAAGCTGAAGTAAATTGGACACTTTTTCTCCTTTCAGAAGCTTTATCATTTGTACAGATGCTTTCCTTCCTCTGTAGTTTGCGAGTTACGAAAGCTAGAGTATTGGACTTTGGTGAATGTCCGGCTGAATCTCTATCCATTCTCTTAACTAATCTTTTTACGTCTCTATGTTCGTTACTGGAAACCTCGTGTTTCAAAGACACTTCAGCGGGCGGATTACTTTTCTTCTGTTTTTGTATCATAGGGATCTCTCTTCTGTTGTCATGAGGAAACTGCAGAGCAGCTTGCCTTTGATTCACAGGTTGTCTTCCTACACATATAGTGTAGCCAGACTGGATCCCCGAGTTTTCATTATCAAGATGAGCTTGTTTATAAATATTACTGAGGCGATTGCCATTCTTCTCTTCTCCGTTTTCCACTCCAACAGATTGTGATGGGTTTTTTTTCAAACCCATAAGCTTTGCAATCAGATTTGGAGTTGCCCTCGCTAATTCATCTCTCATGCCTATATTTTGGCAGCTTACGTCCCTCCTTGCGGCAATCTCATGATCATTACTGAAAATGGACACAAGATTTTGCTTCTCAACTTTAACCTTTATGACGCTCCTTATATCACCATATAGACCTCCAAACCCCAAAGAACTGCATGTTTCACTGCCATTTGCTCGTTTTTCTACAGAGAAGCAAGTTTCTTGCCGTGACACCAAGGACATCATCCTTGAGGTCTCTTGCAGCCTTCTGATAGTTATTAAGGATTCCTGAAGAGCCAAAGAACCTCTCAGCAGATCTTTTGCCACGTACTTGGATCGAGCATCGAGATTCGGCGCTTTGGACCATGAATCAATTATCTGGGTCAGCTTACGAACGCGTCGAGAAACCTCCAGGAGCTGCAACTCACTGCTGTCCCTCACCTCCATTGAGGCTCCTCTTCTATTTATTTCTTGTGATTCAAATGACTGTATTACTGGTAATGTTGAGAAATGAACTGTGTTCAATTGTACCTTAAGGATCTGTGAAGTGGATATTTCTCTTAGGGCTCATTCAATTGCTTGACATTAGACATGTTTTTACTTGAATTGTGTAATTTGTTAAATTAACTATTTGGATAGATGAATTCAGGCTCCACAAACCTCCTCAAAACTCTCTCAAAAGTGATGATTTCATTCCAAAGGCACCATTTTGTAAAACATAACTTCAATACACAAAGCACTAATCCAGACTTAAAAAAATGGGGCAATAACACATAAGAAGCTACTGAAATCACACGCAAAATTTTAAAAAAAAGGAGCATAAAGTTTGAGTTTTTAGAAGCATCTTTCTTTCGCAGGGACCAAATTCCCAATCTCACATGAGCCTACACTTGGAATCTGTAAACCCTAGAAAAGGAAATCCCGACAATGCTTGGAGAAAATGTACAACATTTCTGATATAGGAAAGAGAGAGAGGGAGAGAGAGAGAGAGAGGAGAAATAAAGCCAATATATTAAATATAAAATGAAAGCTTGGAGCTTGGAGAAAAGACGCAGTTCATAGAAAGAAGAAACAGTGGCATTCTTCTATCAGATATAAAACGCGGAAACATGTTTTCTAGCAAAATTTGAACATTGCCCAAAAAACACTGATGCAATAAAGAGGAGAAATACCTCCGCAGCTGCTGAAAACCACTGTAGCCATGGATGATGATTTTGAAAGCTGAAGCAAGTTTCCTTGGGACATTGAATAGGCGGGTTGGGTAGCTAAAACCCCCTTTTTTGATCTATCTACTCTCCATCCTGAGGAATTTTTATTATATTTTCACCATGTATTAGTATTTGGGGGGAAAAATGATATTTGGCTCCGGATCTAAATGGGTTTAAGGGAGACTCCCCTTTAGGGGGGGAATGGGATCCTCTCCGGTTCTCGTGAATTGGATACTATCCAGTTCATGATCCAACGGTCCTGATTTTATCTTGCAAAAGTCAGCTCGCCAACTCAGCAACTGCATTCGCCAACTCAGCAAGTGCTCGCCGTCGGATTTGCAAGATGAAATCGTGACCGCGAACTGGATAGTATCCAGTTCGCTCGAACTGGAGAGGATCCCTGTGTTTTAGGGGGGAGTTTGTTGGGGTTCAGCCACTAAAGAGAGATAGACTGTTTGGGAGGTTAGGCCGGCGAGACGCGGTAGCATGCCGGCGAGACGCGGGAGCATGCCGGCGAGACGCGGGAGCATGCCGGCGAGACGCGGTAGCATGCCGGCGAGACGCGGTAGCATGCCGGCGAGACGCGGTAGCATGCCGGCGAGACGCGGTAGCATGCCGGCGATACGCGGTAGCATGCCGGCGAGACGCGGTAGCATGCCGGCGAGACGCGGTATCATGCCGGCGAGACGCGGTAGCATGCCGGCGAGAGGAAGTAGCATGTCGACGAGAGACGACAGCCTACGGGACAGTAACGCCCCGCGGTAGTGCCTATCGCTGCGCGGTAGCTTGCAGGCAGATTGGGTTGTTCAATCCCGTGATTTCGGTTGTTGGATCTCCATCTTATTGTTGAATTTTCTCAAGATGATCAACGAGGTAGTCTGACGTCAAATTAATATTCTCAGAGCTATCAAGATCACACCTTGATCAAGCGGAAACTGGGAAAGCAAGCTCAAACAACCAGAAACAAACACAGGAGCAAGCAGATCATATATTCACTATCTTCTTTATAGGGCGAGGTATACATGGCGAGACATAATTTCGCCAGTATATAATGGAAAAACAGAAACGAAAGCAAGAGCAATCCGAGCGGACGGAATCGAAGACCGCCGAGACCACCCAGTCCACCGAAGTCGCCGAGACTGCCCGAACTGCTGCAGAAACCAGAGCACGGAGTCCGCCGAGACCGCGAGGTCGCGCGGACACACCGGTATTCGCTGACTAATGCAAGCTGCCACCGAACTGAAGAACAGACCGCCTAACCGCCGAGTCCGACAGACATGTTATTGTACTTGGAAAAGTTGAAGTAGAGAAGAACTGGCAAACCGCCGATTGCAAATCGCAAGCTTCACTGAACCTGACCGAAGTCAGAACCAAACACCTAGCTCCACAGTGCTAGTCGCGCCACCTGCAAACAACAACCAGTTAACTCTTTTCAAACCGCGCAGACAAGAATCCTGAGGCAGCAATGTAACGCCTCCATTTGTCACGTGGAATATAACCGTGGGTCTGGCCGGGGCCCCACACCATATTGCACAGACAAACGGCGGAATCACATATGAATATCAAAATCACGTTCTACTCGCATCATAGATCAGAGCATTCTAGCGAAAGAGTTTTAAGTTGCAAGAACTCAACATAATGAATGTCAACTAAAGATATAAACCACCCGACTCAACCCGAACGGGACACGGCCATGTGACACTCCCGTGTCTCAGGCCGTGTGTTAGACACAGGGTACGACACGCCCGTATCTAGCAGCCGTGTACCCAGAGACACACCCGTGTCCACCACGCCCCATATCCCGAGAAGGACACAGCCATGTGACACGCTCGTGTCACAGACCATGTGCCCAACTCGAGTACCTCTCGAGTGCATTTCGTCGAGTGGAGTTCGTCGACCCAGAGGGGGACACGACCTCGGACACGCCCGTGTCCCAGGCCATGTGTCTCACTTGAGACACACTCGAGACCACTCGAGACACACTCGAGACCACTCGAGACCCACTCAAGACCCACTCGAGTGCTAGAGCAGGACACGACTTGGGACACGGGCTCCCAGGCCGTGTGCCCAGTCTGAACCCAATTTTGGGAATTGGGGTATTACACGCAACACTTAACCAAGTCTCAACTTACTGTTTACTCAGTTACTGTAGACATGTCAGTGGGGTCTATTTATAGGCGGGGTGAGAAGTGTGGTCACCGCCCTAGTGAATAGAGTCACCACCCCAGCTCGCAGCTAGCATAACCCAGTCCGCCTAGTCTGCAAGGACTTGGCCAGACTCCAAACAATTCGCCAGGCGCCAGGTCAAAGTTAGACCGCCACCAGGCGGACATTACGCCAGTCCGCACCGCACACAAGCACAGCGCCAGTCCGCCACTCAGCACAACACACGTACACAGCCACAACCCATGCTGCATTAGTCCGCACACTATACGCGGACAAGGCGGCAGTCCGCACAGCACGAGAACATTGCCACAGCCCGCCACGAGTCCACGACCAAAAGGCAGACCGCGTAGTCAACAGCGGACTCTACGGACACTGCGAACACCATGGACTTGTCACAGAGTGACCAAGTCCAGCAGCCCATCAAGCAACTGGCGCGAGCATGGCGGACATAAAACCCAGACCGCCAACTCCATGGACAGTCCGCCACAAAGAATGCGGCTAACACCACACCGCATCACTAGAGAACTCAAAAAGGACCAAGGCCGAACTCCAAAACCAGTCCGCAATAGCGGACTCCGCGAACGTAAACCAAGTCTGCCACAACACCGCGGATTCAACCTCCAATCCGCCCGGATTCTCCATTAACGGCTTATCTGCAGAACCGCAGGCCGAACAGAGCATCACCACCAGACCGCCAGAGACAGGCCGCACAGGCCGCTCCACAAGAACAGTCAAGCCACCAAGCCAACCAGGCCAGTATACCCAGGCCGCAACATCAGTCCGCCCAGGCCGCGGACTCAGACCGCTCAGACCGCACGGTCTGCTCCATCACCCACTTTCACTTCATAATTTTCAACACTCCCCCTTGAAGTGAGAAGTGGTGATCAAGCGTAGCAATCCCCGTAGTCGTTGAAATGGCCCCTTCGACAGCGGCTTCGTGAAGATGTCGGCAAGGTTGTCTTCACTTCGAACATGCCCGACCATAAGCGATCCCTCCAACACTTCTCTCTTATGACCAGTTTGAGGGCACTCTCATTGTCACCTCGGAGCAGAGTAGGACCTTGCACTTCTTCATGGACGTCCTCTACTAGCCTCCTCAGCCAGATGGCTTCTCGAGCAGCCAAGGCCAAAGCCTTGTACCCTGCTTCCGTAGTAAAGACGAACACTGAGTCATGCTTCTTGCTACACCACGAGATACAAGCTGATCCACAAGTGAAAACATAACCCGATGTTGATCTTCGATCATCCGAGTCACCACCATAATCAGCATCCGTGTATCCTAGAAATGAAAAACACATGTCCCTCCTATAAATGAGTCTCATATCAGAAGTAGCCTTGACATACTTCAAGATATTCTTTGCCGCCACCAGATGAGACTTCCTTTGCTCTGCCATAAACCTACTTACTCGGCCAACAGCGTAAGCAATGTCTGGCCTTGTAATCGTTAGGTAGATCAAGCTTCCCACTAGAGCTCTGAACACCAAGGGATCAGGAAGAATCCTTCCTTAATCTCGTCAAAGCTTCAGCCCATAATCCAGTGGAGTAGAGCAACTCTTTCCTTCACTAATGCTGAATCGATTCACAATGCGATCGCATATCCTTTCTGGCAAATGAGTATCCCGCTCTCCTTCCTCTCCACTTCAAGACCAAGAAAGTGATGAAGCTCTCCCAAGTCTTGCATCTCGAAGCGAATAGCTAGCTCAGGCCTGAGCCTAGCTACCTCCTCCTCGGAATTTCCTATGATGATCATGTCATCAAGCAGGACCAAGACCTGAAGGTCCCCCTTCTTCTTGATGAACAAGCATGAATCTGAGTTGGAAGCAAGGTATCCGCAGAATTGGAGGTATTCTGCTATCTTCCCATACCAAGCTCGTGGAGTCTGCTTCAACCTGTAGAGAGCCTTCCTGAGTTTGCATGCGTAGTCCGTGTTGAAGTCAAAAATGGCCTCTGTGGAGTTCGGGGTCCCTAGAAAGGGGTGACCTCACACCTACTACACTCGGGGGAAACGTCACGGACCAGAGACTTAGGAAACTATGAACAGACCCTCGGCTCTAGCACGGAGGTCCCACCACACACCCGGAAGGTCGCCAGAACTCTTCCCCTCCCTTACCAAAGGGCTAGGCAGGGCGCCTTGGAGAGCTCTCTCTACTCTACCAAGAAGAAACTAAGGGAGGAGGAAGCCAGAAAAAGTCCCTCTCTGTTAGAAAGTAGCGAAAAGGAGAGAACAAGCGGATAAACTTTTGAATAATTGAAATTTTATTATCCAAAAAAGATATCATTTACAAAGGTATGACCTCCCTTATATAGAATGAGGAGATAAGAAAGAGAGTATACAAACAATGTGGGACTAAACATTTACAGTACTGAGCGGCTAGAATAAAGGTGACCGCACAGGCCGCGCGGTTAGATAGATGGGTTAACCGCTCGGCAACTCCGGCAGGATAGAACAGGCCGCAATGGTAGACCGATAGACCGCCC
The DNA here is from genome assembly GCA_039583875.1 of Platanthera guangdongensis. Taxonomy (NCBI): domain Eukaryota; kingdom Viridiplantae; phylum Streptophyta; class Magnoliopsida; order Asparagales; family Orchidaceae; genus Platanthera; species Platanthera guangdongensis. The sequence continues at coordinate 1,218,776 of CM077149.1, read as the reverse complement.
GGTCTCCAGGCTTCAGAGTGAGACCGCCAGACCGCTCGGTCAACAAACCGCTGGATCAGACCGCTAAGCCGCCCGGTCTAATACTTCAACACTCCCCCTCAAGCTGGAGCATAGATATCAATCATGCCCAGCTTGTCACAAATGCGGAAGAAGGAAGTAGAAATCGGCTTGGTGAAGATATCTGCCAATTCCTTGTCAGAGGTGACAAAAGGAGTACAAATCTGTTTCTTCAAAATCTCTTCCCGAATGAAGTGACAATCAACCTCTATATGCTTTGTTCTCTCATGGAAGACCGGATTTCTGGATATGTGTATAGCGGCCTTGTTGTCACAGAACATAGGGAGAGGACAGTCATATACCTCGCCCAGGTCAAGCATGAGAGCCCGCAACCACTTTAACTCACACGTGGTTGACGCCATACTCCGGTATTCGGCTTCGGCACTGGATCTGGAGACAACAGACTGTTTCTTGCTCTTCCAACTCACGAGATTACCTCCAACAAAGGTACAAAAACCTGATGTGGATTTACGATCGCCTTTGTCATCCGCGTAACTTGAATCTGAGTAGGCCTCAACCCTCAGATGACCATTCTTCTGAAAGAGTAACCCTCTGCCTGGTGCTGCTTTGATATACTCTAAAATCTTCAGGGCGGACTGAAGATGGCACTCCCTGGGAGCTTGCATAAACTGACTGACCTTGCCTACAGCATAGGCGATGTCGGGTCTAGTCACCGTGAGATAGATGAGTTTGCCTACCAAACGTCTGTACCTTGTGACATCAGATAGAAGAGGCGAGTCATCCGTCCACGTTTTGTCTTCTCCAACAGCCATGGGAAAACGAGCTGGTTTGGCACCTGTCAATCCTGCTTCTCGTAGAAGATCAAGGGCATACTTCCGTTAAGAGAGAACCAAGGAGTCAAGTTTCCGAGAGATTTCTATCCCCAAAAAGTATTTCGGGGAGCCCATATCCTTCGTGACCAAGTGCTGACGGAGGTACTTCTTCGTCAAGTCCACCCCATCTCGGTCATCGCCAGTAAGGAGAATATCATCCACATATACGGCCAAAACCACCAGTCCCGAGGCCGTTTTGCGAATGAATAAAGAGTGATCGGCCGAACTCCTTTGAAAGCCGATGGTAGCCACAATACCACTGAATTTGTCGAACCATGCCCGAGGGCTCTGTTTTAGGCCATAAATGGCCTTCTTCAAATGACATACACGTGTCTCCCCCTGAGCAACATACCCAGGAGGTTGCTCCATATAGACGTCCTCCTGAAGATCACCATAGAGAAAGGCATTCTTCACATCAAGCTGGGAAATAGCCCAAGCCCGGTTAACAGCCACAGAAAAGAGAACCCGGATGGTGCTGAGGCGAGCAACCGGAGAGAAGGTATCAAAGTAATCAACGCCATAAGTCTGAGTGAAGCCCTTGGCCACCAGCCGGGCTTTGTAGCGATCCACAGTGCCGTCGGGGCGAAACTTCACAACGAAGACCCAGCGACAGCCAACCACATCAGTGCCCACGGGAGGAGGAACCAGGGTCCAGGTATCCCGTTCAGTAAGAGTAGCCATCTCCTCATCTATGGCAGACTTCCAATGAGGGAGAGCAAGAGCCTCCTGGTAGGTACGGGGAGTAGAAGTAGCAGAGATAGCCAAGGCAAAACACCTGCGAGAAGGAGAAAGATGATCATAGGAAACAACAGCCGTGAGCGGGTGTTGAGTACACGCCCGCACCCCTTTGCGAAGGGCAATGGGAACATCAAGGTCAACGGGAGCGTCAGCGACGGGAGCGTCAGCGACGGGAGCATCAGCGACGGGAGCGTCAGCGACCGGAGCGTCCGTGGCGGATAAGGCTGGCCCGGGACTAGAGAGAGACGACAGCAGAGAGGAGGGTGGAGGGGTGGGTGGGGAGACGGACAGGGAAGGAGTCGGTGGAGGAGGAGACGAAGGTGGGAAAACGTCGAGAGGTGTGGAAGGAACGGAGATATCAGAAGGAAGAGAAGAGGGAGGAGAGAAATAGGAAGCATTTTCGAAAAAAGTCACATCCGCGGAGACAAACTGCTTGCGGAGAAGGGGGTCAAAGCAGCAATAGCCTTTTTGAGTGGTAGAGTACCCCAAAAAGACACACTTGGTGGAACGGAGGGAAAGCTTGTCGCGGGTAGCGGAGGGAGCATGAACAAAGGCCGTACAGCCAAAGACACGGAGAGGAAGATGAAAAGGTTCCTGGTGGGGGTAGAGAAGGGAGAAGGGAGTCTGGCCGTGGAGAACCGTGGAGGGAAGGCGATTGATGAGATAGCAGGCGAGGAGCACAGCGTAGCCCCAGTAGGAGCGAGGGACGTTCATCTGCGTCATGAGAGTACGAGCAACATCAAGCAGGTGACGGTTTTTACGTTCCGCCACCCCATTCTGCTGGGAGGTGTAAACACAAGTCGTTTGATGAAGGAGGACATGTTGGTGAAAGAACGCGGAGAACTCATGAGTCAGATATTCCTTGGCATTATCAGAACGTAAGACTTTAATAGAAACAGCAAATTGAGTCTTAATCATAAAGTAAAATGATTGTCAAACAGAAAATAGTTCAGAGCGATCTTTTAACAGATACACCCAGGTACATCGAGAAAAATCATCGATAAAAGTGACAAAATAGGAACTGCCCCGACCAACGGTGAGGGTAGGAGCAGGACCCCATACATCAGAGTGAATAAGATCAAATATGCGAGAGGAGCCACGGCCTTACTTCGGTGGGAAGGAGGAGCGATGATGTTTGTCAAGCTGACACGCATCACAGTTGAGCGGAGAACTGGTAGAAGGTAAGTGGGGTAGAAGCTGGCGAAGAAGCCGAAGAGGAGGATGTCCACGACGAAGATGCCACTGAAGGAGATCGGTGGAGGAGGAGTAGGCAGATAGAGCGGAAACATCGTCGAGGAAGTAGAGGCCGCCACTCTCAGTCCCATTAGCAATCGTCAGCTGGGTCCTCGGGTCCTGAAAAGAACAAGTAGTAGGAGTGAATAAGACGGAGCACTGAAGTTGTCGGCATAAAGTAGTAACTGATAACAAATTGCACGGGAACTTCGGGACATAGAGGGTATCCTCCAAGCAAAGCGATGGGGTGAGTTGAACCATGCCCGTCCCATGAAACGGGGACGGGGAACCATCCGCCACACGAACCGGGGGTAAGCGGTCATGGGTATCAAGACGGGAGAAGCAATGAGGGTTGCCCGTCATATGATTTGTGGCACCGGAGTCAATCAGCCATTTACCTTGGGTAACGACGTGGGCACTACCTGTCGTCGTGGCCATAGAGGCAGACGACCGAGAAGAGGCGGAGGCCGAAGAAGGAGCATCACCGGAAGGGCGAAGATGAGGATGTTTCTGCCAGCAGCGGTCAACAGTATGGCCAGTACGACCACAGTGAGAGCAGAGGAACCGGGATGAACCCCGTCCGCCAGAGGAGCCGCGGCTACTAGGGCCCCCCCTCTGAGCTTGGTGAGCAAAGGAGTCCTGGGAAGGGGGGAGGCCAACAGAGGCCGCTGGAGTAGCGAAGTAACAGCGGCAATGCGAGCCGTAGTGGCATCCAAAGTAGGAGATTCCGCCTCACCCAAGATCTGCTGGCGGATCATATCATAAGAACCGGGAAGACGAAGAAGATAACAAACAACCAGGAGTTCCTGGAAGTGTTTGTGCTGGTCGGCCAAGTCCGCGGAGAAGGGGCGATTCTGGAGGATTTCAGCACCAAGAGCCTGAACCTGCTGATAAGCCGCAGCCGGTGACATGGAAGGGCGGGAGAAGAGGTCCGTATAGAGAGTATAAATGCGGGACGTCTGGCCCCCCTTAGAATAGAGAGCAACGAGGTGAAGCCAGGCGGCCTTGACCGTCTCATCATGGCGAATGACGGGAAGACACTCATCAGAAAGGCTGTTGGCCAGCCAGGTGCGGACAAGAGCATCACTCGCATCCCAGTCATCAAACTCAGGAGAGGTGCGAGGAGGAGGGTCATCGGTGAGGTGATGACGCTTGCGTTGAGAACGAAGGAGAAAGGTGAAAGAAACGCTCCAATCGGGATAGTTGGAGCCAACAAGCTTGGAAAAGGTGCCAAGGTTGCCCGAAGGAGGAGGAGGAGGAGCTGCAGGAGTAGTGGTGAGACCGGAGGTAGTCATAGAACCCGGTAAGCAGAAGAAGCCGCGCGAACAGTAGCGATTAGAAAACAGAAGAAGCCGCGCGAACAGTAGCAGCTAGAAAGAGGTCAAAGGCACAGCGGGGAAGAGGTCGCGCGGACTGAAAAGGCCGAGCGAACAGAAGAGAGGAGAAGAGCAGGTGACCACGACCAAGATGCGGGTGAGAAAGGAACAACCCGCACGGTCAGGCAGATCACAGCAGCAAACCGCGAGTATAGAGACAAGCGGATATGGGGAAAGCAGAAGCGGGCAGGGAGAAGAAGTCCGCAGTGGGTAGAGACAAGTCACGCGGACAGAGACAGACCGCAACGACTAGGAAGTCGGAGAGGCAAGAAAGAACAAGGAGCGCGGCGACAAGGAAACAGGTCGCTGCGACGAATAGCAGTAGGAGAAGAGAACCAAGAAGAAGCAAGCCGCGCGAACAGGGCAGCGGACAGAAACAAGCCGCGCGAACAGGGCGCAGAAAGCGGAAAATAAGCCGAGAACAACAGAGAGCGCACAGAATCAGGAGGAAATGACCGTGTGCTCTGATACCATGTTAGAAAGTAGCGAAAAGGAGAGAACAAGCGGATAAACTTTTGAATAATTGAAATTTTATTATCCAAAAAAGATATCATTTACAAAGTTATGACCTCCCTTATATAGAATGGAGGAGATAAGAAAGAGAGTATACAAAGAATGTGGGACTAAACATTTACAGTACTAAGCGTCTAGAATAAAGGTGACCGCACAGGCCGCGCGGTTAGACAGATGGGTTAACTGCTCGGCAACTCCAGCAGGATAGAACAGGCCGCAATGGTAGACCGATAGACCGCCCGGTCTCCAGGCTTCAGAGTGAGACCGCCAGACCGCTCGGTCAACAAACCGCTGGATCAGACCGCTAAGCCACCCGGTTTAATACTTCAACACTCTCCAAAGGCACCCAAGGGGGTCTATTTATAGTTTTCCAAATCTCATGGGCCAAAATGACTGAAATACCCTTACGCCCAATATACCTTGGATCAATAGGAAACAACCACACCTGGGGGTAAAGGGGTAATTCCCCCCGAGGGGCACAGCGGTAAAAGCACGCCGCCAACCCCCGCCCCAAACACCCGAGGCGATTCCAGGCCGCCGGGCAGGCCACTTGGGCGAGACCAGGCCGCCGGCCGTCTCGCCGCGAGCAGGCCGCCCGGGCGAGAACCAGGTCACGGCGGTCTCGCCCGCGAGCAGGCCTCCCGCGTGAGACCGGCCCCCGACCGTCTCGCCCGCTAGCAGGCCTCCCGCGCGAGACCGACCCCCGACCGTCTCGCCCGCGAGTAGGCTCCTTGCGCGAGACCGGCTTCCGGCCGTCTCGCCCGCGAGCAGGCCACCCGGGCGAGAACCAGGCCGCAGCGGTCTCTCCCGCGAGCAGGCTTCCAGCGCGAGACCGGCCCCCGACCGTCTCGCCCGCCCCTACCTCGAACTCAACAGGCCGGGGCGGGTGCTAGCCAACTTGTCGCACCTGCCCCCCAACAAAGGAGCTATTGGGGGGAGGCCAATTTTTCCTCCCCCTATTAGTATATTTCCAAGCTAGAGCCAAAATTGGCCACCGAGAGTTCCCATATGCCCAAAAGGTTTAAAACTATATAGGGGCGAATACGGGATTGTACACAATCCCCGCTCTTTTCGAGGTTGGTACACGCTCGGAAAGAAACGTCCAACCCAACGTATTCGCTGAGTGTAATTTTCTTGCGCGAAACCCCGGGGAGTCAACCTGTCATGCCAGCTGATTGGAGCCTGGGTGACGAGACCTCCTACGGGTAAAAACACTTAGCTTACCCGAGGGGTCAACCTGTCAAGCCAGCTAATGGGAGCCTGGGTGACGAGACGGCCTCAGGGTGAAAACACTTAGCCTCCCCGAGGGGTCAACCTGTCAAGCCAGCTAATGGGAGCCTGGGTGACGAGACGGCCTCGGGGTGAAAACACTTAGCCTCCCCGAGGGGTCAACCTGTCAAGCCAGCTAATGGGAGCCTGGGTGATGAGACGACCTCGGGGTGAAAACACTTAGCCTCCCCGAGGGGTCAACCTGTCAAGCCAGCTAATGGGAGCCTGGTGACGAGACGGCCTCGGGGTGAAAACAGTTAGCCTCCACGAGAGGTACCACCGGCCCTGCCAGCTAGTGAGAGCCTGACAGCGGAATCCCTCTCAAGGTGAGACTTACCTACCCACCCTCCGAGAGATCAACCTGTCCTGCCAGCTAGTGAGAGCCTGGCCGCGGAATCATCATCGGAGCAAAGGGACTTGGGCTACCACGAGATATCAACCAGTCCTGCCAGCTATTGGGAGCCTGGCCGTGGAATCATCATCGGAGCAAAGGAACTTGGGCTACCACGAGAGATCAACCTACCCTGCCAGCTAGTGGGAGCCTGGCAGCGGAATCATCATCGGAGCAAAGGGACTTGGGCTACCACGAGAGATCAACCTGCCCTGCCAGCTAGTGAGAGCCTGACCGCGGAATCATCATCGGAGCAAAGGACTTGGGCTACCACGAGAGATCAACCTGCCCTGCCAGCTAGTGGGAGCCTGGCCGCGGAATCATCATCGGAGCCAAGGGACTTGGGCTACCACGAGAGATCATGTAATGCCCCGAAAATTGTATTTGAGTCAGTCGCAAAAAAGGGGATTTTTGTTGCCTGTATAGGGGTACACGACCTAGGACACGGGCGTGTCCAAGGCCGTGTCTGGCTGGTGTTTTTGGCCATTTTCATCCCGAGAAGGACACGGCTAGAAACACGGCTAAGTGACACGGACATGTCATTTGACACGGGCGTGTGCCTACCCGTGTCCCTACCCATGTTCTTTTGGGTCGTGTCTGTTGCCGTGGCGGTTATGCGTGACACGCCCCCGAACACGAGCGTGTCGAGGAACCCGACACGGGCGTGTCGAGGAACCCGACACGGGCGTGTCAGGTGAGATACGGGCGTGTCTTTGCCCGTGTGTCTTTCCTCCGTTCGATGATCGTGCCTGGATCGAGGCACACGGCCTGGGACACGGCCGTGTGCCAAGCCGTGTTCGGCCCAGGTCTGGAGATTTTTGAGCGTATCTGAGCCGTTTGTTTTCTTTAAATAAGATCCAACGACCCAGATGGTTTCCTGCTCTGTTAAGGCCGGGAATATGGGAGTTAATCCTTCATTTCTCTCCAACCATTCTCTCTCTCAAGGAGTTGGAAAGAGGAGGAAGAAGGAAGGGATTCCGGCCGCCGGCGGAGCATCGGAGCACCGTTTCAAAATCTGAGAGCGGATCCGTGGAGGAAAGTTCGTTTCGAAGAGTTCTATCCGTGTAGTTTTCCCATGGCGCCAAAGCGGACTACAAGGGTAACAATTCTCTACTTGAGCATGTGGAACTCTTTCTTTCTGCATAGGGAATCCCGCTCCCGCGATTGTGCGGTGAGTGCGTGATGTTCCTTGGGGTTGATGTGAATAGTCCCCCTTATGTTGCTTATAGAGTCCGGAATCGTAAGTACGGGCATAGGCATTGTGTGTGAAGCCTACCCGGACGTGTATTGTCTGGATCGGTGATGTTGCATTTGATATGTTTTGCCGGAGAAGACTCCGTGCTTTGGGTTTTTCGGGTTTCTACGCGGTAGATTACAGCAGGGATCCTTGAAGGTTAGCTTCAAGGCGCACCCGGAAAACTGAGCGGAAACGTGTTCTGCTAACTTGGCGGTCAGGGAACCAGCCTTGAACATAACTGGGTTATGTGATTGTTTGGAAATGTTGGGATCCGAGAGAAGCTTGGCCCGCGCGTAGGACTTAAATTGACTAGGCGGCGTGAGCAACGGGCAAGTGGAATCGGACCTAGGCTATGTGGTTCGGTGCGAGAGACTCGAAGACGGGGACTGGCCGTTGGCATAGTCGGGAGCCTTAGACGGTGGTTAGAAAGGCTAAATGCTCACATGGTTGCCATCTTTGGGATGGTGGTGAAGCAACAGAATTGACCAGATTCACCGTTAATGTGCCCTGAGTGCACGTGGTGTTTGGCCGTGCGCGCCTACACCTGTGGCGTAGTATAGTTGCACTTTATTATTTTATTGGGCTAATGATATGCAGGGAAAGAGCACCGCCGTCCCGAGTTAGGGGCGTGGTCGTTATAATTTGGTCGGTTTTTGGCTGACCGTTGCTTTGTTTGCCACCGTGCGGTGGAATGTGCTTGCAGGTGCTGCGGAGCCGAGTGCAAAGTAGCGGGCTGGAGCCCATGTTGCTGTGTTGGCCCTAGAAGGCCAAAGCGAATAGTTGTTTTTATTTTATCATGTGTGGACGGTCTGCGAGCCGATGTATGTAAGACATGTTTTTATTAAGTGAACATTTGTAAGGCCATAAGGTCATGTACCCTTTTTAGTGTATTTGGGGTTTCATTCCTGTTGTGTGGATGTGGACATTCTTGGTTATGGAATTAAGTTTTGGGTTCTTTCAACTTTAAAAGCTTTCGCTAGAATGCTCTGTGTAGGACGTGTAGTCTTAATTGGATAGTTTGAATATTATTATGTAAACCTTCCGACTGTCTGTGGTATATGGCGTCGGGTTCCAGCTGGAACTTCTGTTATATGTCATGTGACGGATGAGGGTGTTACAATTTGGTATCAGACTTCTGGTTATGGTCAGGCTTAAATGAATTCGTGGGCGAATTCTTTTAAGGGGTGGTGAGCACATGTGTGCGACATCGTTATAACATCAAAAAAAACTCATGAATGTCCACTTAGGAATGAAAAATACACTTGTTTTGTGGAATCTGAGTATTCCAATGATTGCTTTTAGCAATTTGTTTGTCGTCTAATCATTTGTCTTTGCTACTATAGGCAGCTAGGAGCGTTGCTGGTCAGTCAGAGCGTCCGCAATCAGCGGAAAGTAGTGCACCAAGGGACGTCCCTACAACACCTCCTTCAGCGGAAACCATCAGGATGGTGGCTGAAGCCGTATTTGTGATGATAAATGCCCAACCTGCAGGGCAAATGCATCATGCACCTCCTGCGAATAAGCAAGAACCAGTTAGGGCGGCAGAGCCGCGAGTGGTGGAGCGCGCAGCAGTTGATCTGGTAGAGCCGAGGAGAGCTACAGAGAAGCAGCTAAAGAATGTAATGGGCTTTAATCCTCCGAGGTTTGATGGGGTTGGAACGCCAGCTCAAGTTGAGGACTGACTCTCTTCGATAAAGAGGGTCCTGATAGCCACGTTAACTGAGAAGTGGCAGAAGACCACCATAGCGACTTTTCTTTTGGTGGGTAAGGCGAGGCTGTGGTGGGATGAGTTGAAGTTTCATCTCTTGGTGGGTAGGCAGCTTGCTGATGTGCCTATGGAGGAATTTTCAAGATTGTTCCTAGCCAGATTTGTACCCTCTGCTCAGAAGTTGGAGATGGAGAATCAATATCTTGGGTTGACTCAGGGATCCAGAAGCGTGGACGAGTATCTGCATCAGTTCACACGGTTTGGTCGTTATGCTTGTGCTATGTTTACGGAAGAAAAGAGGAAGACCAACCGATTTTATGAGGGTCTTCGTGGTGATCTACAACTACTACTTGTTGGGCCTAAGGCGCAAGGCTTCCTAGCCTTGGTCAATTCGGCCTGATCATTGGAAAAGGTTGCGAAGAAAGTTCAAGAGAAGAAGGATCCAGGAGAAAAGAAGTCTGAGTTCAAGGTGCCAAATGCCAAGTCAAGTTTTCGCAAGTGGAACAAGAAGCAGAGGACTTCGAACTCATCCCCTTCGGCTGATGCGTCGGGGGCAACTACAAGTCGAGTCCCAGGAGCTTGCTACAATTGCGGAAAGACGGGGCATTTTGCTCGTGAGTGTTGGAGCGAATGTGCAAAGTCCGAGAGGAAACCTGGAGCGACCTATGAGGAGAAAGGGAAGGCGGTGGAGTCAAC